>JAGMVL010000575.1:1800000-2233443 GCA_019202695.1 Populus x sibirica | reverse complement strand
AGTTGAAGTACCGAAATTGAAAGGACAAAGAGATGGTCAAACTTAGAAAAGAGATGTTGGTGAAGTCCAAACTGGAACACTATTTGGTAATCGGGTCATATCTGGAGCTGTAGATCTCGGATTTAGGTCTACCTTATATGGATGGAAAGCTAAGACATAGGCCTACAACTTTCATGAGGAGTCCAAGATTTAAGAAGGCCGTTTTCAAGTCCAAATTGTAGCAACAACGAAGAAGTCCGAATCTGTCCTGCAGCCTAGACACTGTTCAGTGTTCAGCCCATATCTCGAGTTCTAGAAGTCTAAATGATCTCAAAGTTTTACCATGGAAAGATGAGACAATTGCCTAGAACTTTCATGATTGAAGGATGTTCAAATTATGACGTTATCAATGACGTTTTTGGTAGACAAGAAGATAAGAATTGTCATCAAGTCAAGATGTGGCCACCCATTCATCAATTAGTCAACAAATCAATAGTTCCGAATTTTGGCCTATAAAAGGAGGCATTTGCCATGTATTTAGGCATCTTGGTGTTCAGATCAAGATCATGCTCTTGCTCTCTCTTTATATTTTGTAATGCTTAAGTTTTGCTTATATTAATTTCTTGCTTATGCTTTTCATTTCCTTTCCTTGTTTCTTTATGTTTCTTTCTTTCATTATGTTTAACTAAGTTAATTATGTCAAGGTGAAAAGGGTACACTAATGGTGTAAGAATAAGTATAATATAAACTTAACATGGACCTTAATGTTGGATACTAACATGCTTTATATTTGTTATCTTGTTCACTTTTAATACTTTGCTTGTTAAATGGTTAATCTAGATTTATGTTGTATAACACTTGGTACAACAAATACTTGGCACTTTCATAGCTCATACCGTATGGTATAACCGACACCCGAGCTATGAAAGGAACTTGATTTGTTGTTAACATAAGTTATAATCATGAATGCCCGACAACATTTACAAGTACTAGCATTATTCGAATAAGATAACTAATGTAATCATGTTAACAATTTATAATCCGATTGGAACCTCCTTTGTGTGTGGTTTCCAATTGAATAAAAAGAGTTTATACTATACTTGTTTGAAATACCATTAGTGGATCCTCTAACCTTGACATTTGTTGTTATCATTGTTTAATCCTTACGTTAATCTTCCATCTCAAAGTTCTCATCAACTTCTTCCTCTTCTTCTTCACTATTATTATTATTGTTGTTATTGTTGTTGTTGTATTATTGTTATCTATAATTTATACAATTAACCTCCCCGTGGTTCGACCCCGGTCTTACCGGTTATTTATTACTTCGACACTCCCGCACTTGGGAGAAGACATCAATCTTTTTGGTCGTGTCAAGTTTTTGGCGCCGTTGCGGGAGGTAAATTCTTGTACAAATTATAGTATTTATTTTATTTTCTCTTTTCTCTTTTCTCTTTTCTTGTATCTAACTTTGTTTCTTTTGTTTTGTTTCTCTTTCTTTTATTTTCTTCTTCCTTTTATTCTCTTCTTACACGTGCATGAGAGTGTGGACACGTACATTAAGTGGTAGATTTTGTAGGGTATCCTCATCATTTTCAGAAAATATGGTCAAGAAGATAACCAATCGCTTCATAATGAGAATATTCGGGTTAGAACACTTAGAGACCACATGAATCCCACAAGAACAAGTGCACCCTCATGCATAGTTTTTCCTCCTGATGCATCTCATTTTAATTTTAAGACAGGTATTATTCAACTTTTACCATCTTTTCATGGCTTAGATTTAGAAAATCCATACTTGCATTTAAGGGAATTTGAGGAGGTTTGCAACACGTATAATGACTCAAATTGTAGCATGAACACCATTAGATTGAAGCTTTTTCCTTTTTCATTAAAAGATAAAGCTAAAACATGGCTACAAAATTTGAGACCTGGATCCATTCGTGCTTGGGATGAAATGCAACAACAATTTTTAAAGAAGTTTTTTCCATCCCACGAACAAACTCTTTCAAAAGACAAATCATTACTTTCTCTCAAAAACCAGGAGAAACATTTTACCAATGTTGGGATAGGTATCGAGACTTGCTTAATACTTGCCCCCATCATGGTTTTGAAACATGGAGATTAGTTTCACATTTTTATGAAGGGTTAACTCCTAGAGATAGGCAAATGGTTGAATTGATGTGCAATGGAACTTTTGAGGATAAAGACCCTAATGAAGCAATGGAGTACTTAGATTTGCTAGCCGAAAATGCGCAAAAATTGGGACACCACGGTACTTATGAGGCACCAAGTAAAACCCAACCTCATACATCTAGTGGGGGTATGTACAACCTTAGGGAAGATCATGACCTCCAAGCCAAGTTTGCATCTTTAGCTAAAAAAGTCGAAGCGCTAGAATTGAAAAAGAGTGGTCAATTAAAATCTGCTCAAGACATTGCATGTCAAATGCGAAACCAACGAACATTCAACCAATGACTGTCCAACCTTGCCTTTTTTTAAAGAATGTCTCCATGAACAAGCCCATGTATTAAACAGTTTTCAAAGGCCCAATCATAACCCATATTCGCAAACATATAATCCTGGTTGGAGAAATCATCCAAATTTTAGTTGGAAGAGTGAGAACAATAATGCTCAAACTTCACAGCCACCGTTTCAAGCACATTATAATTTCCAAAATTCTCATGGATATGCACCTCCTTATGCTCCACCTCCTAGAAGAAATCTTGAGGAAACATTGCATGCATTTATGGAAAAGCAAGAGGCAATTAACACTCAACTTGCTCAAAGCATGACAGATTTTAAAGATACTCTTGCAAAATTCACATCCGCTCTCGCTTTCTAAGAGAAAGGTAAGTTTCCATCTCAACCATAACAAAATCCAAAGGGGCAATACAATGTGAATGCAAGTAGTTACGGAAGCCAACACATGGATCAAGCCAAATCGGTCATCACTCTTCTCATGGTAAGGTTATTAAAAAACCCACTCTTGAACCTTGTGAGAATGATGATGAGTCAATCTCACGAGGGTAAGGAAGGGGTTGAATCCGATCATTGCAAAGAAAAGACCGATTCTCCGCCAAGACTTCCATTTCCTCATGCCATGACGAAACAAAGGAAAGTCAATCACAACTCGAAATCTTTGAAACCTTCAAACGGTAAGGATCAATATACCTTTGCTTGGATGCTATTAAACAGGTTCCTTCTTATGCTAAATTTTTGAAAGATCTCGTGCACCGTGAAGAGAAAACCCGAATGTGAAAAAGAAAGCCTTCTTAGCCGAACAAGTAAGTGTCATTCTTCGAACAATAATGCTTTGAAATATAAAGACCCCGGTTGTCCTACAATTTCATGCTTTATTGGAGAACATAAAATTGAAAGAGCTTTACTTGATCTTGGAGCTAGTGTGAATTTACTTCCATATTCAGCTTTTTCAAAGTCTCAATCTAGGTGAGTTAAAACCAACTTCGTGACTCTTTTACTTGCCGATAGATCTCGTAAAAGTGCCTAGAGGAATAGTTGAAGATATGTTAGTACAAGTTGATAAATTCATTTATCCCGTGGATTTTATTATCTTGGACACACAACCTGTTGAAACATGTAATTCATTTCCTGTTGTTTTAGGGCGCACATTTCTTACAACTTCTAATGCATTGATTAATTGTAGGAATGGACTGATGAAGCTATCTTTTGGAAACATGACATTGGAGATGAATATTTTCAACATTTGCAAGCAACCCGGAGATGATAATGATTTACAGAAGTGGACTTTACTGAAAAATTAGTTCATGATCAATTTCAAACCACTTCCAATGAAATTGAGATTGATGAATCGATGATTTGCAAATGGTCTATTTTCAAGAAGAATCAAAGGCAAGTAATTGGAGACCACAAATTGAGGAATTGCCGCCACAATCAATTGAGCCAATACCTTCAAGTGTTCAACCACCAAAACCCGATTTGAAGTCGTTACCCCTCAATCTCAAATACTCTTTTTGGGAGAAAATGAAACTTTTCCGGTAATAATCTCTTCCAAACTTAATGCACAACAAGAAGGTAAGTTATTACAAACTCGAAAATGCACAAAAATGCATTAGGATGGACCATAGCCGACATAAAAGGAATTAGTCCTTTGATTTGCACTCACAGATTTATTTGGAGGAAAATGCTAAACCCTCTAGAGAAATGCAACGAAGGCTTAATCCTAATATGAAAGAAGTAGTGAAAAATGAAGTCATTAAGCTTCTAGATAATGGAATCATTTATCCTATTTCCGACAAGAAATGGGTAAGTCCTACTCAAGTAGTACCTAAGAAGTCCGGAGTCACCTGTGATAACAAATGAAAAAAATGAGTTAATTCCAACTAGGACTATTACTTGGTTGGCGCATGTGCATTGATTATAGGAAACTTAATTCAATGACTAGAAAAGATCATTTTCCTTTACCTTTCATGGATCAAATTCTAGAAAGAGTTGCAGGTCATGAATTTTATTGTTTTCTAGATGGCTATTCAGGCTACAACCAAATTGAAATTGCATTGGAAGATCAAGAGAAAACTACTTTCACATGTCCATTTGGTACTTTTGCATATCGAAGGATGCTTTTCGGATTATGTAATGCACCAGCCCACATTTCAAAGATGCATGCTTAGTATATTCAGGTGATATGGTTGAACGTTTTCTTGAGATTTTTATGGATGACTTTTCTGTTTTTGGTGATTCATTTGATGATTGTTTGACTAACTTAGAAAAGGTTTTGAGCAGGTGTGAAGAGAAGAATCTTGTATTGAATTGGGAAAAATGTCACTTTATGGTAACAGACGGCATTGTACTTGGTCACATTGTTTCATCAAAAGGAATAGAGGTTGACAAATCTAAAATCGAGTTAATTGCTAACTTGCCAACACCAAAATCTATTAAAGATGTTAGATCATTCTTAGGACATGCTTGGTTTTTATAGAAGGTTCATCAAAGATTTTAGCGTAATATCTAAGCCCTTGAGTAACCTTCTAACAAAGGATAATATCTTTGAATGGACTGAACATTGTGAAGAAGCCTTTGTTAAACTTAAAAACCCGCTTACTTCGCTCCAGTCATTCAACCTCCGATTGGTCTTTACCTTTTGAAATAATGTGTGACGCTAGTGACTATGTCGTGGGTGCCGTCTTGGGACAAAGAAAAGATAAGAAACCCTATGTGATTTACTATGCAAGTAAAACTTTGAATAGTGCTCAAATGAATTACACCACCACCGAAAAAGAATTACTTGCGGGTAGTATTTGCATGTGAAAAATTCGAGTCTTATCTTGTTGGCTCACTCTGTTGTTGTTTTTAGTGATCATGCAAAGATTGAAATATCTTCTTTCTAAGAAAGATTCTAAGGCTAGATTGATTCGGTGGATTTTGTTACTTCAAGAATTTGACATCACAATCAAAGACAAGAAAGGCACCGAAAATGTTGTCGCCAATCATTTGTCAAGATTGACAACAAATTCAAAATCTGACATCACACCAATCGATGACTACTTTCCTGATGAATCTTTATTTTTCTCTCTACGATGCCTTGGTTTGCTAATATTGTTAATTTTCTTGTTTCGGGACAATTGCCGGCTCATTGGAGTACCCAAGACAAAAGAAAGTTCTTGAACGAAGTAAAGAACTTTTATTGGGATGACCCTTATTTATTCAAATATTGTCCCGATCAAATATTTCGAAGATGCATTCCCGACAATGAGGTAAGTAGTGTCATTAAATTTTGTCATTCCGAGGCATGTGGGGGCCATTTCTCATCAAGAAAGACAACCGCAAAAATCTTACAATGCGGATTTTACTGGCCCACCATGTTCAAGGACTCACATGCATTCCCGTAAGATTTGTGAAAATTGTCAAAAGTTGGGATCTATTTCAAAACGTCACATGATGCCTTTAAATCCTATTCTTGTCATTGAGATCTTTGACCTGGGGTATAGATTTCATGGGTCCATTTCCTTCATCATTTGGTTTCGTGTACATATTAGTCGCTAGGATTATGTTTCAAAATGGATAGAGGCAATTCCAAGTCGAAACAATGATCACAAAACAAAGTGATAAAATTCTTGAAAGAAAATATTTTGAGTCGATTTGGAATCCCTCGAGCCATGATAAGTGATGGTGGAACACATTTCGCAACAAGCCATTTGAGTCTTTAATGAAGAAATATGGAATCACTCACAAAGTTGCCACCCCTTATCACCCTCGGACTAGTGGACGGAGTAGAGCTTGCTAATAGGGAGATCAAACAAATCTTGGAGAAAACAGTGAACCCTAATAGGAAAGACCGGTCTTTAAGACTTAATGATGCACTTTGGGCTTATCGAACCGCTTATAAAACATCATTAGGTATGTCACCTTATAGACTAGTCTATGAAAAACCTTGTCACTTGCCTCGTGGAACTTGAACATAAAGCTTATTGGGCTATTAAAGCTTTTAATTCAAACCTTGATGATCTTCGGTCAACTCGCGAAAATTACAAATAAATGAGCTTGAGGAAATAAGAAATGATGCATATGAAAATTCAAGAATTCATAAAGCAAGAATCAAAGAGTTTCATGACAAGAAAATATTGAGAAAAACATTCAATGTTGGTCAAAAAGTCTTGCTTTATAATTCTCGACTCCATTTATTTCCCGGAAAACTAAGATCAAGATGGAGTGGTCCTTTCATTGTGAAACATGTGTATCCATATGGGGCCTGTGATATCGAGAATCCAAAGAATGGCAATGTTTTCAAGGTAAATGGACATCGTTTGAAAGTCTACTTTGATAATTTTTCAGTTGAAAATGACTCGATTGAATTGAGTGATCCTGTATATAAAGATTGATTCGTTTTCTCACATTGTTTTGTGTTTCATTTTGCTAGTTTCTCTCACCCCGGTCAAAAGGCGGATAACGGTACTCGTGACTTAAGTCGGTTCTTTCAGTTTCCCATAATAAGCGATATCTCGTGTACATATTTGTGCAATTCTTTGCTCTTTCTCACTTCTTTAAAACTCTTCTCCAATTCTCATTTGAAAATGTACAAGCACTCTTGAAAAATTAAAAAAGTATTTTCCCGCTCCGCCTCAAAATGCGATTACAAAATTTACCGTGCTAGGTGTGCAAGATTGAAGTTGTTAATGAATCATGGTTGATTGAAGCGAAGGTTCGATTATCGATGAGTCCTCCAACTCTTTCATTTCACACATGCCTGGAATGTAAAAGCACTTTTGCAAAGAAACGTCGTGCAAAACGATCGAAAGTCTGTCACCGATGTGCCGAGATGGACTTGTAATGCAACATGTCGTTCTTTAGGAATGGTATCTATAAACCGTGAAGATAAAATACAATTCATTAAGGATGGCCTCGAGTAAGGGGTCTTTAGATAATCTTTTGTTGACCCTTGAGACGCATCCTAGTGGAGATGTGCATCGTGCAATTCATGATTTATGGCCCCATTTTCATAAAGAACATGATCGACTTAGTCTTGGGAATCCGACTAAAAAAGACCTTGTTTGCCGCTTTTAAGAAAACTGGATAGGAAGCCTATCCCCGACCCATGAGGGCGTTTAAGCCGTTCTTGGACGTAAAACCAAGGGAAGTGTGAGCCATAATCACAACTACCTATACATACACATGCTTTTTCAAAATAAATAATTAAATAAAGAGAGAGAGAGAGAGAGAAAGAGTGTGTGAGACTCCAGTTGGTCTACATATAGGGGTATGATTGCATCTTCAATTTCTCATCTATAAAATCTTCTCTTTCTTCCCCTCATTTCTACTCAACCCTTACATTAGACAGATATAGAAGTGTGTAGAAATGGCAGGGTCCCTCAAGTTATCACATTAAAAATATTTGTGTTTTCGGTGGATCCAATCCTGGAAGGAAATAGCATTTTTAGAAGCAGCAAATCATCTTGGTCGGTCCTAGGCGAGAGAAAGATTCATTTAGTGTATGGGGGAGGCAGCCTTGGGTTAATGGGGTGTGTTTCAATAGCTGCATTTTTAGGAGGTAGTCAAGTTTTGGGGGTCGTCCCCAAAGCTTTAGCAAAAGGAACTTCATTGGGAAAACAATTGGAGAGGAACTACAGGTCTCCACAATGTTTGTTCGAATGAATACAATGTTTAACCATGCCGATGCCTTCATTGCCTTACCGGGTGGTCTCGGGCACATTGGAAGAGATCTTTCATATTTCCTCTTGGGCCCAACTGCACATTCACTATAAACCTATAGGTTTGCTCAATGTTAATGGTTTTTATGATAATTTGTTGTCTTTTCTTGATCAAGCCGTGTGGAACGGAATTTCTAACATCTTGACACGACAAATCATAATCTCTCGCTTTACTCTTCTTTGAACAATTGATCGACCAACTACAATCTTTCACCTCCGTAATTGATCCTTCCATGAGTCGCATAAATTGGTCAACTAAGGAAAGCCATAAAAAGCTTAGATTAGATTTGAGCCTTCATTTGTGAATCCTTGTGTCTTTTGGTTTTATTAATAGCATATTATTTTGTGTTGTTATTTCTTCTATTTGTTTAACTTGTGTTTCGGTTTGTCGGTGTTCGTTATTTCGGGTGATGTCTTCTATACTCTATCTTTCTATCTTATGACATTGAGGACAATGTCTTGTTCTCAGTTGGGGGGAGAGGGTAGTAGTTAACATTAAAAAAAAAAACTAACTTACTAACTGTTTTTGCTATTATTAAAGCCATTTGACAAAACTGGTTATTACTAGGATGGCGAGTAAGGAGGAATTTTAGTGACTCTTGAGACGCATCTCGAGTAAACATTTTCTAATGGTTATTTGCAATATTCATAACAAGGCCTATTAGAATACTTCTTGAAATATTCGAGTTTACAAAACTCTCGCATTGTTATCATTTGATTCGCTCATATACTCATTTAACAAGTATTCTTAAACCTTCATTTTCACACACACACTTTAACATATGATTGTGGGTTGCATATTGGATTATTACATTATTTATGTTCTTTTGTTAAAGGTAATAACTAAGGGATAGGGATAGTATATAATTTTCAAAAAAACAAAAAACAAAAAACCCAAAAAAAACAAGAAAAAAAATGATGATAATAAAAACGTAGATAAGTTTGGTTTCGTAGCCTCCCTAACCTAAGCAATTAAGCCCGAAGGGGTGTTTTAACACCTAATACCCTAAAGTCAACCGACTTGGGAGCTATTGGCCCAAAGCTTGTTACATAGGTTAAGGAGAAAAGCTTAAGGGAATCAAACATTGCACTATCTACGTATCGATGTCTCAACCCGAGTTACTAAGCTCGTAGGGGTGTCTCAACACCTAATGCCCTAAGATCAACTGATGCGGGAGTCATTAGCCGAAAGCTCGTTACATGGGTTAAAGATGCATTGTGTTTTAAGTTATATGTATACATATATATATATAAAAAAAAGAGAAAAATAAAATAAAATAAAATAATCCCAACCCAAGGAAGTTAACCTTAAACATTAGAACAAAATATTGTTTTCTTCTAATAGAAGCCCCATCATCTATGTTTCATACATTGAGCACATAACAAGGAAGGTTTATTAAACTTTTGTTTAAGAGATATTGAGCAGATATATAAAATTTAATGAGAGTTTGTTTATCTGGATAGATTAATGGAAGTTGAATGATGAATGCCTTGCTTTGTGAAAGTTGCAAATTGTTTTCCTATTTTAATGCTTTGATTACTAGGGACTAGTAATAAGCTGGTTGGGGGGTGTGATTAGTACTTAAAAGTGCATTTTTATCAAGGTTTTATATCATCATTTTGCACTTGAAGTATCAATAACT
Organism: Populus x sibirica; assembly: GCA_019202695.1. NCBI lineage: Eukaryota > Viridiplantae > Streptophyta > Magnoliopsida > Malpighiales > Salicaceae > Populus > Populus x sibirica. The sequence goes on along the minus strand of JAGMVL010000575.1, from coordinate 2,223,638 downwards.
CCTTAACTAAAGCATGTTTTATAATAACATATCTAATAATATAAGTTACCTTTAATTTATGGTAAATGTTCATCTTAAATGCAGGCCTATCACATAAATAAAAGAATTGATTGATGAGTTGAAGTACTGAAATTGAAAGGACAAAGAGATGGCCAAACTTAGAAAAGAGATGTTGGTGAAGTCCAAACTGGAACACTATTTGTTAATCGGGTCATATCTGGAGCTGTAGATCTCGGATTTAGGTCTACCTTATATGGATGGAAAGCTAAGACATAGGCCTACAACTTTCATGAGGAGTCCAAGATTCAAGAAGGCCGTTTTCAAGTCCAAATTATAGCAACAACGAAGAAGTCCGAATCTGTCCTGCAGCCTAGACACTGTTTAGTGTACAGAGCATATCTCGAGTTCTAGAATTCTAAATGATCTCACATTTTTACCCTGGAAAGCTGAGACAATTGCCTAGAACTTTTATGATTGAAGTCTGTTCAAATTATGATGTTATCAATGACGTTTTTGGTAGACAAGAAGATAATAATTGTCATCAAGTCAAGATGTGGCCACCCATTCATCAATTAGTCAACAAATCAATAGTTCCGAATTTTGGCCTATAAAAGGAGGCATTTACCATGTATTTAGGCATCTTGGTGTTCAGATCAAGATCATGCTCTTGCTCTCTCTTTATATTTTGTAATGCTTAAGTTTTGCTTATATTAATTTCTTGCTTATGCTTTTCATTTCCTTTCCTTGTTTCTTTATGTTTCTTTCTTTCATTATGTTTAACTAAGCTAATTATGTCAAGGTGAAAAGGGTACACTAATGGTGTAAGAATAAGTATAATATAAACTTAACATGGACCTTAATGTTGGATACTAACATGCTTTATATTTGTTATCTTGTTCACTTTTAATACTTTGCTTGTTAAATGGTTAATCTAGATTTATGTTGTATAACACTTGGTACAACAAATACTTGGCACTTTCATAGCTCATACCGTATGGTATAACCGACACCCGAGCTATGAAAGGAACTTGATTTGTTGTTAACATAAGTTATAATCATGAATGCCTCGACAACATTTACAAGTATTAGCATTATTCAAATAAGATAACTAATGTAATCATGTTAACAATTTATAATCCGATTGGAACCTCCTTTGCGTGTGGTTTCCAATTGAATAAAAAGAGTTTATACTATACTTGTTTGAAATACCATTAGTGGATCCTCTAACCTTGACATTTGTTGTTATCATTGTTTAATCCTTACGTTAATCTTCCATCTCAAAGTTCTCATCAACTTCTTCCTCTTCTTCTTCACTATTATTATTATTGTTGTTTTGTTGTTGTTGTATTATTGTTATCTATAATTTATACAATTAACCTCCCTGTGGTTCGACCCCGGTCTTACCGGGTTATTTATTACTTCGACACTCCTGCACTTGGGAGAAGACATCAATCTTTTGGTCGTGTCATATTACAAAGGATCTGTCATTGTATTATATTGAAGGTTATTTATCACGAATGTTTATATGAGATTTACGAAGGATCTATTATTGTGTTATACATAGCGCTAAATTGTTGTGAATTTTTTTATGAGTATTACAAGGGATCTGTTGTTATATTATATTGAACATTAACTGTCATGAATGGTTGGATGAATAATACGAAGGGTCTATTGTTGTGTTATACTGAATGTTAAACTATTATAAAATGTTTGTTTGTGTATTACAAAGGATATAATATCATGTTATAGTGATTTCATAAACCACCTCTGAAATGTTTGGTTAGTTAAATGGATGACCAGGATTGATAAATGATTAACTTCGGCTAATGGCATCGTAAGTGGATGACCGGGATTGATAAATGATTAGCTAAGTGGATGATCGGGATTGATAAATGATTAGCTTCGGCTAATGGCATCCTAAATGGATGACCGGGATGAACAAATGATTAGTTTTGGCTAATGGTATCCTAAATGGATGACGTGGGTTGAGAAATGATTAGTTTCGGCTAATGGCATTCTAAGTGGATGACCAAGATTGATAAATGATTAGCTTCGGCTAATGGCATTCTAAAAGGATAGCCAGGATGAATAAACAATTGGCTTCGGCTAATGGCATCCTAAAAGGATTGCCGGATTTGGGAGTTATGAGTTAGTTTCAAGAGTTGATGCGTTCATGGGTGCTATATTTTGTATGCACCAAGTATATGAAAGAACTATGATTGTTATGCTTTAAACAGGGAATACTGTTAGTTTGATTAACGGTATTCAAGATGGATGACCGGGTTTGAGTATTGTAATTAGCCTCAATAATTGATGAATTATTAAGGGTGGTTATTACATAAGTAAGGAGAAATGAAAAAATTATGTTGTTTTGGTCCATGAATGAAATGTAACGTTAATATTGCTTTATTATGTTTTTAAATTTTCTATAATGCTTGAAATTACCTTGTGCTGTAACACGGACTTCATACCAACATGGTGCATAAGAAAATCCGTTTCGCGACTCATATATTTTGAAAAAAAACTATGTATTCGCATGTTATGGATGATATGAGTTCTGTATAAACATACGTGTTAATCGCTCAATTAGTCATCTGACCCCTTTTGTAAAGACTTATAATGAAAAATCGAAGTGGAACACGAATGTGTATGTACGAACATGTAGATTGTGCATGAATATACATATGTGGGTATTCTTCTTATAAGGATGTTATGTTATAAAATTACATGAGGTTAGGATAACGAGTTGTGTAACTTGCCGTTCGGCACTCTTGTATGAACTCATGATGATAATAAGACTAAAACAGAAATGTGAATTTATGAGTATGTCAATATGATGTAATGTAAACTTATGGTATGAAAATATAATATTATGGGCATGTGTATTGAGAATCCATTTTATGGGAATGTTGATTTACATTATCTTACGTGGATTGTGCCTTATTAATGAATGGAATGCAATTATAAATTTGCAGAATAATATGGTAAAAAACATCCAGAATCGGACGGGAAAAAAAATCCATCAATTTTAGGTTTGAAAAAGTCGGGTCGTTAAAGTGGGGGAGCCACGTGCTCATGCATGCACACATTAAAAGCTTTTCTTAGTAATATTTATTTTTTAAAATTACCAAACAGTCCCTAGGTCTACCCAAAATAATAATTAATGAAAAAAGAAGAGACAAAAGTACCCTTAGAACCATGCTTATTTTTTTTATTTTAAAAGCAATTATGTAACTTCATTGTTCTAAAAAAATGAAAAGAAAAACAGTTCTCTTGTGCAAGTTTAATGGTTTTTTACTTTTAAGAGTATCAACGTAATAAATTATTGTGCAAATAATATTGAAAAAACAAGAAAATCCTTGAACCAAAATTATATATTTTTTTGCTTTTAAGTGTAAAAAATTATTTCTCTCTGTGCTAAAAAAATATGCGTGGATTAATTTATCCCTTATCTTATCAATCTTGTAATACCTAATATATTCTCTTGAAAAGATGATTTTACCTCAATTGCAAACTTTATTAGTTTTTTTTAGAAAGAAAAAAACGTTATTTCACTATTTCAATGAGTAATGAAATGTGTCTTGACTCATAAGGATGACTTTTAGTTTTTGTATATAATTTAAATATAATGGGAAACACCTACTTTTAGTTTTTATTTTAAATAAAATAAAATCCAAGTAGGTATTTTCTAAAAATATTTAATTCAATTAAGTGGAGTACAAGAAACCGTATTTCTACTATACTGTGATGCAGAGAAATTAAAGTCAGAAAATACCTACTTGCATTTTATTTTATTTTCCCGAATATGATATTATGGTTTAAATGTTAGCAGCCACAAATTAATTAGATAATCAAACATTGACTTCACAGAAGACTTCATCAGCAGAGAAAAATCTCCACATACATGACAATTTCAAGCCCCATAATTAAGCTAACACGCAGGCCTTTAAACTTTCATATTTAACCTCCAAAGATTTGTGCAGCTAGTTAAGCACCATGGAAATGAGGCTTATCTCAAAAACTGTATGTTTTATACTTTTTCTTCTTTTAACAGTTCGTATAAACGTTAAAGGCCGCTCTCTGGCACACAGCTCTGTTGAATTACTGGTTTCAGATGGCATCAATGATGTCCAAGAAAACCAATCTTCCATTCTACTTCTCAAAGGGATGGATTCTTCCTCTGAAGAGAAGTGTGAGCAATTGTATGGCTTCTTGCCGTGCTCCAGTAATATTTTTGGGCATCTCTTTCTAATTGCAGTGTATGAATATATGTTGTTTCATGGAGAGGGCTACTTGGCCTCTGGAGGTGAGAAGATTTTCAGGATTCTTGGACCTGGTGTCTTCGGTGCCAGTGCATTCCAGGTTCTTGGAGCCCTTCCTGAGTCCTTGATACTTCTAGGTATGCTCTTTTATTTTCTGTTTATTTTCTAATTATCACCTTAATTCACTTGTTTTCTCTTGGAAATTATACACTGTCTTCTTCGGAAACAGCGTGATCGATCAACTATAAATTAAGATGCATTTCAGATGAGTTTAATTTGCCAACTTCTTATACTGGTTCCAGCTTGCTGGTAAATGCTATCATCAATATCAAATGAAGTCGGAGTTTTCGAAGCTTGAATTAATTGCTGAAACAGTTCGGATCCAAATTAATGGTTTGCATCACACACAAACGGAGTTGAACTCTCGTTCTACCAAAAAACACTTAGCATGTCTTCTATAATTTAGAGCTCTTTTGTTTTTGTGTTTTAAAAGTGTTTTTAAAAAGTATTAAATTTTTTCTTTACTTTAAATTAATATTTTTATATTTTTATATTGTTTTGATGTGCTGATACGCATTTATCGTTACCACACTCTCAAATACCCCCATAATCTACTAGAATTTGAAGAATATGTTTATAATCACTGCATGCATGCAATAATCTTTTTTCTGTTTTAATTAATTTACTAAAAAAATTTGTCAATATTAACAATATATATATATATGTTGGATTCTATATCTTCTTTTCTTCTTCTTTATAAAATATATTTTTTATATAAGAATTGGACAAGAGAAATACTGGAAACTTGTAGGATGAGAAATTGGAATGTGGGAACATTTAAGATAGAGGCGACTAGACCAGATAAGAAAAAGACTTGAGAGCTTTGTTCCAAGTCAACTTGGGTTGGTTATGGTTTTAAGCAACCCAGCCAGCCATTCTATACTGAAATTAACTTATCACCCACATAATGATCAATTTTATTTTATTTATTTTTTGTTCTTGGAAAATTCTAATAAATAAATAACACTATTTTGTGCGAGAATGACTTTTGTGATAAAAATTTGTGAAAAGTTTGGCCGGAAAATTGAAAATTCAATTAAGGACTATTATTTTTTTATTAAAAAAAAAACCCAATTAACAGGAAAAAAAATGGGTTATCGTTGGATTGGAGAATAGTCTTCTACCATGCCATAGATTCCCAGTTTAGTTTAATTAACACGTTATGGATGAGTTGACAAAGTAGATGAAACTCTAATCATTCATTAAAAAAAAATCATTTATAATAAATAACTCGTTTTTAAATAATAATTATTTTATTTCTTCATTGTAATTTAATTTTCAAAGGAGAGTCTTTTTATTTAAATGAAAAATATTTATTTATTATTATTTAAATTGGAAAATATATAATAAATAAAAAATTAATTCTTAAACATAAGGCTAGAATTTACAAAATCCATACCTAGAAATTAAAAAACATATATGGCTAGAAAAACATAAGTTTTACCTGTGAATTTACAAATTGTTATACATCTCAGCTTAACAAAATCTAAATCAAATATAAGGCTAGAATATTTTAATATTCACTGAAAAACTCCAAGACTAAAAATTAAGGCAAAAACTTCAATTTAATCTCAAATATATATATATATATATGATCCATTATTAGTTACATTTCAAATCTCCTTATTTCATCAATTTTGTTTCAAATGTAATTAATATTAGACAATGTTATCTTTTATTAATTAATTGAGAATGAATATTAGCTATCACTAGCTCCTTTCAAACAGACGCCAAAACAAATATCCAACAACAGTCATATGTACGAACTCTCTAACACTACGACCGAGAAATTATGGGCGGCACATAGTGTCTCAATTTTTGGGAGTTCACAATTGGTATCTAACACCCAGTCTCAGGAGTTCGTAGCCTTGCAAAAACATACAGCTCATCTCACCGAAAAATATGAGCAACTCTCGACGGATTATGAACAACTCCGCCAAATGGTCATGGACATGAGATCACAGATGGGTGGTACATGTACGCCTTGTTTTTGGTCGTATGGTTTCGGGAACGACCAACCTCCTCCTCCTCCTACAGCACCGCCATTGTTCTAGTTTAATTTTTATTTGAACAATTTTATACAATTTTATTTTCTAATTATTTTCTTTTTTTGTTCAAAACATTTTAAAAAAAATATATATTTTTAATTCTTATAGACGGATATAACGATGGACATAATCTGTCGGTATATGTCAGAGGGGAGGGGAATCATTTTTTTCATATGCCACTGTAACACTGTTACATCACCAACGAAAATAATTTCATCGGTATTTTACAGAGGGTTGGAATAAAATTACAATAAATACCACTACCAATCACCAACGGAATAATTGTGTCGGTGTATTAAAGCGGGTGATGTTTTTTGCGCATATTTTCTGTCTGTAAAACCATCGATCTTTTTTTTATTGCCGATAGAAATGAGATTCTCGAGGAACGGTTTCCGTCCGTAAATCTGTCGATAAATTTTGTACCGACGGATTGTTAGTAAACATACCGACAGAAAATTCCGTTGGCAAAACTGTTTATTCTGGTAGTGAAAACAATGCTTTGATGGAATAGGAATCTTATAATTATAAAAACTTTATAATTTTCTTTACAAAATATTTTTATCCCTAGGACTTTAGCTTTACTCTAGACTCATCAAACATAAATGAATATTAAAAATAAAAAATGTTTTTATTAATAATAAATATATTTTGTATGAACAAAGTTAGTGTCGTGTGTAACTAACTGATTGGTTATAGAGCATATACATTAGCAACTTCTTCTTTTGGTTTTTGTGGGAGACTTCATCTCTTGTTCAATCACATTTTCCCTTATAGCCACTGAGAAAATATAGCTCTCTCTTTGGACAACTTATTGTTATTTTATATCATTAACTCCATAATAAGATCTTCAACTCCCACTCATTTCACTTACGTTTAAGGTAGTTCTTGAAGTCTTTCCAAGATGATATCAATCTTTCAAAGAGTAGCAACTACTTAAAAAGATTCAATAAAAACCATTCTTTTGATATGAATGTCATGTAAGATGAGTTGAAATTCTGGAATGTGACTTATTGCATTCTTTCAATTGATCATCCCGAAGTCAAGGATTTTGTTGAATATGAATTATTAGTACTTAAAAGTGCATTCTCACTAAAGTTTTATATCATCATATTGCACTTAAAGTGTCATTAAATTCCCTAACTTAAGCATGTTTTATAATAAGTCTGATAATATAAGATAACTTTAATTTATGGTAAATGCTCATTTTAAATGCAGGCCTATCACATAAATCAAAGGATTGATTGATGAGTTCAACTACTGAAATTGATAAGACAAAGAGAGGGTTAAGCTTAGAAAAAAGACGCTGGTTCAGTCCAAACTGGAACACTGTTCAATTATTGGGTCATATCCGGATGTGTAGATCTTGGATTTCAATTTGGTTTATATGGCTAGAAAGCTAAGACATACGCCTAAAACATTCATGGGAGTCCAAGACTCAATTCTGCTGTTTGGAAGTCCAAATCTTAGCAACAACGGAGAAGTCAGAATTTGTCCCGCAGCCCGCATAATTCGGTGTTCAGCCCATATCTCGAGTTCTAGAAGTCCAAATGCACCGATTCTTTTTTTGTTGGTAAGATGAGACAATTTTCTAGAACTTTCATGCGGACAATCTATTCAAATTCTGACGTTAGCAATGACGTTGTGTTCAGACAAGAAGATAAGGATTGTCACCAAGTCAAGATGTGGCTACCTACTCAACAATTAGTCATCAAATCAATAGTTCCAAATTTTGGCCTATAAAAGGAGGCATTTGCCATGCATTTTGGCATCTTGGTTTTCAGATCAAGATCATGTTCTTGCTCTCTCTTTATATTTTTGTAATGCTTAAGTTTTGTTTATATTAATCTCTTGTTTATGCTTTTCATTTCCTTTCCTTTACTTAGTTAACTTGTATCTTATTTATGTTCTTATCTTGTTTATTTATGTTTCTCTTCTTCATTATGTTTAGCTAAGTTTATTATGTCAAGGTGAAAAGGTTACACTAATGGTGTAAGAATAAGTATAGTATAAACTCAACATGGACTTTAATGTTTGATACTAACATGTTTTGTATTTGTTATCGTATTCACTCTTAATACTTTGTTTGTTAAATGGTTAATCTAGATTTCTATTGTATAACCTTGGTACAATAAATACTTGGCACTTTTATAGCCCAAATCGTATGGTATAATCGACACCTGTGCTATGAAAGGAACTTGATTTGTTGTTAACATAAGTTATAATCATGAATACCTGACAACATTTACAAGTATTAGCATTACTTGAATAAGATAACTAATGTAATCATGTTAACAATTTATAATCCGATTGGAACGTCCTTTGTGTGTGGTTTCCAGTTGAGTAATAAGAGTTTATACTATACTTGTTTGAAATACTATTAGTGGATCCTCTAACCTTGACAATTATTTTTATCATTGTTTAATCCTTATATCAATATCACATCTCAAAGCTGTCTTCGACTTATTATTATTATTATTATTATTATTATTATTATTATTATTTATAATTTATATAGTTAACCTCTCTGTGGTTCGACGCCGGTCTTGCCGGGTTATTTATTACTTCGACACTCCTACACTTGGGAGAAGACATCAATCTTTTGATCGTGTCAATGAACTTATTTTTTCATAGTGGCATTTTCATCCTTGTACTACATATCTAAAGTTTCACATAATGCCTTTGCACTATTGATGGCGATATACATCATAGAGTGTATTGTCTAATCTATTCAAGATGCAGTTTTTGCACTCAAAATTAATATATTCACAAGTCCACAATCACTGCAACAGTGATATCAAATTCTTTTTCTAATATCTTTGCCCATCTTCAGTTGAGAACTTTGAAAGTTCATCGATGGTAAGATAGAAAAACATCTTTTATAGTCATATTTTCAAATTCCAACCGTTAAACCTTTAAGGTTTCTCACTATACAACATACAAGGTGATGGTGGAATCCCTACTAAAGTAATGATTATTGTAGCAAAGATCTCCCGGAACAACGAATATTCTCTTAAGCGGAATTCATATTTTTCTTTCATAATAATAAAATTTTGATTATTTTAAGAAATCAAATTTTTCAATAAAAAAAAGGCAAGCAAATATATAAATAAACTAAACAATTAAGATAAAAGGGATTTAACTTTAAGATTGTTAGAAAATTATACAGTAAAAAAGTTATAAATTTACAAGATAATATAAAATATGAACAAAATATTCAAGAAAAGATAAGTACAAATATATAAACTACTTATTTGTAGAATTGTAGAATTTCAAATATAAAAAACAGATAGAAAAGAAAGTTGTTGTTAAATATTGTACCCTATGTCTTTAAAGATAAATTGTTTCTCAATAGTTGTATATGATCTTAATGCAATTTGCCTTCCAAGATTTTAACAACAATACCTCTAAAGAATGCATTTCTAATCAAGGCCTATGAACCAGAAAACTCGTTCAAAATTTTCATCTGCATTAACATAACCTAAAGTTAAAGGAAAGAGAATACAGGAGCAAAAAAGGTATAAAGCATAAGTTTTCTATATGATTTCTTCTTTGTTGCTCGTACTACTACTCCTAAGAATAAAGTCCTTCTACAAAATTTCAATAACAATACCTTAAAATGATGCAATTTCAATCAAGACCTATGAATTAGAAAATTTACTCAATTCTTTTTCTCTAGAGCAATGAAACCTAAAACTAGAAGAAGTTATGTACAAAAGCAAAAAAAGGAGAGAGTAGAAATTTTCAATTTGATTTCTTCTTTTCTTCTCCCACTAATACTCATAAGAATAAAGTCCATCAACTCCTATTTATATGTAGAATTAATTCAAGATTAATTTGAAGTACTTAACTATAATTCATTGAATTTATAAAATTAATGAAACTGAGAAGATTCAATGGAACTAAATTAATTCATGAGTAACTAGAATTAACTTCCAATAACAATTCATTAAATTTACGTAATTAATGAATGTGGTAAAATACAAAGAAATTGATCAATTTATTTCACATTCATCCTTAATAGTTTTAGACAATACTAGATAGGTGGCCCGTGTTATGCTAAAGACCGGGTTAATTTTTTCCTAATGTAAGTAAAAGATGTTCAGGTGATGATAATTGGAGTCAACACGGGTTAACTCAAATGATATGAGATCGAGATAACCTCGTGAAAAGGAAAACAAAAAAAATCATAATGCTCAAGACTTAATAATTTAATGTCAAATGATGAAATTGAAAAAAAAATCAATTTCAAAAAACATAACATAAAAAACAAACCGAGTTAACACGGGTTAACACGTTCAACCTATCATCCGTGATATGAGATTGAAATTAAAAAATTATATTTTTTTAAAAAAAATAACCAAAGTTAAATATAAAATGCTGGAAAAAAATCTTAATTAACCCGGGTTAACTTGATTACCCACATTCAAGATGACACCATGAAAATAAAAGCAGAGAAATCACAAAGTTCAAGGGTCAATAATTTAATGTCAAATGATTAGATTGAAAAAAAATTTAATAAAAAAAATCTAGAAAAAAACTCGAGTCAACCTGAGTTAACTCGACTAACTCGCTACTCGAGATTTAATATTAGGATAATTCATAAAAAGGAAAGTGAAATAAATAAAAAAAAAAGCTCAAGGCCCAATAACTCAATATCAAATGATGAAATTGAAAAAAAAATAAAGGGCCTAAAAAAAGACCTAACTTAAATCAGGCTAATATTCAAAACTAGTAACACGGGTTATAAGGTCGGGATTATTTGTCAAAAGACAGACATGAAAAAATCACGAAGTAAATTTTTCAATCATAAAAAAATTAAAACAAAACAAATAGCAATCAAAACAATAAGGAAAAAATCTCATATAAAACCAAGTGAGAGAAAATAATTAGGGATTAAATTGAAAAACAAAATAAATTAAGAAAATGATAAAAAAAAAAAAGCAATCAAAAGAAGAATGACCAAATTTTGATAAAGAAATTAAATGAAGTAAAATGTTAAGGGACAAAATTGAAGAAAAAAAATCAAGAAAATGGTATAACACAAAAAAAAAAACAATCAAAAGAATGAGGTCCAAATTTGATTAAAAAAAAACTAAATGAGAGGATGGAATTTCAAAAAAAAACTTCAAAAAGCATTAAAAGCAAAACAAAAGTAGTCAAAAGTATGAGGGCTAAAATTGATAGAAATAAAAACTTATGGACACAATCATTTTTTGGAAGGGCTAGCATGAAATTCTAAGCCATTAGAAAGAAAAGAGAGGAAACAAAAAAAAAGGTCTTCAGAGCCCAACTGCACCTTCGTTGTGAACACGTGTCTTACAAAAGCAAAGAGGACGACGTGTCACTCCAAACGCCATTATGGATGGCTAATTTTGGTAATTGGATGGCCTTGCAGGTATATCCCAAAGGGCGTGGGTGTAAACACCCAAAAAAAAAGGTAAATTAAAGCCGGAAATGACTCCACCATTGCTGCCAATTTTTGAATCGGCAGCGACACAGTTCTTCGTTGCCTATTTCTGAATTGGCAGTGACACAGTTCTTCGGTGTCAATTTCTGAATTGATAGCGACACAGTTTGGCTACCGATTTCTGAATCGACAGGGTCATAGTTTTCGGCTGTCGATTTCTAAATCGGCAACGTCACAGTTTTTGGCTATCAATTTCTAAATCGGCAAGCGTACGCTTTTGCTTCCAATTTCTGAATCTACAACGACACTGAAAACCCAACAAAAATTAATGTTGGATCAGCCTATCCCAGGGGAGAACTGGAATAGAAACCAACCTAGGATAACCCAAAAGAGGGACAAGGATAAGGTGGAACAGCCCCCAGACACCCCAGCACACTTATAGGGGCTATAAATACAAGGAGAGAGAAAGGGTGGCCCTTCCTCTTCCCAAAGACCAATTGCATGCTCATGCTCCTCTGCCTTTTCTCCACAAAAATCAGGACCCAATCCAGCTGCATGCCCCCTCTATTAAATGTGTGAGCTAAAGGAAACCTAGAGAGTGAGGTTAGTGAATGAATTCATGGAAAGAGAAAGGGTGTAGCACGCTTGCCAAGCTGCAGAAGAAAAGAAGAGAAAACTAGACAGAAAAAGAAAGAGATACCTTTGAAACTACACTTGGAACCTATTAAAAAGTCGTAAGGTATGAACCAGAACCTTTCTCCACTCTTATTGTGACTTTGGGACTGAAAAGGGAGAAGAAAACCCTAAGCAAATGGCCTAGGATCCCTACACCAGCTGTTAAGGAAATCTAGTCTAGAAAGAGAGACAAAAACAGGGTTGATTAGGAGGACCTAGTTCCAGACCATTTAACAAAAGAAATGAACAAATTTTGAATGCATAAACTTAGAGGGATGACCGGCCATAGTGAGGGCTGAACAACATTTAAATGTGTGATGAAATGCATGAAAATGACATTGTTGAACTCCTAGACCATATTCAAACTAAAAAAAAATGCATGGCGATGATTGATGCTTTGGTTTTTCCCACATGATGGAAGAACTTACATGAAAGGTTTAAAGAAATGATGCAATGCATGAAGTGTGTGATTCTGCTGGATTTTAAGAACAAATTCTATGCTGGAACCGAAATGCATATTGATATTCATGCTTGAAATTGCATGATTCTGCTGGATGATAAGAACATATCATATGCTGGAACTGAATTGCATATGGTTGTTCATGCTTGAAATTATGTGATTCTGCTCAATTTTTTATAACAAACTTTGAGCTGGAACCGAAACGCATGTGGATGTTGCCTACCGATTTGTGTTGTCTGCAACGAATCAGGTGTTCGCTGCCGAATTGTATTGTCTGCAGAAAATTAGTGTTTGCTGCCGAATTATGTTGTCTGCAGCAAATCAGGGGTTCACTACCGAATTATAGTGTCTGCAACGAATTAGATGTTTGCTGCCAAATTATAGTGTCTGCAGCTAATCAGTTTTTGCTACCGAATTGTGTTGTCTGATGCAACCATATTATTCAATAGTTTCACCCACATTTAACTAGTGTTTTGCCTATGTTTTATATATAAAATGCCTTGATATTCTTTGTTTTATGTTTTGAAGGCACTTTTGGATGAAAGATGCAAAAAGGAGTAAATTGGAGATAATTGGCAGATTTGACCTTCGATCGATGTTTTGTGCGAGCGTGAGCTCTAGAGGTTGAAATGAAGTGAATCCAGTGGCATTAAAAAGGTAACATCCATACCTTTCTGTAAATCTAAGGCAAGAAAATAAAATAAGGAAGAGCATGGAAATCGCAGCCTTCAAAGTCAAATCTCGCAATCTGCCAGTGTTGACCTTTGGCCATTCCAACTTGAATATCTGGAGCTACGGAAGTCTAATTGATGCAAAATCAATTGTTTTGGATTCATGACTCAAAGTTATATAAACACTCCAAATTTCAGCAAACAAAGACGTCATATGAGGGAGATATGATTTTTCAAAGATGACATCTGAATTCTGCCAGCAAACAGGTTTCGTGAAGAAACGATTCCAAATTACATTTCGAAGCATCTAAACCGATATCCAAGTTTTTATTTCAGCAATTTAGCTCCTCTAAGTCAAAGATTGAAGATTTCATGCAAGGCTATTTCTCTTTTTTAGGAAAATAGTTATTGAAGTACTTAAATGTAAACAGTCTACTTAATGGAGGACTATTTTGTAAAATAGAGACCTAGGGTTTCCTAGGATATAAAAAGAATGAGAGAAGAGAAGGGGGCAGCCAGCCAAGAAGAGAAAAACGCCCCCTTCCTCTAAGAAACCCTAAATTATGCATTCTTCCTTCTTTTTGGATTAGTTGTTCAACAAACATGCAAGGCTAAACACTTTTTCTTGGTTGCAAGGACACGGAAACCTTCGGATTTCAAGAACTATGAGATTTATTTTACCTTTTCTTTTCGGTTTATATGATGAATATGTTTGTTCTCCTATGCTTATTTTTCCTATGATTGTTTATTTTAATTGCTAGAGCGGACTCTAAGTTATTATTGTAGACAATCTATTGCTAAGTTTGATATCAAAACCGGAGTTGTGGTATATGAACTTGTAAAGCAACTGAGTTTAATAATTGTGGCGGATCTACGTTATTAATCTTAGAAAGAACATTCAATCAAATCAAACATAGACTGCGGGCAGTTATGTTTTCTTGATTAATCAACTTATCTAGTTCTTAAAGCTTCCATTGAATTAAATTACTAGTACGGACACTGTGGTTGTTTGATGGTTAGGGTTAGTTATACGGCGGATCCGTTAATTAACCAATGTTAAGAAGAGATAAATATTCAGAATATAAATTGATGTTTCATTTCCATGATCAGTTCTGATTTCTATAGGTGGATGTGTGATTGCAACCAAGGTTTGTTCTCTTGATAATATACTATCTTGTGTGTTGTGCTTGAAGTTAGGGTAATTAATTTGTGCGACCGCGACATCGCAACAAATTTTGGCGGCTGTTGCCGGGGAAGTAATTTTAGTTGATTCTTGTGCTATTATTTTTATTTGCTGTGATTGTTATTTCTTTTTCTAAAAAAAAAAAACAGAATTTTTGCTTGCCTCGCGATGCTTGTTCATTACGGCGGCGGTACTGTTCAAAACAATATTTTGGTGGAATTAGGAATCGGTCTTTTGTTTCCTGAAGGGAAATGACGTTCTAAACAGGACTAGTGGTAAACCACTAGCCCCATCCTATTGAGGCCAAATTCCACTGATTTCTAGGTTTTTTAGGCAGTTTTTGTTTTCTACCGTAGGATTTTCGTACAATTTGCATTATTTTTGATCTCTTGTGTGGTTGGTTTCTTTTGAGTTTTCTTGATGATTTATGCCGTAACCCGTTCTACTAATCAAAGTCAAGTGCAGTTGGATCTCGAAATAGAAAAAACTTTACGCAGGTTACGAAAGGAAGCTCGCCTTAACACCATGGTTGTTGCACAACAACAAACACTCAAGGAGCTTGCTGCTCCTAACATGGAAAATCAGCCATTATGCATAAACATCGACAATAATGTAAACTTTGAGCTCAAATCTGGTTTTATACATTTGCTACCAACTTTGAATGGTCTTGCAGGAGAAGATCCTCATACTCATCTCAAGGAGTTCCATATGGTTTGCGTTGGCATGAAACCGAATGGAGTTGACGAAGAACAGGTTAAGTTGAAAGCTTTCCCTTTTTCTTTAAAAGGAGCAGCAAATGCATGGTTTTTCTCTATTCTCCCAAGTTCCATTGGAACTTGGAATGCCATGAAGAAGATTTTCCTTGAAAAATATTTCCCAGCATCTCGAGTTGCCAACATAAGGAAAGAAATATGTGGGATTCGACAATCTCATAGAGAGACATTTTCTGAGTATTGGGAAAGATTTGAGCAACTGTGCATTCAATGCCCTCATCATCAAATACCCGATCAACTACTCATTCAATATTTCTATGAAGGATTGATGCCTACTGACCGTAGTATCATTGATGCTGCAAGTGGAGGGGCATTGGTAGATAAGACACCTGAGGCTGCACGCCAACTGATCTCAAACATGGCAGCCAACTCAAAACAATTTGGCACGCATGGAGACTTCGCAAACAAATGAGTAAATGAGGTAAGTATTTCTAACCTTGAAAATAAAGTTAATGATCTTACTTCTCTTGTGCGTTCTTTGACTTGTGGAAATGTATAGCAGGTGAAAGTTTGTAGCATATGTTCCTTACAAGGACATACCTCAGATATGTGCCCAACAATGCAAAAAGATTACATTGAACAGGTTCATGCAGTTGATGGAGCATTCAATGGACAGTCCCAGTGTAAATATGATCCCTTTTCCAACACGTACAATCCTGCATGGAGAGATCATCCTAACTTATGCTATGGGAACCCACCTCAACAAGGCAATCAAGGCCGACAGTTCCATCCCCTTGGATTTCAATCCCAATAGAATTATCAAGCGAGACAACCCCCTCCATTCACAAACTCCAATGTTATGGGGTCATCATCCAATGATGATCTTCGTGAGATGATGAAAACTTTGGCTTCTAACACCGTGACCTTGCAACAAAATGTCATGTCTTTTCAACAGGAAACACGGTCAAGTATTCACAACTTGGAAAAGCAAATGGGGCAAGTAGCTTCAAGTGTGGGGAAATTGGAAGCACAAATGAATGGAAAATTGCCCTCCCAAGCATTGAATCCAATAGAGAATGTTAGTGTGATCATGCTACGAAGTGGGAAAGAACTTGAAGAGAAAAGGTCAAAACAAATTGAGATGGAGGAAGAAGAAGAGATAGAAACCGAATTGAGTACAAAGAAGGAACATCCTCCTCCTCCACAAACTGAAACATCGACCAACACTCCAAAGGTAACTCCTCACTCAATGAATTCCAGTTTTAAAACAATTCCACCCTTTCCTGTGAGTTCTTGTAAGTCAAAGAAAGAGGATAAAGAAAAAGAGATTTTAGAGGTTTTCAAGAAAGTAGAACTCAACATTCCTTTGCTTGATGTTATCAAGCAAATTCCTAAGTATGCCAAATTCTTGAAGGAGTTGTGTACCACCAAGAGAGCTTTCAAACTGAAAGGTCATGAAATGGTAAGTATGGGTGAAGTTGTATCTGTTGTTGTTCAAAAGAATATGCCTTTGAAGCAAAAAGACCCAGGTGCGTTTACTATCCCATGTGTTATTGGTAATGCTAGTTTTAAAAAGGGCCTTGTGCGATTTAGGTGCATCCATTAGTGTTATGCCCAAACATGTTTATGATTCTCTTAGTCTTGAGCCTTTGAATAAAACTAGCATTGTAATACAACTTGCGGATCGTAGTTTTGTTTACCCACTTGGTGTGATAGAAGATGTCCTAGTCAAGATTGATAGTTTGGTCGTTCCATGCGACTTTTATATTCTTGATATGGAACATGATTCTTGTGATTCATCAAACAAAGACTCCTATATTGTTTGGGAGACCATTCTTGAAAATTGCCAATACAAAGATTGATTATGGTAAGGATATTTTGTCTATGGAAGTAGGAGATGAAAAGATTGAATTTAATTTTCATGATGCAATGAAATATCCTTATAGCAATGTTTATTCTATCACATGCTATGACCAAGTTGATAAGTGTGTGCAGCAAGTTTTTGATTTTAATTGTGAGGATGGATTAAGCGTAGTTTTGAGCTATGGCTATGATTTTACCAAGATAGAAAAGATTGAGAGGCATGTATATGTTCCCCGAAACTTGCATGACTCGGCATTGGATTTGCAAGCTTTGCAAATTGTCCTCCATGATGCAGGAGTCATTTACCTCATCACGAACAGTGAATGGGTGGCGCCTATCCTTTTGATGCCTAAAAAGATTGGAATTACGTTGGAAGAAATACAAATTGATGCTTATGAGAATGCAAGGATTTATAAAGAAAAGACTAAGAGTCTCCATGACCGAATGATTACAATTGAAATTACAAGTTTAGAAACCAACAAAGTACTCAAGGTCAATGGGCATCGCTTGAAACCTTTCTATGAAGGTTGGATGGCAGAACTCATTGCTTCTGCGGAGTTAGCTGAACCAATCTATGAAAAATGAGCACGCAACATGTCGAGCCAATGACATAAAACAAAAGCGCTTCTGGGAGGCAACCCAGCACAAAAAGAAAAAAAAAACAGATTTGCTTTCTTTTCCCTTATCTTTTATTTTTTGCATTTTACTTTATTTTTGTCATTCTCCTATATTCCTTTTCTTTTATTTCAATATTGAGGATAATGTTGTGTTTTAAGTGTGGGGGTATTGGGAGAATGTTGGTTTTCTAATCGGTGTTGGCTGTCGAATCGTGTTGTCTGCAGCGAATCAGTTTTTGCTCCTAAATCATGTTGTTTGTAGCGAATCAATGTTCGCTACCTAAATCGTGTTGTCTGCAGCGCATCAATTTTCACTGTCAAAATCATGTTCTCTGCAGCAAATCGGTTTTCGCTACCAAAATTATGTTGTCTGTAGCGAATAAGCATTCGCTGTCGAAACTATATTGTCTGCAGGGAATCACTTTTCGATGTCAAATTGTGTTATTGCACCAAATTAGCTTTCGCTGCCGAATTGTGTAGGCTGCAGCGAATCAGTTTTCACTGACGAATTGTAGGTCACCAGCGAATTAGTTTTCGCTGCCAAATTTTGTATGTAAGTAGCGAATCAGTTTCGCTGCTGAATTCTTTATGTAATCAGCGAATCAGTTTTCGCTGATGAATTATATGTCACCATCGACCCAGTTTTCATTGATAACTTTTTGTGGGAGCAGCACTTTAGCTGCCAATGAATTTCATGTCAGAAATGACTTAATGCTTGTAACAATTTCATTGTATATTTGTATAATGTGTGGAACACTAGAATGTGAACATGTGGATTTTGAAATAAGTATGGCGATGAGTTATGTGTTTGTCGAATGCAAATGTGCTGATTTATGATCATTTTATGTATCAGGTGGTGCGATCGGAATCGAACCTTCAACCGGATGAGTACATCGCGGGAGGAACAGGTAGGTGATTTCCACCCCCCTTCTAGCGTAATGTTAGTTTCTGAAGTGAATGTATTACGAAGGATCTATTGTTGTGCTATATGGAATGGTAAAGTGTCATGAATAGTTGTGTGAGTATTATAAAGGATATAGCGTTGTATTATACTGAATGTTAATTGTCATGAATGATTGTATGAGTATTACGAAAGATCTACTGTTGTATTAAACTGAATGTTAACTGTCACGAATGGTTTTATGAGTATTACAAAGGATATGTCATTGTATTATATTGAAGGTTATTTGTCATGAATGTTTATATGAGATTTGCGAAAGATCTATTATTGTGCTATACATAGCGCTAAATTGTTGTGAATTTTTGTATGAGTATTACAAGGGATCTATTGTTGTATTATATTGAACATTAATTGTCATGAATGGTTGGATGAGTAATACGAAGGGTCTATTGTTGTGTTATACTGAATGTTAAACTGTTATAGAATGTTTGTTTGTATTACAAAGGATATAATATCATGTTATAATGATTTCATAAACCGCCTCTATAATATTTGGTTGGTTAATGATTAGCTTTGGCTAATGGCATCCTAAGTGGATGACCAAGATGAACAAATGATTAGCTTCGGCTAATAGCATCTTAAGTGGATAACCGGGATTGACAAATAATTAGCTTCGGCTAATGGCATCCTAAGTGGTAAATGATTAGCTTCGACTAATGGCATCCTAAAAGGATAGCTAGGATGAATAAACGATTGGCTTCCCGCTAATGGCATCCTAAGAGGATTGCCAGATTTAGGAGTTATGATTTAGTTTCAAGAGTTGATGTGTTCATGGGTACTATGTTTTGTATGTACCAAGTATATGAAAGAACTATGATTGTTATGCTTTAAATAGGGAATAACGTTAGTTCAATTAACAGTATTCGAGATGGATGACCAGATTTGAGTATTGTAATTAGCCTCGGTAATTGATGAATTATTAAGGGTGGTATTTACATAAGTAAGGAGAAATGAAAGAATTATGTTGTTTTGGTTCATGAATGGAATGTAATGTTAATATTGCTTTATTATGTTTTAAAATTGCCTATAATGCTTGAAATTACCTTGTGCTGTAACAGGGACATCATACCAACAAGGTGCGTAAGGAAATCCTTTTCGCGGCTCACACATTTTGAAGAAAAAAAATTATATATTCGCATGTTATGGGTGATATGAGTTATGTATGAACAGACGTGTTAATCGCTCAATTAGTCATCCGACCCCTTTTGTAAACACTTGTAAAGAAAAATCAAAGTGGAACACGGATGTGTATGTGCGAACATGTAGATATGATGTGTATGAATATACATATGTGTGGTATTCTTCTTCTAAGGATTTTATGTTATGAAATTACATGAGATCAGGGTAACGAAAGTACTAGTTGTGTAACCTGCCGTTCGGCACTCTTGTATGAACTTATGATGATAACGAGACTAGAACAGGAATGTGAATTTATAAGTATGTCAATATGATGTAATGTAAACCTATGAGTATGAAAATATAATACTATGGACATGTGTATTGAGAATCTGTTTTATGGGAATATTGATTTACGTTATCTTACGTGGATTGTGTCTTGTTAATGAATGGAATGCAATTATAAATTTGCAGAATGATATGGCGAAAAACATCCAGAACCGGACAGGGAAAAATCCATTGATTTTGGGCTTGAAAAAGCCATGTCGTTACAGTGGGGGAGCCACATGCTAATGCGTGCACGCATTAAAAGCTTTTTTAATAATATTTATTTTTTAAAATTACCAAAAAGCTTCTGGGTCAACCCCAAAATAATAATTAAAAAAAAAAGGAAGAGACAAAAGGACCCTTAGAACCATGCTTATTTTTTTTATTTTAAAAGCAATTCTGTAACTTCATTGTTCTTAAAAAATGAAAAGAAAAACAGTTCTCTTGTGCAAGTTTAATGGTTTTTTTCTGTTAAGAATATAACGTAATAAATTATTGTGCAAATAATATTAAAAAAACAAGAAAATCCTTGAACCAAAATTATATTATTTTTTTTTGCTTTTAAGTGTAAAAAATTATTTCTATGTGCTAAAAATATATATTTGAACCAATTTATTCCCTATCAATCTTGTAATACCCAATATATTCTCTTGAAAAGATGATTTTACCTCAATTGCAAACTTTATTAGTTTTTTTTTTAAGAAAAAAACGTTATTTCACTATTTCAATTAGTAATGAAATGTGTCTTAACTCATAAGGATGACTTTTAGTTTTTGTATATAATTTAAATATAATGGGAAACACAAAAGGCAAATGTCTTCTAGCTCATTGATCTTCATAGCAGTCGCGTCTTAATGCTCCACAAGTCACCCACTTATTGTCCAAGGCAAATGTCTTCTAGCTCATTGATCTTTAGCATGGGGCAATATCCATGAAAGTCAATCCTGTATTTGTCTCCATACTCATCATAGCCACTTCATTGGCTATACCCCTGTCCACTCATATCCAGCCATCACATTGGCTTTGGGGCGTTCTGAACTGGGGCTCCTATCACGGCCCTCACACCTTCTCTAAGGTGTCTTCGCTCGTCTTCATGCGGCGGTCTGAAATGGGGCTCCTATCATAGCCCTCACACCTTCTCTAAGGTGTCTTCACCTGTTGTCATGAGGCGGTCTGAACTGGGACTCCTATCATGGCCCTCACACCTTCTCTAAGGTGTCTTCGCCTGTTGTCATAAAACGGTCAGAACTGGGGCTCTTATCACGGCCCACACACCTTCTCTAAGGTGTCTTCGCCCGTTGTCATGGGGCGATCCCGATCCGGGCTCCTATCATGGCCCACACACCTTCCATCTAAGGTGTCTTCACCTTTCATAGGTGGTCGCATCCTCCTTCAATTGAGATGCTACAAAGTGGCTCTAAAATTCTCTACCACCATATGGACTATGGGAGATCACTGCCACTGATTACATAGAAAGAGAAACTTGCGGTATACTTCTTGCAATCCTCCACCTCGATTTCTATGTTTGGAGCTTCTATGCCTTTACGCTGACGACTCCACCTACACCAACTCTCTTTGGTGCCTTCGCCTTTCATCATAAGCGGTCGCCTTTTATCACAGGCGTTTACACCCCCTCAATTAGGTGCTTTTACAATAGCTCTCTTTCCATCCTTGCATGCATTGGAAAGGTCTTCGCCTGTTGTCTTCATCAAGAGCACAAGAGACTTCCTGTTGTACAACTTCTACAAAGTCTCTGCTCTGAGCTTCATCTAGTAACTCTTCTTCTCCTTGCACCTGTTGTCTCATTACAGTACCTCCTACGGGTACTCCTGCACAATCTTTGTGTGCCCTCATGCAATTTATGTTCTCCAGATTTCTCCATATTCCTTGCTTATGTTTGATAGCAGCTCATCCTGTCACAACACCTATCCAAGTCAAAATAGGGTGCCAATCTTTATCCCCTTGCTGTATTTCTCTTTCATTATCGGGGTCTTCATCAATTCTCCCCTCGAAAATTCACAGTCACCGAATCTAACTTCTTTGGAGAAATTACCACTCCATCAGATCCTTGAACATACGGAACCCAACTGTTCCCTTGTGCCGTCATCCTGCTAGTCTTCAACCGTTTCATTACAAACTGCTATATATATGAAAATAGTACCGTATGGATAATCCTTCCACTAAGCAAGTTCCCAGGAAAGATTGGAGGGGTCACACTGGTCCCGCTTAAAACCCAATCTCCTAGACAGAACTTCTTAGGCCATATCTATCCATCATACTGTCTTTCCGTATATACAACCATTTGCTAGCTTTGTCGCGGCTTTCCTTTACAAGTGATCTAGAATATACTGGTTTTTTTTTTTACATGATTTCTCAACATCTGGCGAGACTACCAGTTCTTAGATTCGTCAAGATTGGTCTTCATCACTTTCCACTCTACACCTCTAATTGTCCACTTCATCGGGTGTCTAGAGTGTCCCAATTTTGCCTTCTTTCAAGGCAACTAAAAAATCTCCCCACTTAGCAGTTCAGCACATGTAATTGGGTGAACATGTGCACCTTCTTCTTTTTCATCTCCATCGACCACCACGATGACCTTTAGATGCCTCCTAATTGGGCAATCTCTTTTGTTAATTCACCACCACCACTTTTGGTCACAAATATCAATGATCAGACCGTACCATTGCATCCGGTGCGATCAAATTAGTGGAAACAAGTCCGAAATCGTCCAAATCACATTTCGGGCGGCTAAGATTTGATCAAAACAATTACGGCCGATGGACGACCAGATTCAATCTCAGATCCGGTTGCACGTAGACTCCGCTGCACAGAATCTTATACCTTGGCTCACAGCTCGGCTCAGCTCCAACTCAGCTCGGCTCAAACCATCTCGGCTCAACTCAGCTCAGCTCGCGGTTGATGACGTGGCCGGTGGGTCCCACTAGGCTGACGTGTCTGATGACTGGACGCCGACATGGCATGCCAACTGTGCATGCTTGGCGTCATGATTACGGCATGATGACATCATCCTTATCCGGGTCTGGCACGTGGGTCGAGTCGTCTGGCATTCGGGTCGGGTCAGCTCATCCGGGTGAAGAAGACGCGTGGCGCGCGTGACCAGCAACCTCGCCGGTGTGTGAGGACAATTTCGACGTCCAATTTCGACGCCGTTTTCACCAGTGGCTTCGTCTCTTCCTTCTCTACACAGTGGTATGGTCAAAACACAATTTTGACAACTTTCATTTTTGAGCAAAGATCAAACACCACTTTAAGCCATGTGCTCTGATACCAATTGTTGGTAATTCCGACTCCCCCATGCGCGGACCGGTGGTGCACTGATAGTTGCTCAAAGGAGGCTAAGCACACTGAGACACAATATTTATCGTGGTTCGGCTAATTGCCTACATCCACGGGAGAAGTCAATATTATTAGAGACAGATAGAGAAAGGATTACAACACACATGGAGGAGGAGGATCACTTCACTCAAACTCTACTCTCATTGCTCTCACACTACTGCACAAGGCAGCAGGGTTGCTGCCCTTGGCAGCCCCTCACTTTCTCTCTTGGTCTCTCACATTCTGCACTCTCTCTATCTCATTTTGCTCTCTCATGTATGCCTATTTATAGGCAAGTATGGTGGCTGCATTAATGGTGCCAGCACATGAGTTGCACCATTTTGTCAATGGTTGGTGCAACTACCATTGACAATGGCAACCCTCTCTTCTTAGGGTAGGCTGCACATGTTGTTGCCCAATAATGGCAATATCCCAACAAATGTGGCCTTAGATTTGGTTTGGGTTTGATAGGGAGATTTGGTTCAACGTAGGCCATCTAAATGGCCTCCTAGGGTGATCTATCCTGCTCTGGAGGAAGGAGATGATGAACAGGTTTGGGAACGACATTGTTTTAGGCTGGAAAGGGCCATTTTTTATTTCCCCTAGAGTTCTGACATTTAGCAATCGGGTCTTATTCATGGAAATCTTTTTTTTTACGTTATCCTACATTGATTGAGCCTTATTAATGAATAGAATGCAATTATAAATTTGCAGAATGATATGGTGAAAAACATCCAGAACCGGACGGGAAAAAAAATCCATTGATTTTAGGTTTGAAAAGGTCGGGTCGTTACAGTGGGGGAGCCACGTGCTAATGCATGCACGCATTAAAAGCTTTTTTTAATAATATTTATTTTTTAAATTACCAAACAGCCCCTGAGTCAACACCAAAATAATTTTTTTAAAAAAAAGGAAGAGACAAAAATACCCTTAGAACCATGCTTATTTTTTTATTTTAAAATCAATTCTGTAACTTCATTGTTCTTAAAAAATGAAAAGAAAAAAGGTTCTCTTGTGCAATTTTAATGGTTTTTTTCTATTAAGAGTATCAACGTAATAAATTATTGTGCAAATAATATTGAAAAGACAAGAAAATCCTTGAACCAAAATTTTTTTTTTTTTGCTTTCAAGTGTAAAAAATCACTGTGCTAAAAAAATATGTGTAGATCATTTTATCTCCTATCAATCTTATAATACCAAATATATTCTCTTGGAAAAGATGATTTTACCTCAATTGCAAACTTTATTAGTTTTTTTTAGAAAGAAAAAAACGTTATTTCACTATTTCAATGAGTAATGAAATGTGTCTTGACTCATAAGGATGACTTTTAGTTTTTGTATATAATTTAAATATAATGGGAAAACCATTTTTTTCTAAAATATATAATACAATTAAGTGGAGTACAAGAAACCGTATTTCTACTATACTGTGATGCAGAGAAATTAAAGTCAGAAAATACCTACTTGCATTTTATTTTATTTTCCCGAATATGATATTATGGTTTAAATGTTAGCAGCCACAAATTAATTAGATAATCAAACATTGACTTCACAGAAGACTTCATCAGCAGAGAAAAATCTCCACATACATGACAATTTCAAGCCCCATAATTAAGCTAACACGCAGGCCTTTAAACTTTCATATTTAACCTCCAAAGATTTGTGCAGCTAGTTAAGCACCATGGAAATGAGGCTTATCTCAAAAACTGTATGTTTTATACTTTTTCTTCTTTTAACAGTTCGTATAAACGTTAAAGGCCGCTCTCTGGCACACAGCTCTGTTGAATTACTGGTTTCAGATGGCATCAATGATGTCCAAGAAAACCAATCTTCCATTCTACTTCTCAAAGGGATGGATTCTTCCTCTGAAGAGAAGTGTGAGCAATTGTATGGCTTCTTGCCGTGCTCCAGTAATATTTTTGGGCATCTCTTTCTAATTGCAGTGTATGAATATATGTTGTTTCATGGAGAGGGCTACTTGGCCTCTGGAGGTGAGAAGATTTTCAGGATTCTTGGACCTGGTGTCTTCGGTGCCAGTGCATTCCAGGTTCTTGGAGCCCTTCCTGAGTCCTTGATACTTCTAGGTATGCTCTTTTATTTTCTGTTTATTTTCTAATTATCACCTTAATTCACTTGTTTTCTCTTGGAAATTATACACTGTCTTCTTCGGAAACAGCGTGATCGATCAACTATAAATTAAGATGCATTTCAGATGAGTTTAATTTGCCAACTTCTTATACTGGTTCCAGCTTGCTGGTAAATGCTATCATCAATATCAAATGAAGTCGGAGTTTTCGAAGCTTGAATTAATTGCTGAAACAGTTCGGATCCAAATTAATGGTTTGCATCACACACAAACGTAAATGATAAAATCAATTATGGTAGGAGTTATCATTTGTCGTGCAATCAATTTAGTTTTAAGTTATAATAAGTTGTGGTTTAATTGATATTAATGCGTGTGTTTTCTTTATTATTATTTTTTTTTCAAAAATCTTGAGTTGAACTCTCCTTCTACTAAAAAAAAAAAAAAACTCAGTTTGAAAGCTGACATGTTTTTTTTTATTTTAGAGTTTTTTTATTTTTGTATTTTAAAAGTGTTTTTAAAAAATTTTAAATTTTTTTATTTTTTCTTTACTTCAAATTAATTTTTTTTAATGTTTTTATATCATTTTGATATGCTGATGTCAAAATAAATTTTAAAAAATAAAAAAAAATTATTTTAATGCATGTCTACTATATTCTCAAACATCCCCTTAATCTACTAGAATTTGAAGAACATGTTTTTAATCACTGCAAGCATGCAATATTTTTTTTTTTTGTATTAATTATTTTACTTAATTTTCTTGTCGATATTAACAATATATATGTTGGATTCGATATCTTCTTTTCTTCTTCTTTATAAAATACGTTTTTTACATAAGAATTGGGCGACTAGTATTTGCGCGTCATGGAAATATTCAAGATAGAGGCGGCTAGACCAGATAAGAAATTAAAGGACTTGAGAGCTTTGTTCCAAGTCAACTTGGATATGGTTTTAAGCAACCCAGCCAGCCGTGTTGGGTTATTGGGAGAATATATGGTTTAACTAAGAGAATATATATGTATTTTAACTCTTTTATATTATAAATGGCAGCATCTGGATTATTGAACACAAGAGAAGTTGCTCAAGAGTCCGTGTCTACAGGAGTCGGACTCCTCGCAGGAACATCTATTTTGCTTCTCACAATACTCTGGGGGACCTGTGTTATCGCTGGCAGCATTCAATCGTCTTCAAGTATTTCAGAGCCAACCATTTCCAATAGTTCAAGCTCAAGATTATTCTCATGGTTGACTGGTGCGTGCGTCCTCTCTTTTATTCATTATTAAATTCTCAAACAAGAGTCATTTTAATTTAGAGATTAAAAATAACAGAAAAATAATTGTTATTTAAGAATGAAAAATAAATTAAGGCAAAAACTTAAATTGAAACTCCAGGACTAACAAGTAGATTGCCAGCTGATGCATTTTACTCTTCTTGTTTTCTTTTCTAATCTTCATAGAGTTTGGAGTCACTACGGATTTGGAGACAAGCTACACAGCAAGGATTATGGGTCTTTCTGTCATACCATTTCTTATTTTGCAAATCCCAAAGATTTTCAACTCAAATTCTGGGGAATACTTGACCATATTGATCTCTCTTGTTGTTTCAGTGGCTTCTCTGTTGATATATTTCTTCTATCAGGTATCCACATGTCTCTTCTTTTTTTATAAATATTCTTTTCTTTAATTTTTAGTTTTGAATTTGTTGTTCATATCCATAAAATCGATTTGTTGGGGTAGTTTTCTTGCTTTTATAGGTATTTTCAAAGAAATGTTCGCTGTAACTATATTATGCAATGTCATTTCATGTAGTCGTATTATTCATGATTAATTAATGACATTTAAACCACAATATCAAATACATTTATTTAGAAACATTTCATGTAAAAAATTAATGTCATTTCATGTATAATTAATTAATTAATGTCATTTTATATATAAAAAAAACATTTTACACCACAATATCAAATACACTTTAATGTCATTTCTTTACAATATTTAGAAAACCAAAAAAGAAAAAGAAATGTGTTTTACACATGTTACGGCTATGTCTCGAGAACTAACGGTAAATTGGATTGAAATTTTGATAGAAGGACTGCATTAAAAAAAATTTCTTGAACAGAATACCAACTAAATTGATAAAGAATAAAAGGATAGAGAAGCCATATAAAGGGATATCAAAAGTACTGAGTGTACAACAATTTAGTAGCAGGTGGCCTAATGATAAAAATTTGGAATCAAGGGATTTGTTTCTCTTATTGTCTCAGGTTCGAGCCCTGTGGTTGCTAATATGATGGCCACTGAAAACTTACATGGTCGTTAACTTCAATGATAATCACTGGACACTTACATGGTCGTTAACTTCAGGGTCTGTGAGACTAGTCGAGGTACGCATAAGCTGACCTGGATGTCCACGTTAATAAAAAAAAAAAAAGTACGAGTGCACCAAATATAAGATTAATCCCAATTATTTTCCCCGGTCGAAAGTATTGCTCAAAGTAATGATAATATAGCTACCTTAGACTAAAATGAAAATGCAGTTACAAGGGGTAGCTAGGACCTCGGTTTTAAATATTGTGATTAATATTTATTGGTCGAACTCAGATATTTTGTCTGCATAATTTGTGCACAGATCTTCGAACCGTGGATTCAAAAGAGAACACTGGAATATGTAAAATATAATGAAGGTCTTTTAAGAATTCTGCAACTTTTGCAAGAACGTGCTTTAGGGATAATTCTGACAGGAGATGGGGCTCCAAATATAAATGCTATACAGAGGTTAGTTCGATTTTTGACACCTCATGCATCAATATTATACTTTATGCATGCTATGCATTTTTAAAGAAAAAAGAAAAGAAGAAAAGGGAGATGTAAATTCTTTTTAATTTGCAGACTATTTGAGGAAATAGATGAAGATGGTGATGACTGTATATCGCCCTCTGAAGTGAGGAAACTTCTGCTCGACATAAAGTCTACAGGAATGAATATCAATAAAGACAGCGCATCAGAAGAATTAATCAAAGTATTAGATCTGAATGATGATAAGAAAATAACTAAGGAAGAATTTGTCCATACTCTTACAAAATGGCTTGAAGAGACAAAGTATGCTATGGAGAAGCGATACTTCACAATTAACTCCTTGAAGAGGATTGATCAGGTATTTAGTGCATGTGTTAAGTAAGTAGGAGGAATTATTCCTCTTCTATCATGGATGGCACGAAATTATTGCTGGTTTTAAATTTTTGATTATTTGATTTATTCTAACATCTTTAAATGTTTTGCTTAGGTTTTTCATCCGTTCGTAGAAAGTAGAAGAAAAGAACGTGAGATGAAGAGAAATCTCATGTCAGAAATTGTGAGTCATCTACAGAGCGATGCTTTAGGAAACCTAATCAAAGAAGATGGTACTCCGGATTTACTTACTATTAGAAGGTCAGGCCACCATGTCCCCCCTCATATATTAGCATGCATAATCCCAAGAAGTGAATCTGTTCTTATGAGTTGCTCGAGAATATATCACTTAATTGTATTTTGTAATAGGTTGTTTGAAGAAATTGATCGTGATGCAGATAATTGCATATCAAAAGATGAGTTAAAAGAACTAATGAAAAAGATTGAGATTGGTAAGATCTCTTGGGATGTAGATGAAGCAGCTGAAAAAATCATAGAAGCACTTGACACGAGCGGAGATCAAATGATCGATGAGAAGGAGTTCGCCGAGGGAATTCTAAGGTGGTCGATTAACCCGCCGGAAAATGTAACTCCTGTATCAACTCGGTCCCAAGATGATAACAATCGAGTAAGTCCATTCTTGTTGCTGGGAAATATCATCAATATCTTAAGAATTCGACTACTCTATATCATTTTCATTTTTATTTTTTTCTAAATCACAAAAACACTTCGATTTTATTACGGTTATCAATCAGAATTTACATGATGACACAAGAAATATTTCTAATATTAAATACCAGAGATATTTTCGCTGAAGTCGTGATCTATTAAGAAAAGAAATGCAATATTAATCATGATGACAAATACAACAAATTAAATTATTCTGAATAAAATCAAAAAATATGTAAACGGAGCTGCTTTGTTAATTAACTGTGATTGAGGTAGTAATAAAGCTATAAAAATGGATTAATGTGTAGAGAACGCCCTGGGAAGAAGTGGATAAGTTATTGAAGGATGAAAAAACCAATGCTGTTGACAAATCATCATGGGCTTGGTTTAAGGCTATAATGTCTATGGTGCTTGGAGTTGCTATATTATCAGTGCTAGCAGAGCCGCTGACACAGAGTGTTCAGAATTTCTCCGAGGATGCAGGGATACCATCTTTTTTTGTCTCCTTTGTGTTAGCTCCACTCGCAACCAACGCAAGAGCAGCCACTTCAGCTATCACGACTGCCTGTCGTAAGAAGTCTATAACCACTTCCTTGACATTTTCCGAGGTTTGTCGTTGGACTCGCCTTCATTTTTCTTTTCTTTTTTCATTTCAAGGTATAATGAAGAGGAAATGTAAACATTTTTTACTTAGATAATAAAGTAAACATTTTTCATGGATTTTTAGTTGATCCATTTAAAAAAAACTTAATTAATGAGAGTGAAATGTAATAGAAAGAAATAAAATACAATATATTGAATGGAAGTGAAGGGGAGAATGAAATAAAATACAAGTTACAAGAGGAGATAGAATAAGTTGAAGTTGAATGGAGAAGAGTTGGAAGGAGAGAGGTAGATGAAGAGAATGTGTTTGAGTGACGGATAGAGAGAAAAGAATATGTGAGAAAGCGAGACGCGAGAACAACGAGAAAAAGTGTCAAGTATAAGAGATAAATGGGTATAAATATATTGTATATAAAAGAGAGAACAAATAACTTGGTGAAATTTTGGAAAAAGGAGTTAAAATTTTTAAAATTAGAGTAGTTTATGGTATTTCTATGAGCATAAAATTTTGTGACACAAATTTTTAGTTACAAATTTGTAAAACATATATATATATATATATATATATATATATATATATATATATATATATATATATATATCGTGAGACCTATGTACTGAATTACATTGGGCAAAAAATAAGAGTTTTTTTTCCATAATTGATAGATATTTTTAAAGAATAATATAAAATTATTCTTAAAATCTTATTTTATAACTTAAATTTTTAGATTAAAATAATTTTTTTGATAAATATGATTATTAGCATAAGTAATATATAAAGTGTATTTGAAAGTGTGTTTTCCATACTTAAAATAATCTGAAAATATAAAAAAAAATATTAATTTGAAATAAAAAAAATAAAAAAAATTTATTTTCTTTTTAAAAAAATTTTGAAACTTAAAAATAAATAGAGTTATGACCCTATTTGATCAATGTGCAGATTTATGGTGGGGTGTTCATGAACAATGTTCTTGGCTGTTCTGTTCTTCTATTTCTAGTTTATGCTCGTGGATTGACATGGGAATTCTCCGCTGAAGTACTGGTTGTTCTAATTACCTGTGCTATAATGAGTCTCGCCGTAAGCTTTCGCTCCGATTTCCCATTATGGACATCATTCATGGCATTCCTCTTGTATCCATTTTCTCTGTTTCTTGTTTATGTTTTCAACGATGTTCTCGATTATGTTTAGATCTAGTCAGCAAATTTTTAAAAAGACTATTGGATTTCACATAGACAAACTACTGATTTATTCCACAAAAAACAATTACTCATCTTTTTAGTTTAGACAAGCGATTTCAGTTGTGCTACCTAGAAGTTGGGTATAACTGCCTAATTTTATTTGGGCCGTATGGGCCTGGGACCAGACCCATCTAGGCCTCAAAAATTCCTATCTTCCTTTTTTTTTAGGCTGGATTTAACCCAGCCAGTCCAAACCGGCCGGCCCAGCCTGATGGCTTGCCCAGACCAGTGACCAAGTTGGCCATAGCGGCAGGCATGCGTGAATTATTAGGTATACTTGCAACAGTGACAAAATAATTAAAATTGCAAGCGGGGGAAGAAGGATGACTTACCTGGTTAGCTGTTGTTGAAGGTGAAGCTGAGGGCGTTATGAAGGAATGCAAAAGTCTTCTCTTCTGTTTTTGCTCTTCTGGTTTTCCTTAGTGTCTTCGTCCCTCTGTTTTTGTTTTTGCTGTGATTTCTTCATGAAAAGCTCTGGTCCTGGAGAAAGCAGAGATTAGCAAAAATGGCTTCTCATTTTTCTTCGCGAAAGATGTGTTTTTTTTCTTCTGTGTTTTTTTTTTTGTTGGATCCTAGTAATGACCCCAGATCCTCACTGTCTTTTTGTTGTTTTCTGTTCTTCCCTCTCTAGCTTTGGGGTTTTTTTTGTCTTTCTGTTTTTTTGGTCCTCTTAGTTCTGTTTTTCGTCTGGCTTTTATAGGGCCGAATCTCCAATTCTCATCCACGAATTTCGTCCCTTATCTCTCCAGGGTGACAATCTCGTGGATGAGGATAAACATAGCTCGGTTTTGGTCCATGTTTGATTGATTCAAAACACCATCAGTCCTGCCATTGTTGGACTGTTGGCGATGCTTATCCTTGCGTCAGGGGAGAGTTATAAGGGTGAGGGATACCGATCCAAATCCTATGGGTTCTGTGGTAGACAATGTGGCCTTAGATTTGGTTTGGGTTTGATGGGGAGATTTGGTTTAACATAGGCCATCTGAATGGCCTCTTAGGGTGATGTCTCCTGCTCCGGAGGAAGGAGACGATGAATAGGTTTGGGAACGACGCTGTTTTAGGCTGGAAAAGGCCATTTTTTATTTCCCCACTGAAGTTCTGACTGACATTTATCAATCGGGTTCTTATTTAAGAAAAATTGTTTTTTTAATTTCACTCCTATGTCAATTACAATTGAGCCCCTAGATTTCAATAATATTTATGAAATAGTTTTTACTTTCAAATTTAATCAATTCAATTCTTAATTAACTCTTTAATTTTTAATTTTTAATTTTTTTAAAATTACTCCTAGAAAAATCAATTGACCCTCCTATAGTATCAACATCTATTTACTTTGGTTCCTAGAATTTAATTTTTTGAAATTTTGATTTAAATTAACTCTAAACTTTGATATTTTTTCAATTAAGTTTCTCATTGCATTAATTAAACTAATTTAAAGTTTAATTAAGTTCTTAAACTTATTAATTTTTTTAATTTTTGGCGAAATTGATTTCTAGATTTATAATTTCCTCTTTATTAGTTCTTGAAACTTCAATTTATATTATCTTGACTTAGTTATCAAATTATTTTTCTTTTTATTTTTTTTAAATTTAAAAATTGAGTTATTATAAGAGAAAAAGGCACATGTATTATAAATGCATTTTGAAGTATTATAAATAATTTTAAATGAGAAACAAAATGATTTTATTTATGCTTATTTAAATAAATTAAAAAGATAAATTAAATGATAAATTACAAAAGAGGTATTAATGCTAATTAAATAATAAAATGAAAAGTTAATCTTCCTAGTAAAATAAAAAAATAAATACAAATGCAAATGTTTTATGTTGCCTATTTATTTTATTTCATATATTTTTATTTATTTCATGTTAGAGTTTAATTCTGGTTGCTAATATCAACTGGTTGTTTTGTTTTTGTAAATGCATTATTAAAAAACAAATCATTTATATATAATATTAGAGAAAACAAATAAAAATAAATTTATAATAATATATTTTAAACATTATAAAATTAGAACAAAAAATAAAAATATCAATCACAAATTTTGAAAAAAAATAGTTAGGCCAAATAGGTTAAAAGTTAAGAAAGAGGTGTTAATCAAATAGAAAAAACAATGAAAGAGAAAAAAAAAAAAAAAAAAAAGGGTCCGACCCACATGTCTGGCCAATCATCAAAGATCTCATGCGTGCTTGTGCTTAAAAACCCAAGCATGTGGTTGCGCCTGAGAGTCTAGGTCGATGCTTGCGCCTGAGAGTCTGGACTCGTGCTTGGCTTTTTTTTATTTTTATTTTTCTAATGAGTCACTCTGCCTACGCTCTCAAAATCCAATAACATAAATGTAATACAAATGAAGTTTGGGATTGAAATAAAATGTTAAAAAAAAGGGGATCAAATGGGATAGAAAGTGAAAAGTGGGAACACAGCAATTATGAAAATAAAATTATGAGTTGGATGAGCAACCAGTATCTTTGATAGTGTGGTAGCGGTTGTTTTTCAAATAACTTTTCGTACCGAAATGCATGTTAGTTATGTTTTTTTATTTTTTAAAAATTATTTTTAACATCAGCACATCAAAACGATTTAAAACATATAAACTATATTAAATTTTAGCAAAAAAAAATTAAATTTTATAGGAATACGGTTTCAACCTCGTTCCCAAACACTTCCTAATTGTATATCAGTAATATTCCTGGTGAAACTCTCTCTCCATGACGAGATCTTCGGCAAGGAGACCTATATATTGTCTCCAAATCTTTTTCTCTTATGTGCAGAAGGATTGTCATTTGTCAACTCAAATTAACAAAGCTTCGAAGGATTATCAAATTCGTGGCTTGACTATCCATGGAAGAGCTCCCTCCACCAGTCTCCCATTAATTCCTTAAGGATGATAGTCTCGTGTTCTCCAGAGTTAACAACCAATAGGTGGAAACTTCGTTTCAAGCATTGCAAACTCACTGCAACCTTCGATAAATCTGAGCTCTCTTTTAGCCGATAAGTGTTCAAAACAAATAATTTGTTTTAATTTGTTTTTATTAAATTTATTTGATAAGAGATATTTTGGGTTATTTTTTATAATTAAATTTTTTTTAATTTTATCCTTTAATATTTAGATTAATTAAAAATTAAATTTTATAATTTATTTTAATTTATTTTATAAGATGTTATCTCAGTCTCATAACTTAAGTTAAAAGTTTGACGGGTTGACCTGAATTTTTTTTTTCAATTACATCCTTCAATATTGGATTAATTAGGAATTTGTTTTATAATTTTTTTAATTTGTTTTTCTTGAGTTATTTTTGTCTCATAATTCAGATTTGACATGTTAATTCAGGTTGATTTTAGTTTTTTTTTCTAAATGTTTTTTTAATATTAAATTGATTAACAATTAAATTTTAAAATGTTTTTTTATTTAATCATTAAAGTTTTTCAAGATCTGTACTTTTCTACCTCAACAACCTCGTTTTAACCGACTTTTATTAGCAGTGTCGTCGCTATCAATGAAGACCCACCTATTGAAATATATAATAAAAGTTGAGGTATCGTCGAAAGTACAGAGGATGCCCAGAAAAAGTCGTGAATTCTATCTCTTCTGCCTAGTCTTTTTGTTTGAAGTCGCAGCAGGCTGGAACTTCTTCCTTGGAATTTGAATAAAATATGTTTTGAGTTAAAATTATATTATTGTTGGGCCCTCTCCAACCCTATCAAGATAGATGGCATAATTTAATTTCAGGATATATAAGATTAAACGATTAAATTTTAAATTTATTTTTTAAAAATTATTAATTTAAATTTTTTAAATTTTAAAATTATTAAAGATTTATATAATCGTTAATTTTAGAACCCATAAAATTAATCAAAAATATACAAAATAACCTGAATATTTATATTAATAAAAAAAAATTAAGGATGCCCAGAAAAATTATATTATTAATAGACTATGAATTTAGTTAGGAGTTTTAATTAATTCTAAAAATATATTTGATGCATTAAAAAGGAATTTGTGTTTATGGAATTATGGATTATATTATTGTAATTATAAATCATGGATGGCAATTTCATTATTTTGATGCTCCAGGGACTATAATGAATATAATGATAAATCTTTAAATAATCAGATTTTTTGTTATGTAATATCTTGTAGTATACGATGCAAGTTAGGTAATTGATGTATTCTTTTTGAAGTACAGAATATAAGTCATTTAACAAAAAAAAAAAAGTGCATAATCCAACACTATATACATGGATTTTATATACATATTAACTAATCACAAATGATTGAGTAATTAATACATAGCATGAGTGATGTTTAATGATACAGTTTTATATTATATCTAGTATTAATAATTTAAATATGATTTAGAAAAATAAAATTATTGAAATTTTTTTATTTTTAATCATAATTCATTTCAAAGTGATTTGTTAAGTGTTACAAGAAATTTATATAAGTTTTTTATAATTAAAAAGGTTAGCTTAAGTGAGGTTGCATAAAAATCTGGGCCCGGTCCGGCTACATTCATCCCTCCGTATAGGGATTCAAGGATTTTCACACATCTTCAATCTTACCATAATGGCTAAAATAGGGTAGATATTTTGAGGTATTTAAAAGTGTAGTTATGGTTGTTTTTTTTAAGTGTTTTTTATTTGAAAATGCATTAAAATGATATTTTTTAATTTTTTAAAAATCATATTTGACATCAGCATATCAAAATGATCTGAAAACATCAAAAAATATTAATTTAAAGAAAAAACTAAAAAAATTAATTTTTTAAAAAAACACATTTAAAATACAAAAACAAATAAGCCGTCAAGATGAATAATCACTTTTGTACAAGTTGTTGAAGGCCAAGTGCTTTCTAGTGGTAATCAATTTTCAAAATCCTTTTCTAAAATAAAAGGGATATGGGATGCACTCACGAAGATCAGTCACTTCTTTAGAGATATATGCTCCAACAAGTTGAATGTCGATCACATTGAGAGGCTTGAAACAAATATTGTCGAGACACTATGCAAACTTGAGATGATATTCCCTCCATTATTTTTTGA
Organism: Populus x sibirica; assembly: GCA_019202695.1. NCBI lineage: Eukaryota > Viridiplantae > Streptophyta > Magnoliopsida > Malpighiales > Salicaceae > Populus > Populus x sibirica. Next base: position 2,187,135 of record JAGMVL010000575.1, on the reverse strand, counting down.
CTCAATGGAGCATCTCTCCATACATCTACCGTTTGAGGTAAAAGTTGGAGGACCGGTCCAGTACAGATGGATGTACCCATTTGAATGGTTAGATATTACAGTTGCAATGTAATTCATATATAAAAGTATTTTCTTTATTTTTCTTAATTGAAAATATTTGATTAATTCAATGTAAGTACTTGTTCAATCTCAAGAAAAAAGTTAAGAACAAGGCGCATGTTGAGGCTTCGATATGTGAGGCCTATAATGTTGAGGAGATCTCAACATTTATCTCGTACTATTTCGAACTTCATTTGAGAACGAGAATCAATCGCGTTCCACGGCATGATGATGGCAATGAAGTGCCTTCCAGTAGGAACTTGTCAATATTCTTCAATCCTGGACAACCCACACCTAAAAAAGCCATAGGGGGAAGATATTTGTCGGAAATAGAGTTCAGACAAACACGCAATTATGTTCTATTTAACTATGATGAGCTGAGACCTTTTATTCGGTGTGTGTGTGTGTGTGTGTGTACTATTAATTAAACTTTGTTAATAATGTACTATTTATATATTGTAATATCATAAACTCATATAATTTGGAACAACCTTGCAGGAAACATCGACAATATTTGATGTCCAATAACTCACAGTTGACCGAATCCCAAATCTTTCAATTACAAGATGAACAATTTGCCACGTGGTTCAGAACACATGTAAGTATTATCACAAACTCATTATCTCTTGCAAAGTTATTGTATGTCATTACAAAATTCTTGTTTACTGTTCATTGTTGTACATTACATACAAGGTTTATCAAATGGAAATGAGTGTTGTTAAGTCATTGTCTTCACTAAGCCTGGGCTCTGAAAGAAAAGTTAAGTATTACAACGGGTATTTTGTCAATGGATATATGTTCCATACTAAAGAATACGGGCATGGAAGAAAGACATACAACAGCGGTGTTTGTGTTAAGGGATCGACTAGTAGTGAGTTAGAAGTTGACTACTATAGTAGATTAGAAGAGGTCGTCGAACTGTAATATCATAGCAAGCAGAATAGAGTGTTTTTATTCAAATGCTATTGGTATGACACCACTGACAAAGGAATCAGAGTCGATCCTTACTATGGTCTGGTCAAAATCAACTCAAAAGCTAGACTCCGCAACGTAAACGATGTCTTTGTTTTCGCAAAGCAATGTCAACAAATTTATTACATATACACCCCTTCCTTTAGAAATGATCGATTAAGAGTTGATTGGTTATCCATTTTAAAAACGAAACTCAGGGGTCGTGTCGAGGTTGTTCAGAATGAGAACAAAGACACAAGTGTGCGAAATGAAGTCTTTCAAGTTAGTGAGTTGGTTGAACCATATCGAGTTGCTCCTTCGATTGACTTGGAAGAAAATTCAAACTTTCATGTTTTCGATGATAGTCTTGTTGATGTTGACGCAGAGGAGTTGAATGTTGTTTTGAGCTCTAGCGGACAAGCAAATATCATTGAAGATGATAATGAAAATATCCATATTGAAGATTGCGATGAAGGTGATGGCTATTCAATTGACGAAGAAGAAGAAGAAAATTCTTACTAACAATCAGAATGAAGCAATGTGTAAAGCATTTTTTTTCATGTAATATATATTATGGATGATATTTTATAACACGAAATATTTATTTTATAAGTGTTAACTGTTGTTATTATTTTATACGATGGACAATTTGTAAATTAAGTGTTTGTAGGATGGTAAATAGGCAACACAAACATAATCTTTCTTGAACAAAGGCATTATTACCGATGTCAATACCGATGGATTATAGTCCATCGGCATTACACAAAGAGCTTCACTAGAAATGCCACAATCACCGATGAATTTGCAAACAGATTAAGTCCGTCGACATTTCACAAAGAGCTGCACTGCAAATGCCATAATTACCAATGACTTCGCTGACGGATTCTGTCCGTCAACATTTCACAGAGAGTGGTGGAAATGGCACAATCACCGACGACTGTGCAGATGGATACAGTCCATTGTCGGCAGTTTATAATCACCGACAAAATCACTGACGGACGTTGTGAATTCCAAAGGGCGGGGTATTAAATGCATCTCTGACTGCGTGCCGTTGCTGACAGAATTACCGACAGACTGCAAAAAATATAGAGGGTAATTAAAAATTCTAGTGCGAAATTCAAAATTTACTGATGGATTTTTGAAAGATCACCGACGGAATAATTAAAAATAATATTATTTAAATGGGCCGTTGGCAATTCTGTCGGTAAAACTGTGCTATAAATCCCAGCGACCGCCCTTTCAGTTCATTTCTTCGTCTCCTTCGTTTCAGAGCTCTCATTTCGGTTTTTTTCCTCTCATTTCCTTCAAATCTTTTGTTTGTTTAGCTTGTAATCTCTACTTGAATCTTCAGCAAATTAAAAGGTATATATTTCCTCTACTTCATTTTACTTCAAGATTTTTTTCGGTTCTCATCAAGAAGAGGCACCTGCACCATCTACCGATGCTGCCTTTTCCAGCGCGATTTTACAGCGCAGAGGTGGGGTGCCTTCACAAAGAAAATCTATTCAATCGCAAGTACGAGGCACAATAGAAGGACGACCTTTCAATGTAAGTTTGTTTCGGTTTTAGTTTTTTTTAATTATAACATAATTTATGAACAACTAATCAATATTTCATTAATTTAATTTATTTTCAGGTTCACAAACATTGAGGTCGCCCGAGTAATATCATCGACGTTTAAATTGTTAATGGAGATTCCATTATTTCAATGGAGTCAGGTATCCAGACATCCTAAATGGATACCTCAAATTGATGCATGGTTTGACAGATTTAAGGTTTGTGTTAATTTCTAATTTTCAGCTTATTTTTAAGTAAATAAATTATTATTTTGATTTAAAATTAATTATTTATACATATGATAAATTCACCTGGGACAGTGCGCATGACACTGTTGTGAGAAGGGTGTGGGAAAATCACGCGACAACTAGGTAATATCGAAAACAATACAATATGTTTTTAAAAATTTTTATGTTTTAAAATCTAATTTCTCACTATGGAAGTAGGCTGCGTGATTTTTTGTATGAAGCATAAAAAAATGCAAAAAAAAACGCGAGAGATAACGGTCTTCAAGGCTGGAACGACGTGGCGGTTTAGAGGGATTTCAAACTGATATACATCCCGGCAGATATATGGCCGTAATATATTGAGCACGTGACGTTTGAGCGGTTCGCATGACGCTCACAGTCCGGTGCTGGCAACCAAAACCGGCCAATTCATGGTTCGATGACAACGCACACCGGCAACTCCATTTCATTTGCTACACATGCAAAACGGATGGTAAGATTAATTTAAATGAAATATATCGTTAAATAATTTGTTGTTAATTAATTTTTTCCCTTACATGCTATGTTTCTTGGACGTGAGCCGAGCCCAATGGAGCTGTTTGTTGAGACGCACGTACGGAGTCAAGATCGCTAAAAGAGGGTGCAACAGTTTGTTGATAACCGCGCTCAACACTTTGTGGTATGTTCGTTCAATCATTTTATTTCGTAAGTTATTATTTTTATTGAATTGAATATGATGGTTTCTTTTTTCATTTTCAGGACACCTATAATAGCCGGTTGAGGGAGAGATATTGGGACGATCCTTCGATCCATCCGGATTTTGATCCGGATTTGTAGATGGAGGTAGGATCATCCGGTGGACCCGATAAAAATCAAGTGTACAGGCTCTCCAACACTACGGCCGAGAACTTGCGGGCGGCTGGTTGTGTCTCAACCGTTGGGAGCTCCCAATCAGTATCGAGCACCCAATTTAAGAAGTTTGTGGCCTTGCAGCAACACACGGCTCATCTCACCGTTACTACATGTAATGTGATTATTATATGAGGATTTAATTATATTTCTTGATTAAATTGATATTTAGACTTGTAAAGTTCTCTAAAATCATGTGATTACATTTCAGGTGCATCTCATCTACCCCTCGGAGTAGTAGGGTATTTATTGTTCATCTGGATGAGGTATTGTCAAGAATGAATTCTTGATTAAATCTTTATATATACAAGTCTTTGAAATATTTTTGGTTGTGTATGAAATGATGTAAACTATCTAAACATTGTAATTTGGAATTTGGAGTTACTACTATGCATGTAATCCTCACTTTATAATTAGTGTTAATTCTATTTTTAATATTTATTAATATATATAATTCTTGATTAATTTTATTAAATATAGAGATTCAATTTTCCGTTCACACTTCACACCACCCCCATTTTCCCCATAAAACACTCTCTCTATATACAATAATTAATTGGCATTTTCGTTTCTGCCATCAATTAAATTTCCTGTCAGGATTGAAATTGTAAGCCTAAAATTGTCGCTGGAAATCTGTGGTCCTGTCCTCAGACACTAATAATTCGTCTCAATTAATTTCTTCCCGGTCACAAAAGGTGGTTGTGTCATAAATACGTATGTAACACTAGACTGAAGGAAGCTAGCTTAGCTTAGATAGGACATAGGAGAGTATAATTAGTAGCTGGACCTAAAATTCATCAAATATAATAATTAATGATGCGATGTGCCTAAGCTACCAAACCAGTTTGTTGGGAATTGTTCGAACAAATTAAAGCAACAACGTTTCCTAGGTTTTGTTTACATGAAACATCCATCCATTGTCAATTCCATTTAGAGTTTCTTTTGAAAAAATTATAACAGTTTATTTTTAAAGTATTTTTTATTTAAAAATATATTAAAATTATTTTTAATATCAGTATATCAAAATTATAAAATAAATAATTTTAAATTAAAAAAAATAATATTTAAAATACAATCTCAAACAACCACGTACTACATGCTAAAAAAGTGCCTAACAGGGGTGATGATGAAGGAGTCAAATATGCAGATTCCCATTTCCATTGTAACGTTTGAAAATTGCTATTTAAATCCACTAATCAACTGGTCAATACGAGCAGCTATCGACTAATTATAAACAACTTCGCTAAATGATCATGAACTTGACATCATAGAGAGGTGATACATGTGCGTTTCTTTTTTGACCGTACGGTCTCGGGAACAACCAGCCTCCTCCTTCTTCTCCAGCTCCGTCATGGTGCTAATTTAATATTTTTTTGGAAACATATTCAATTTGTAATGAATATTATTTAACTTTATTTTTTATGTTTAATAAAATTTATTTGCATAATTGGTTTTTTTACTATTAATTTATATAATTTTATATTATTTATTCTAAATAATTTTTTTAAAAAAATTAAAAATAATCACCGATGGATTTATAGACGAAATGTATCCGTTGGCATTTAACAGAGAGTTGAAAAATATTTACTAGAAATGCCACAATCACCGACGGTTTCACCGACGGATACTGTCCGTCGGCATTTTACCGCGAGCTGCAACATATTTACTGGATATGCCACTATCGCCGACGGAATAAATCTGTCGGTATATTTCCAGCGGGAATTTTTTTTCACGCAATTTCCGTTTGTAAAATCATCGATAATATTTTTTTTTGTTTTCGACAGACTTAGCGATGGAATGTGGTATTACTAACGAAAAGTATGCCAACAGACAGTTTTCGTCAATGATTTAGTTGGTAAAAAAATTACCAATGGAGTTTGAATTTTATATCGATAGATTCTATTCGTCAAGAAACTGTAAAATCTAATAGTGTGAGACAATGGAGAAAATACTAAGCAACATTGTCTCTCACTTTTCAGTCCATTGAACTCTCATCTCATTAACCCACGCCATCTCCATCAACTCATCAACTCGCCAGCAATTCATCATTAACTCATCAAATAGGAAAAATAAAGAAAGAAGAATCTTAATAGCCCAAAATAAAGTTCATGAAAAACAAATAAAAAATGTCCAAAAATCTTGAAACTTGGGCTATAGCATGCACCTGGACCAAGTCCAAGAATGTTGGCCTCTTATCTCTTTTTTCTTTTCTTTCCTATTTTCGTAAGAATAAAATTAAAATAAAAGATGAAGAATTCTTAAAGTGGGTAAAAATTGGGCACTGATGATTATTTATTATACTAACTACCAACTATTAAATAATAAAAAATAATTGAGTTTTATGTCTTTAATTTTTTATTTTAGTATAATTAAAAGTGCTTTTATATTAAATATCAGATTTTATACAAATTATTCAAATTTTAAAATAAAAAATTTTAATTTAATAAATATTTATATCCATTCCCTTATAAGTAATCGAAAATATTTAACAGTAATAAAAATATATATTAGTTAAATATCTTTAAAGCATATATACATATATATATATATATAAAAGCTTTTATTCAGGATTATTTTTGTCATTTTAATCTCGTTTAGAATTGAAATTGAATCTTTTATCTGTTAAAATTTATAATTTTTTATTATTTTGAGTAATTTTAATATATTGATATTAAAAATAAATTTTAAAAAATAAAAAATATTATTAATTTAATATATTTTTAAATAAAAAATATTTTAAAAAACAAGTATTACCGTGAAATACTATCCTTACCTGTTGTTTGCTTTTCCATCGACATCTCAGAAACAAACAAATGGCGAGAGGATTAGTGGGCGGGTGGGTGGGCGGATGTCGGCAAGATGCCACGCATGCATCCACAGGTTACAAGTTTGACTCCTGGCATAAGAGGTAACGACATCTGTCATCTAGGCAACTTGCCGACTAAGAAAGTGGTCATCTCCCAGCAATCAAGTTGCCGACTTTATCATTCCGAAATCACGACTACCTTTCCACCAAAAAAGAAAATACAAGTGGCACCACTGCCCACTTCCTCTTTAATTTAGATTTGTCTTCCGCCATAAAGGAACGCGGTGCATTCCAAACAGACTTGATATGGATTTGACTTTTCTGACAAATGATAACTTCAGCAAATTCTTAGGTATTTGTCGTGGCCTCATTGATATTAACAGCGTAACTGTTTTCTTTTATTTTCATTAAATTTAATTATAATATTAAATTTAAGTTTAATTAACAAATAAATAAAATTTAATTCATTTTATTTTTTTTATATTATGTATACTACCTTTATTTTATCCTTCAAATATCTTTTTTAAAAAGTAATATGTAAATGAGTATTAAAAACAACTAGTTTTAATTTTTATTTCTCATCTGTGTTTGACTCTAATTTTTATTTTTTATTTTTTATTTTTAAATACTAAATTTGATATTTGATATTTGTTTTTAAACACTTAAAATAATTTTAAATATATAAAATTTTATTAAAGTACACAAAATGTTGACAGCTACTAGATTATCCACACCCTAGGCAAGTCGGCAACCGAAAAGCTGTGGTACCCCCTGCAATTATATATATATATATATATCTGAAATGCTTAAAGGCGCGGATAACTACTATTCATCAACGTACATTATACTCTGAATTACAATAATAATTAACTGTGTATTGTTTTCTTTTAATTAATTTTTTATTATTATTTTCAAATTTATTTTTATAAGAATCGAATCTTGTAATTTATTTATTTTCATCTTGCTTTTTTATAGGGTTAAAGTAATTTATGGGATTGTCAGAATAATTCAAGTTGTCCCAATTTATAAATTTGGTAGGGTGTTTTTTTTCTTTTTAATTAAACTTAACTTTATCATCATCAATTTTTTTTTCTCATGTAGTTAAAAAAAAATAATTTTGAAAAAAATCCTGTTATTAAACTTTATAAAATCTATAAGTTTGGTTGATTGACATGGCTCGTGGGTTTAGCAAATTTAACTTTTTTTTCGATTCCATCTATAGATATTATGATAATTAGGAATTTAGTTTTATAATTATAAGGTTATCGCGGTCTTAAAAAAAAATTCGGTATTGGGTTTATGTTCGATTTTGCAATCATCGATTTTTATTATCATATAATTAAATGAAATATAGTTTTAAAAAACAAATTACAATCTCAACGGAGTCCATAACCTGATTCACGGATTTCGTGTGCTAGCCCAAGTTACCCGATTCATAGGTTTGACGGGTTTACTCACCGACCGGTTATGTTTTTTTTTCATCCTTTATTTGTTTTATTATTACTTTTTTTATTTCATTTTTCAATATTGAATTGATTATGAAATAGACTACATGATTTATTTTTATTTATTTTATATAGGGTTATCATAGTCTCAAATAAATATCTATTTTAAGGGTGGTGTTCAATTTTACGAGCATTTATTTTTATTATATAATTAAATAAAAAAGTTTATAAAAAAGGTTATTAAACCCAATAGAGTCTATGACCCGAGTCGCAAGGGACTGAGGTTGATCCACTTTGTCATTATCTTAATATTTTTTTTAAAAGCTATCATCTTGAAGTTTTTTTAAAAGTTAAGTTATGTATTTACCAGTCATTCAGATTACTTTTGGATCCATAAAATCAATCAATTTAAGTCAAGTCAGCTACCACGTGGTTTAATTGGAAACTTGAGTTAGATAAAGAGTGAGGACGAGAGGTTTTAAGATTGACCCATTTGGCTAAGTTTAATAACACTATCAAAAAACCCTTTGTGCTCCTAACATTCTTTTTTACATTTTAAAAAAAATGATCTATCGTGGTGGAGTATGGGCCAATAAACTAGTATAAAAACTAAAAGAATTGTGGTTTTTAAACAATGTCAACTATTCATTTTTACAATACAACTTTTTATACTTCGGTCATTAAATTTTATTCTTTTATATTTATATTTTTAAAATTTATATTAGCATGGTTTTATTTGTTAAAGTTTATTTTTCTTTACATACTCTTACATATATAAAGTATAAAAAATAATCTAGCATTAAATTAAAATCAATGAGACAAAATACAATTGTAGATTATAGTTAAAAAAAATAAAAGAACAAATATCAAATTTAACACAAGAAAAACATAACTTTTTTTTTATTTTTAGCAAGGTAAACTTCTATGTATTATTTAGTTTTTCATATTTCAGTTTGAAATTTTATTTTTTTAACGTTTTAATCCTAAGATGTTGAGAAATTAGCAAGAAACTTGTTGATTGATTGTTAATCTAAAGCACATTTTTATTTGTTGGTCTCATCTATAGTTCAAAGCTAACTTTCTTTCATGAGGAAGTCTCTATTTTATCAAATTAAATCCTAATCGTTCTAAGACTCTAATTTTAGCATCACATTTATTTTTCATTTTTGTATCTTTAATACTTAAAAGTATATTTTATAGTATAATTTTATACTCTTAGATGTTAAAGTCTACAATTAGATCCTAACACTCCAAATAACAAATTAATTATTATGGGATTTTTGGTATTTTGATCAAACCCTAATGGATAATCATAAATTGGTTACGATATCGATTTTAAATTTTTAAAACATGATAAAAATGTGATTTTATCATTTTTAGAAAATATGCATGAAAAACCTTTAGAATTTAGTCATATGCACGAAAAAGTTTTTGAATTTTTGGATTTTTTGAAATTTCAGAGAAAAATAAGATATTTTTAATATCGGGTTTGTATCTTATAGTATAAGTCTATGACCTAATATTAGAAAAAATTGTTGGAAAAACATGTGACAGAAACGCAAATAATTTCAAAATGGTCCTTGAAATTTTTAGAATTTTTTTGGCTAAACATTAAAATAAAGACAAATTAAAAACTACGGGAAAGACATTAGGGTGTGTTTGAAAAACACACCCTTAGTCTAGGGGTCTCGACTAGTTGGGCTCAAGACCCATGCCTAGTCCGGTTGGGTTGGGTCGACTGAAGACCTAACAATTCCTTCTTTTTTTAAAAAAAAAATAAAAAAACAAGATGAGCTACACTAAGTGTTCAACCCAGCTTACATGGTCATTGGCCTAACCCAATGACCATGTAAATTTTGTAACATACTAAACGTGAATTAATATTCATGTTCTGCATGTTTTAGTTTCAAGGCATACCTGTTAAGGTTGAAAGAAGAAGAAGAAAAGGTACCTAGGTCAGATGTGTACTTGGCTACTATAGCTGGGAGGTTGAGCGTGAGGATGGTGGAGACGCTGGTGGAAGAGCTGGCGGTTGGCGAGACTGTTGGTGCTCCTATTACTGGTCTGGAGAAAAAGCTTCTTTGCTGCTGTTGTTGTTCGTAGATGAAGTGGAGGAGAGGAGTTGGTAAAGGAGATGCATGACTATTGGTGTAGGAGGTTGGCATTGGTGAAGGCAAAAATGGTAGGGAAATGGTTTGGTGGTGAAGAGGAGATATGGGGGAGGTTAAGCCGAGAAGGACAAAAAAAATGGTGTCAATGATTTTTTTTGCTCTCTTTTCACTCTAATTTCTCTTTTATTTATGCATGAAATTCACCTCTATTTATAGGAGATGAAAGATGGACATGTGGTCTTTATTAAGAATAAATATTGGCTCCTTATTCGAACGAGAAGGATCCCACCCATCAACCAAAAGTCATTATCATAAGCTAAAAAATTTGGCTGCAAAGGTTGATCGGGTCAGTCTCTTTTATACAGTGCGTGTTTTACACGTGTCAATAACTCTTCCCTTTTTTCATTTAAATTAGTTTCTGAATTGGCAAGTTTTGAATTTGTACTTAAAGCTTTAATAGTTTTGAATCAATGAAATCATTTTTTTTTTTTTTTGCCAAACTGAGTATTAACCAAACGCTAGATTTTTGCCTTGACACTCAAGAATTCTATACAAAGCTAATCATTGAGCTCAACCCAAATTAATTCAATGTGAAAATGATGTAATTAAAAAATATATAATTTAAGTGACAAAAAAAATAACATCGTGAAATCACTTTTGTAATAATATTACCTTTGTCTAGGTTTATAGTGTTTTTAGCTCTAGTAATTTCACTTCTTGTTTTAGTTTCTTTTACTAATAATAATAATAAAAAAAAAATTATAATAAATTATTATTATTATTATTAAAGATTAAAAAAGAAGAAGGAAGAACTAAAATAATTAGGTTGGTGGTAAAGAAAATATAGAAGCAAATTTTATCATGATAGAAAATTATGGATAAAAATTAAGAAGAAATAAAAATAGAAATATAATTAAAGAATAAATATTAAGAGATATCAAAATATTTGTATACGTAGATTCTTTCCCACAAAAAAATAATATAATTAACAAGAAATATCATTATGAAAACGGTATATACCTGCCATGCTATTTCTATTCCACCAATTAATTATAAATCACGATTTGACTCCCAGATCTGTACGAAAACGAGGAAGGAAAAAGGGCAGCTGCGGCGCGGCATCTCGAGTATGGTCCTACCAATGGGCTCAAAAATTATAAATTATTTAACTAATATTTCTTATCAGCATTGTTATAGAGTTCAAAAAGTGGTTTGAAAATAATTTTTGGTGGCTCAAAAATAAAAAATTATATCATATATAAAAGAAAACCTCAAAGTTTAAATTTAGATAAATCTTAATTTACCTCATGATATTCATGAAGTGTAATGATTCCATTTCAAAGATTGATTTATATCGATCATCACCCATAATTTTTATATTATGTTTATTTTTTAATTTTAAAAGTGTTTTTCAAAACAATTATATATTATATATTTTTTTATTTTAAATTAATTTTTTTATGTTTTGATATGTTAATGTCAAAAATAATTTTAAAAAAATTAAAAAATATATTATTTTAATATATTTTCGAGCAAAAAATACTTTAAAAATAACCACTATAACGATACTAAAATATCACTTTAATTTCACATCTTTTTTCATTTTCATGAATAAATACGTGTAACTTTAAAATTTTGAGGCATCTAAAAAAAGGATTAAATATTTTAAAATTAATAATTATGCAAACCAATTTAGTTAATTTTGAATTTTTGATAGGAAAAAAAATAAAATAAAGGAAAGATGAATTAAAAACACAGTAACTTTTATAAGAATACGATTAAATATATAAAACAGAATCTTAAAATAGTTAAGCCGTTTCCTCTTAGATACGGAAAACAGGTGGGGTCGTGATTTTCAAGTTGAAACGGTACAGCTTCCATATCTGGAAGCTTGACGCGGCTGAGACACGGCCTATCTCACCAAACCTAACCTCGTCCTTTAGTTTTCAGATCTCCTACCGTCTATCTAACTACCAATCACTTTGGAAAACACTTAACCATCAGTTCCTCTCTTTTTGTTCATGTCTTAAACATTACAAAGAAACCAAACCATGAGGAACAGTTTCAGTTTTAACAGACGCCACCTCGTCCTCACCATCCCAATCCTCCTCCTCCTCCTCCTAATCACAACCGTGCATTCACGTTACTCCCCCTTTGATCCGTCTGATCTAATCTCCGATGGCGTCCACAACAATCAGTCCCTTAATCAAACTACATCATCGCCTTTCCATCTCGCCCTCAAGAGTAGTGCAGAGGAGACGTGCGAGCAGACCTACGGCTTCCTGCCCTGCACTACGACGGTGATTGGAAACTTGTTTTTGATTCTCGTCTATGGCTACTTGATGTTCTTTGCCGCTACATATCTGTCTAGTGGGAGTGAGCTTTTGCTTCAGATTCTGGGACCTGGTATTATTGGTGGCTTGTTTCTTCCCGTCCTTGGTGCTCTTCCTGATGCATTGCTCATTCTCGGTAATTTCATCTCCTTTTTTCTCTTTTTGGTTGTGGAAAATATGACTGATTTGAGGTAGAATTTATTAATTTCAACTTTTACTAATCTCGTTTTGTGATCTGGATATTTAGGATTTAATTTTCGATTGTTTAATTAAAAATGACATGAACATTTTGGATCAATCTATCTATCTATATATATATATATATATATATATAATTTTCGGTGTGAAATTATCTGGTTTTTGAATCTGATGGTTTTACTGGCAAAAAAAAGAGTTTTTTTATTTTCTTCCTCTAGATTTTGTTTTTTAAAATTTGTAGTTTTTAGATTTTTTCTTTTTGTGCTTTATACTGTTGCCTGCTTTTTACGCACACACTTTGTTTACCTCTTTCTATATTTTTTCTATAGTCATTTATATTTACTCATAGCATTAAAAATTTACAGTGAAACATTGAATCTGAAAATGAAAAGAATTAGTTTTTATGTGAATGTGAATGTGAATTTTCTGTGTTACGGATACAAGGAAAGTGATTGTCGAATCATTTTGATTATTACTGCCAATTGTATTGTATATGGCGATTTTGGTGACACGAGATAGCTTTTGTTTGGTAACATTGTCTAATTTTCTCCCCTTTGCTCCATAGTTTCTGGACTTTCTGGAAGTACTGAAACTGCTCAAAGCCAGGTCTCGGTTGGAATGGGCTTGTTGGCCGGGTCAACTGTAATGCTTCTTACTGTTATCTGGGGATCGTGTGTTGTTGTCGGAAAATGTGACATGAGTGAGACAGAAAATTCTGCAATAGACCGAAAGGACACAAAAAGATTCAGCCTAACTGGTATGTCTCTTTTCTTAGAATTAACATGGTATCGACAGAACTTAGAGACAGACGCTGAGTTCTGAAAGATTTAAAGCACTATGGCATCAGAAAATGTGGTTAATATTGTTTGCCATTCTTTGTCTTGGAAGATTGTAAGTAGTATTCTTTAGATAATATGCAAACTGAAGTATCAGACTTAACTTATTTACTTAAACTATTGGAGAAATCTTGCGAGGCTGTTAATCTGGTAAAATCTAGAGGTATAAGGTTATGTTCAATCTGCATCAGTTTTCTGAAGCCCAGATTTACCTTCCTAGACAGGATTTTTTTGTGCAGTTTAATTGTTTCCTTGGGTTTTCTTAGGATAAATGCTACCCCTCTCTTTTTAGAAAACAGTGCGCAAGTGATGCATTTTGTCTTGCGAACACATATTTATTAAATATGTTGCAATTAAATGTATGATGCATGAGGACATCAAATATAGTGAACATTTTCATAAAATTTCTTGAGATTACACATCATAAGCTTTCCGAATATTGAATGCTGCCCTTTTGTACATGATATAATGGTTCTAATTGCCCTCTCTCTTGAGAAGTTGTTTAATTATATACGCAAGATTGCCAGTTATACAAGGAAATTTAAATCTCTACATGCTAATTACATAGAGTAATTTTAGGAAGCTATACATCTAAATCTCCTCTTCTATTTATGAGAGTATTTACAACCTAAATTAACAGCTATTAACAAGGCATAATTTATGGCATTCTATTGACCCTCCCGGCCATAGTTTTTAAACCCGGCCCGGCCCGGCTGGTCGACCCGGGACCCGGCCGACCCGGGGCTGGAACTAGGCCGGGTTGAAGAAAAAATAGAGGAAGGAATAACCCGGTGTGACCCAGCGGGTTGACCCGGCAAGACCCGGTCAAAACCTGGTTGCAACCTGTTGATTTTTGTTTTTTTACTAAAACAACGTTATTTTAATTAAAAAAAATAAAATTGACCCAAGCAACCCGATGACCCGGTCAAAACCCGGAACTCAGGCCTTGGATTGGGCCGGGTCTGAAAACTATCCCCGACAAATTGATGTGGGTTATCCATAAGCATCAATTTGTTTGTAAGAAAATTATGTTGCTACCGTGTGAGAGCCTTGGTAAAAATATTTGCCACTTGAAGATTGCTAGACACATGAGGAAGAGAGATAGTTTGAGCTTCAAACGCCTTACAGATGAAATGACAACCAACTTCAATATGTTTAGTGCATTCATAGAAGATGAGATTGACTGAAATGTGAATGATAGTAGTGTTTATTTGCATGAAGAGAAGTAGCGCCACCTGAAGAGAAGCTAAGTTCAGCCAATAGCCCTCAGAGCCAATGTATCTCAACATAAGCTTGGGATATAGCCCTATATTTGGTAGAGGACTTAGAAACACAATCTTGTTTCATACTTTTCCAATAAATAAGAGCCGGACTGAGAAACATACACCAACCTATAGTAGAACATCGAGTGTCACTATACCCGGCATAATCACATAATCAAATATCATTATATGCTAAAAGATCAAGTGAAATACCAACAAGATAGAAAAGTCCCTGCAAAGCTATGCCATGGACATAGCGAATGATTCGTCGAATTGTAGCCATATGAAGGTGCCGAGGAGAAGCCATGAACTAGCTAACATGTTGGACCACATAAGAAATATCAGGTTTAGTAATTGTAAGATAGACCAAGTTGCCAACCAATGTATGATAGGCTTCAGGGTTTGATAACAAATTACCCTCTTCTTTGAGTAGCTTGAGATTAAGTTCCAAGGGAGTAAGTATCAAGAGGGGTAGAGTCATGGAGACCAACAACAACCATCAAATCCTGGGTATACTTGTATTGTGACAGAAAAATATCATATGAACCAGCTTCTAAACATCAAATCATGGATAATTAAACTACAAATCATTATCTCACTAATTAAACTAGGCAGCTTCTAAACAATTGGATACCCAAAAAAAATTCATTCTAACCACCACCAAATTGATTATGACAGACAAGATGAATGTTTACTATTTTCCTTATTAACAATTTACATATCAAATTTTGTCTAGCATGTACATTTGCTCATGGGCATAAATTATACCAAGAATGACAATTAATCCCTAGAAACTTGTCCAGAATTAATTTTTTTAATTTTATTCCCCTCTATATCTTGGTTTTTATAAAGCATACACACCTAAAAATATGAAGATTTGTATGAGGCCTGAAATATGGAGACTCGAAATCCAAAACTGGGGAAGGCAATCTATTTATGAGAAAGGTTGTTGTGGTAAATGCTTCTACCCAAAACTTAGGAGGAACTGAAGACTTAATGAGCATGGTTCCGACAACATTTAGAAGATAACGATTCTTTCGTTCAGCTACTCTATTTTGTTGTGGATTATATGGACAAGAATGTTGAGAGAAAATATACCTTTAAATTGCAAGAAAGATTGGAACACATGAGATATATATTCTCCACTCAAGTCGGACCAAAGAATTTTAACATCAACTGAAAATTGAGTGTCAAAAAGAGCTAAGAATAGTTTGAACATATGAAAAACTTTTGATTTGTGCTGCAAGAAATAGATCCATGTATATTTGCTGTGGTCATTAATGATTGTCAGAAAACATTTGTATTGGGCATGAGAAATAATAAGACTAATACCTTAAACATCACTATGAATGATCTCAAAATTATAGGTGGCTCTATTTCCTTCAGAAGGAAAGAGTTAGGTTTTACTTTTGCCAAGTTTACAAGTTGCACAATTAGAAAACACAATGGAAGAAGAATACTCTTTATTATTCAATAGACCAAATTTCAACATATTAGATAGAACTTTAGAAGATAAAGACAGTATAGAGAAATAAGGCAAACTTTGTGGAATAGGTAGTTGTAGATAAAAAAGACATCCATGCTTAGGCCCCTTTTTTATCAATTGCCTGACATTTGATCCTGCACAACAAAAACCACAAGGAGTAAGATGTACATCATAATTTTGGTCCACAAAGCTGGTCAAAAGAAACTAAATTCAGGTGATATAAGAACATCCTTAAAGTAAGAAGATGTATCACCAACTGCTATATTGGGTAGAGCACTACCATTGGCTGTTTGAATATGTGAAGAGCCACGATATTCTCTTACATTACTTAAATCATTTAGAGAATTATTCATATGATTAGAAGCACCTGCGTCTAAGATCTAAAGAGATATGAAGAACCAATACCTTGAAGACCCAATGTTGAAAATGCACTCACAATCATTTCTTGCATTGTTTCCTGAGTTAGAAAAGGTGCTAGAGACTATAAACCAGCAACAGAAGTTACAATAACAAGCATAGTTGGCTGTAAGTCACCAGTAACAACAACATGATAGACCTTGTTGAAGCGTTAAGGATGAATAGTACAATCCTTAATAATGTGCCCTCACTACTTGCAGCAATTACAAAATTCTTGAGGATAGTTAGGAGCATTATGACCATATTTCTTGCAACTATAGCATTATGTGGTGCTCATGTCACAACCCTTGCCCTTGCCTTAAGCAACATAGGCAACTGAGACAGTATTAGAAGCAACACAAGACAGCTCCATAATATTTCGAGTATTGAGCGTTGTTCCTCACGCAAGAGTTCTCATAACAGACCTCCAAAGTCAGAATAAGATCTCTATTTACTAGAGAGGCACAAATAGATTCAAAGTCAAGCCTCAATTTCATTAGAAATTGATCTCTTTGTCTGGTTTTGTGTACGTGTTGTATTATAGAGACCATGGTTGCAACAAGGTCGGAATAATCATTTTTAAAAATTAGAAAACCAGAGTAGTAGTCTTTAATTGATAGACCCCCCTAAGTATAGTTAGCAATGGCCAACTCAAGCTTGAAACGCCTAACATTTTTGTCATAGTTATAGACTTGCTTGAGATAATTCCACATAGCATTTGCAGACCTATGAGGACGTAGAGATAATAAGATGTGGCTTTATAGAACCAAGAATCCAGGATATGATTTTATTATCTTTGGCATCCCAAGCTTCCTTGCGGTCAGAGACCTTTCCCCGGTAGATCCTCTTTTGCTACTACCATCTATATGTCCCAACAACTCTTTACCCTTTAGGAAGGTCTCCAATTGAAACTCCCAAGCAACATAATTTTTGCTAGTAAATCAATCAGAATTGACAAACAATATCTAACTTCTCCATAAGTACTAAGGCTATGACTGGGAAAACTAGAACTAAGATTTCTTAGAGAATGACTCTGAAACCGTAACAGAATGGTTCGAATTGCCCTCTCTTGAGAAGGTCTTTCATTATATAGGCAAGATTGCCAGTTATGCAAAGAAACTTAAATCTATACATGCTAATTACATAGTGATTTTAGGAATCTATACATGGTAAGTTAAATCTCCTCTCCTATATACAACCTAAATTAACAGCTATTAATAAGGCATAATTTATGGCATTCTATTGACAGTACAGAAAGGGAAAGGATGAGTGAAAATCAGAAAAAAAATGTAATATTTAGAAGGAGCTGAGCTTAGCAGCAGATGTATGAAAGGAATGATGGGGGGAGGGATTTAAATCCTACAGAAATTGAAAGAGAGGGGGAGGGGCTGGGGTTGTGAAATGTGAAACATTATACTGATAATGGAAGCCATCAAATTCTGAAGTAATTACATGGTTACTTGTATGCCAATTTTATAAACAAATATCATTCTAAAACATTGCACATTCATTATCAAATTTATTGCATTGATTACAATTGGAGCTGTGATGTGAAACAGTATGAAAATTGTGGTTGAATATACTAGATGCCTCCATACTCAAAATAATTTATCCATGTTTGCAGGCAGTGGAGTTAGTACTGATATTTGGACATGCTATGCTGCAAGAATAATGGCTATATCTATTCTTCCATTTATTGTTGTTCAACTACTGCAAACCCTCCATTCAACTTCAGGAAAGCACTTAGCAGTCTTGATTGGGCTAATTTTATCTCTTGCTATCTTGATATCTTACTGTCTTTACCAGGTAACTATTTTTCTTTCCTGTGTACCTAGTTTGTAGATATTATTAAGCTGTTTTTTTTATTGAGAAGCTAAAAGCTACCTCGTTGTTGCAGTCCCCACTTCTTTGTACCCCATAAAATTACAAAGGCTTGCTTTTGGCTGCATAGTTTTGGCAGGAACTAAACGGGCATTCCACATGCTTTCATATTTTGTAGTTCATTGAAATAGGAGCCCATGTTTATAATTGCACTCGGTATGCTTGGGAAGCATAGTTTTGAGCTTGTCCCTTATGTTTCTAACAACGCAGTTAGGTCATCTTTTCTCTTAATATAACCTCTCTAGATTGGGGCCCTACAATTTGACTTAATTATTATGTTAATTCCTAAACAATTTGACATTGCAAATGTTGCTAGGTTCAGTAACATGTTATAATTTCAAAGATCGATGAAGTTTATTTGGTTTTACTTGGTTAAGGATGATATGCATACTAAAATTACCATAAAGTTTCGATCTCTATGGTTGCACAGTTTCCAACGTTGATGCATATTAAGTTTAGATTCTTTTGATCCCTCGTGAGACCTAATAATTCCTCCAAGTTTCATTATATTCTAAATTCTACAAATGTCATTTAATGATTTTGTACTTGACAAATTAATCTGGAAATCAACCTCTTGATTAGTGGTAGCCTTTAAGGGCCTAAGTGTTACTCCGTACTCTGTGAACATAATAAATATGCTATTTATCATCATGTGAGTGAGCTGCATCCTAAACTGACATGCACCTCTTGGAAGGTGACTTGCTGGATAAGGTGTCTTGTCGAGTTGCCAGTTGCTACTTCAATGAAAATGTGCTCAAAACCAAAGCACTTTCTTTTCCATATTGTGAGAAATTCACATCCAAAGAATCTGGTTTTGGAAAAGGAGTATGAATAGACCCTGGCCTTATCATCACAGACTTCTTGTTTTTTGAGGTGTGACTTCTTGCTAGTTTAGACCAGAATTTTAAGAGCCAGGCAGTTATTTGGTAAATCTAGTTTATTTTCAGTAGACCCTAGCAATTTGCAAGTTTTAGTCAAATCTAGAATGTGAATATCTGTAAGCTTCGTAGAAACTTTTTTTTTTTTTTTCAGTTTTTGCTCTAGGTAATTAATGGCTTATTGCTCTAAGCGAGTGCAAAAAATTTAGCTACCAGTGTATGTTTTCTCCATTCTACGGTCTGTGATTTGTTTACAATGTTGCAGGTTTGTTAGGGTGGATTAGTTTGAATATACCAATGTAAGATTGTGCATGCTATATTGTGCAAATAATTACTTCAATTTTTCTCTTTTTTGTCACTGAAGAAATTTATTGCTAGTAATGTTTTTAACAATTGTCGGACAGCCATACAATATATGTTTGAACTTGATACTACTATGGTGTTTTCCCTTGCTTAAAATAGGTTAGGAATCGACTGAGTTGCCCTATTTAGTAGTTATATTTTAAGGCCCAAATGTTAGATACTGCGGCTTGGGTTCTTGTTATAATTGAGTCAAATAATGTGTGTTTGGTGCCTGCCTGTGTGTTATCAGATGCTACAATCTAGCCTTCTACGATCTGTTTTTGGGGCTTCTTTCCAAATTAATGTTTTTCCTTTCATATTATATCGGACAGGTCTTTCAGCCTTGGATCCAGGAGAGAAAACTTAAGTATACAAGGCACAAACTTGTGATGTCAGGAATTTTAAAGCATTTAAAACAGCGTGCTTTAGGAAGGCTTTTGGCTGATGACAGTTCACTGGATGAAAGTGTCGTACAAAAGTCAGTTCCATGCTTCCATTACACCTGAACTGATAGTCTTTGCCTTTCAATCTATACCTCTTTTAATTTGTAATTTTCTAATGTATACACCATGCCAGGTTGTTCAACACTATTGATGAGAATGGTGATGGTCACCTTTCTGCTTCTGAATTAAAGGCACTGGTCATAGGAATCCGGTTTGAAGAGATAGACTTCGACAAGGATGATGCTGTTTCTAAATTAATTAAAGATTTTGACAAATCTGATGATAATCTTATTAATTTTAGGGAGTTCATTAATGGTATCCAAAAATGGCTTGATGAGGCAATGCGTGTAGGAGGTGGCTCTCCTGACCCTGGTCCCCGGACACATAAGTACTTGGATAACTTTCATGATGTAAGTGGCAGTATTGTGGCTTACCTTAGTGCCATAGTATCATATGATCATTTGATTTCGTAATTCATGCAGAAAACAAAGAAAGCACACGCTCTATTGGGGTCTAAGGAACCAGAGGAGGGAGAGAGTGATGGGGGAGTCAAAAACCCCAGGTGGACGTCCTTCAAAGCATCACTGATGTTGTTGGCTGGTGCTGTTATTGCTGCTGCTTTCGCGGATCCTCTGGTGGATGCTGTTGACAATTTCTCTGATGCAACAAGTATTCCTACTTTCTTCATCTCATTTATTGCTCTTCCGTTGGCTACCAACTCTAGTGAAGCTGTATCAGCAATCATTTTCGCTAGCCGTAAGAAAGTCACCACTGCCTCGTTAACATTTTCTGAGGTGTGTTTCTTACTTACCAGTCCCAGTGTTTCAGCTTCCTGCTCTTTAAAGTTGATTATAATTTACTGTAGGCATTTGCAACTATTTAAAAGGTCACATTTCAATCTAAAATAGAAAAATTTCGAGTACAGTTTTATAGCTTGTCTTCAAGAATATAATTTCTGATTGCCAAAGGAGGCAGCATCAAAAGCACAGTGCTATTCTGAACTTGTTATTGATTTCTATTTCCAAGCTGAATGCATTTCAATTTGAGATGGTTCCTTGCATTATCTCCTCTAAATGTTAACTCATTTCAGTTGGGCATGTGATGCAGTATCCTGTCTAAAAACACCCCATACAGCACTAACCATTTACATGGTAGTGAAAAATGGGATATCCTAAGAAGCACAAGCTCAATGAACCACTTACGGAGACTCATAGTATGGATGGTAGTTGTGCTGTCTGAAAGGTTGCCTTTGAAATGACTTGCCTTTATTACAGGGGATGAAAATAAACAAAGAATTATCCTCTGTTTAATTTCAGAGATAACTCTGTGCCTTGCTTACATTCTTAGGAGGCAACTTGCAGTCTTATGTTAGTACATAATCATGCAATCATAAAAGAAACTGCGGTTTTTTTGAATGCTGACCTTGATGGCTTTTCTTACTGCAGCTATATGGGGCAGTCACTATGAATAATGTCCTTTGCCTATCAGTATTCTTGGCCCTTGTTTACTTCAGGGAATTGACCTGGGACTTCTCAGCTGAAGTGCTGGTTATTTGTATTGTGTGCATCGTGATGGGCGCCTTTGCCAGCTTCCGCACCACATTTCCTCTCTGGACCTGTTTTCTGGCATACTTCCTGTATCCATTCTCTCTGGTACTGGTCTATGTTCTTGATTATGTCTTGGGTTGGTCATAGGTTTGTGCAAGTTGAAATCAGAGCAAGGCTCGTAGTTTGATCTTGTGGGATGGATCCTGTTTGATAGCGAACATATGGACTTTTATGAGAGTGTTTTTTGGCTGTCCAAGCGTGATTATGAATTTTGTTGGACACATGAGCTGATCCAGAAGACATTGTACTTGTGATTTTCTTGTGACATTTCCTATTTACAGTTGTGCTTTTTCAGACTTCAAAGCTCCGTTCCTTCCTGGAAAACAACCCTTGCCCCCTTCCTCTCTCTCTCTCTCTTTTCTCTCTCGTTATGATTTAATATGCTACTACATAACCTCATCTTTTGCTGTGTTTTTTTGCCCTTTTTAGCAGCTAAGCAAGACACAAACGGGACAGGGATTCTAATGGATGCAAAACAAGGATTCACCTAATACGAATATTTTGGCAATTTCCTTACTAATCATAAGGGATTTGATTAATGTTCCAGCTAAACAGAACAAAACTGGAAAAAAGACACCACACGAAAAATTCCCAGGAGAGGTTGTCGTGTGAGAGGGAGACATGCAGCATCTCCTGACATCATCATCGAAAACATTATTACAATTAAAATACTTTTGTGAGAAGATTTTATTGAAAGTGTGAAAAAAGATGACGAAGAATAAAATGAATTGAATATTTACATGGGGTTAGTATACATAAATTATAAGTTAGAAAACTTTGTGGCATAGTTTTGAAATTTGACTCGGTCTGGCGGGTTGATCCGGGACCTGGTCGACTTGTGGCTGGAACCGGGGGTGAGTTGAAGAAAAAACAGGGGAAGAAAAAACCCGGTGTGACCCGGTTGACCCGGCAGGTTGACCTAGCGACCCGGTAAGACTTGATCAAGACCCGGTTGCAAACCCGTTGACTTTTGTTTTTTTTTTACTAAAACGACGTCGTTTTGATTTAAAAGATTTTTTTGACCCGATGATCCGGTCAAAACTCGGAACCCGAGTTTTGGACCGGGCAGGCCACCAGGCCAGGTCTTAAAACTATGCTTCGTGGACCCTTTAATTTTGTTGTGGGCTTATTATTTAAGCAGTAGAAATTTAGTTGTGTTGGTTAAGAAAACATCACTAAAGATTGAAATACTCTAAGGAGAAAATGAACTTAGAATACACGATTGAAAAAAATAAATTAATTAAAAAGCATCATTTTTCACACAAAAATAAAATAAAATAAAAGCACCTAAGATCCTTTTAAAACCCATCTCAAAATTCATATTACACCGTGTTTGACTTATCTAAATTTTTTTTAAAAATTATGTTTTTAAATTGTATTGAAATATTAATATCAAAAATAAATTTAAAAAATAAAAAAATATATTATTTTAATTTATTTTTAAATAAAAAAAAAAATTTAAAACATAATATTTATTATATTCCCAAACAGAGATATTCCATCTCTACAGGAAAATACCGTGGGTATTTTTAGAAGCAGTCCCCTAATTCATGGCGGCTCTAATTGAAGCTGCCGTGGCCGGTTGCCAATGGTGGTGGCTGGATCTCTCATCCTCCTTTATTTCTTCTTCTTGTTTAATTTGTTTTAAGTTCTTAATAAGGGTAGTCTAGCAACTCAAATCATGATAGCATGTTTTCTATGTACAATACTCAATTTTATTGTCATGTTTTTACATGACTTTTTGTACCAAATTGATCCAAAAGTTCATGTTTATTTCAACAATTTTTAATAACGTTTAAATAATTTGTTAATATTATTTCAATAATAATTCTTATATCAGTTTATTTCCATGTTCCATTTCAGAATTAATATTATAATATATAAAATAATTTTATATATTTTTAAATATTTAAAATTAACACTTATTTACTCAATCAAAAAAAATATATATATATATATATATATATATATATATATATAGCTAATTAGAGTTTGAAAGAAACCCTTAATCATCAAGTGCTTTCTCTACTCTCTCTCTCACACACAAAAGAAATCCCAGAACCTAAACCAAATTCATCACTTGGTCATCAAAAAACAAATCTAGAACTCCTAACCTCCCCAGTCTCTCTCTTCTCTCTTGCCCTCACATGGCCAAGATTTAGGGGTCACTTTCAAACTCTTAGCTACAAATCCATATTTATACATATTCACTCTTCTTCAAAAGTTATTAATGGGAAAAGGGAGTCAAGGACTGCCTACTACATATAGTCTCATGGAGAGAAACAGCTGGCCTTCCTCAGATAGCACATGAGATGAGCAAAAGAGAGAAGAAAACGAAGAAAAAGTAAGCTACTTTATATAAGTGTTCATAACTTCAAATTCAAATCAATATTTTCCCCTACTTCATCACCAGTGTAATCATTACTAGACTTTGTTGGATGGCCAATTTGCATTATTGCTGGGGGCAGGAAGCAATAGTAGGTCTGCTGTTGATTTGGTACAATTGCTCCTGGCTGCTGGATTATTCGATCTTCCACGTTACCCTTCAACAAATTCATGAGAGAAAAAGAAAAGTAAGTGGATAATATTTCTTAATACAAAAAATAAAACGAGTGAAATGGTTTGCTGTTTAAGCAATCTCACTTGATACGGCAGTGAATCGAAATCAAAGGATTCAAAGTTATGGAAGTCCAGATAAGCTGAAGGCTTGAGCTTGAAGTCTGTAGATGTCAA
This sequence comes from Populus x sibirica, assembly GCA_019202695.1. Lineage (NCBI taxonomy): Eukaryota > Viridiplantae > Streptophyta > Magnoliopsida > Malpighiales > Salicaceae > Populus > Populus x sibirica. The sequence goes on along the minus strand of JAGMVL010000575.1, from coordinate 2,162,635 downwards.
AGTTGTAGCAGGAGGAGGGGCTGGAGTGAGGAAATCTGCATTGCATGCCCCATTTTCTTTGATGATTTTCTTTGAAGTGGGCTCCAAGATACAAGTAGAACACGAGGAGTCTTCTCTAAAATGGGCACAGTGGTATACAGTAAAAACACTTGTAAAGTAGAATATCCAAGTATGCCATGGAGAATAAGAAAAAAACCTGCAATTTCGGCTGCTGAAACTGAAATTATACAAGCCTCCATTGCCAAATGAGGTATTTGTGGGACACTTGTAGCAGTGGAAAGAAGAACCTGGTGGATAGCCTGGCGAAAAGGGATGCGGTCTCTTCTTGCCAACCATCTATACTTAGATGTGAAACAAATTCACAAACAGCAAGAAATGCTTCCCATTATTTTCATTCAATTCAAAACCGATAAAAATTTCCCATCAGGACATTTACAAATTGGCGTGTTCCTTTTTTTGCCCCCTTTGAATTGTATTAAGCATTATTGTTAAAGAGAAATCTTAATTGATTATACTAAAAACTAAAGAAAAAAAATATAATGAGTTAAAGTGTACTATTGCATTCATTAACTCACTGATTAAGAGAAGAGTTAAATCACCTTCTCTTCCTCTATCCAAACAGGTATATAGTTGTCATAATAGCTTTGGTTTGAAGGGGGCTCCATCTGAGGATTTTGCAAAGATGATGATGAACTTCCTGACGAGGCATTTACCTACACAATTTCCACGAAATATATAATGCAAAGCAAGATTATTTAGGATTTACACAAAAAAGATCACACTAAATTTAAGAAGGAAATTAAGAAACCACACACGTATTTAGAAGGAACTATATATCTTACTATTGAGCATGAAGAAGAAGAATGTTGTCCATGTTGCTGTGCTCTTTGCATCAAACTAGGAAGAGGCCAAATGGGGTTGGATTCATAAGGTAAATTCAAATTAGACCGAAAAGCAAGTGCAGGATCAACCCCACAATTTTCCTTTTCAAGATTGTAATCACTAGAATTCCACATCTTAGGCATATTTTTTTGCCCTTGAACAGCAGCTGATTGCCACCCCGCCGAATTTTCCGATGGAATAGTACTGTTTGAGTTGATTAGTTCTATATTCTGGGGCCTAAACATTGAATTTGGAGATGAGAGATCAGGAAGATATGGAATTGAAGTAGAACGAGATTCATAAACATTTGGAATTGGCATAGAGAGATTGGAAGGCTTAATTTGTGATATAGGAGCTGGAGAAGGCAGATTTACAGAGACATCGTTCTTTTGTTGCTCTTCTAGTCTTATCTTCTCTAGTTGGGCAACACCAAGCCCTCTTTGTGGCACTTTCTTTTGCTTGTGCTTCCTAGAAGATCTACTAATGTGGCCACTTCTAATACCACCATCACCATTACCATCACTACTAGTGTTACATTTCTTGGTTTGTTCTTCTTGAGCCATTGTTATAATTATCTTCCATAAAAGAAAGTTTTCAAGAATTCAAAGGAAACCCTAATAAAAAAGAAGAAGAAGAAGACATCACCCTCACTTTCCATGCTAGTGTCAGTATATATACCATTGTTCCTGTTTCTGCTCTTCTTGGAACTTTCTTGTCATCAACATGCAAGGATTTAGACAGCCACACACAATAAATCTTGATTTTGCTGCAGCTGCTAGTACTAATAATACCGCACCACTATATGTATTGTTCTTCCTCGGCTAGTCTTGTTATAAAGGAAAGAGTTTCAGAAGAAGTTAAAGAAGCCAGATACAAAGATTTAGAGAGAGAAAAAGACAACATGTCCAAATCTTGAGTTGGAAGAAACCATAATATGAAATCAAAATCTGACGATTACAACAGCAAAATCTAGACAACTTTAAGGACCCAGTTTCAAGAAAGAAAGGAAACAAACAGAAAAAGATTACCAAAAATCTCGCAAGGTATGGTGTCAAGATCGGTATGATTGAGAGAGAGAGCAAAAACCCTTCAACCTAGCCAGCCTTCAAGCTAGAAAATTAAAGAGAGAGAGAGAGAGAGAAACAAAGTAGGGACTTGGAAGTGTAGAGAGAGAGAATCTGAGGAGGTTTCTGATTTTCTCATATCTTATTGTCGGAGAAGCAAATTACTTAAAGAAAAATTAAGTGGTAGAAAAATTCAAACCATGCAAAATCTAAAGCACTATTTAAGAATATCAGATACATTTTTCTCTCGATTTTTTCTTATGCCCAAATTCTCGCTCCACTCTCCTCTTTTCATTCCTACACCTACTCTCAGGATCTCTCTCACTCACTCACTCTCATTTTCTTTCTCTCTCAGTCAGATTTCATTTCTCTCTCTAAATTATATGCTAAATTTTCTAAAAGGAGTTAAGAGACAAGTGTAAGTAGGCAATGCCACCTTTGCTTGTTTGTTTCATTTTAGGTAATCCCTTGCTGGCTTTGCAGCTTTTTGGGCCTTATGTGTGTCCTTCGGATTGTCCCTAACACACCTGCATGGAATTCACCACTTCGATTTTGGGATTTGGGTCCTTTTATTACTGGATTTTTTATTTTATTTATTGAAGGTGTCTTTATTGATTTACATATATTTTAATTAATTTTTTTAATTTTTTTTAAATTTTAATATTAATGATCAGGTAAATCTCCAGTATTCTGAGATTTGTAATATTTAAATTAATAATTTTTAAAAAATAAATTTAAAACCTGATCAATTAAATTATACTTTTTAAGATTTTTTTTTTCAGTAGAACAATTTGTTTGAAAAATAATATGCTTGAAATATTACACTTTTGTCGACTAACTCCACCATTCCTAGAGTAATATATTTTATTTAAAATATAAAGTAACCTCTTATCTTGTAAATGATTAAAGGGTTAAATTTTTTTTTTTTAAAAAAAATAATTTATGAGAAGATCAAATTGGAAGGTGTAAAAGATATTTATGCAAGACAAATCGAAAATAGCTATCTTTTAATAAATTAGAAGCTAATTAAACTCAAGACTATATTGAAATATTCTTAAAGCATAAAGTTATATGATACAACTATATTAGATATATTTTTCTTGTTTTATGATAAAAAAAATACAATACACATCTAAATATAAAGAAGGTTATAATATGATATTCAATTTCACAATCGCACTTAAATTTTGCTATATAACGCAAACATTCTTTGAGCAAGGCATGTGAGCGCACAAGAAGGTGCCGGCATGGCATGCAGGTCTTGGTGATATATCGAGGAATGACCAAATAAAACAGAGAAAATTAAAAAAAAAAGATTTAATTAACAAAATTGGTAAAGAACTTGATATCATAAATTTAACGAAAGAAATGGGCCAGAAAATTGACTGTCAACAAACAGGGGAGCAGTCTCGACTGCCACTGATCTCCACACAACCCATATATAATTACTCTTAAGCGACGTTGCAGGCCATAACAGAACTTTATTTGAAAACTAAAAACAAATATCTAGGAATAGTTAATTTATTTCTTCAAAAATAATTTCAACTATAATTCAAAATCAACGCATATTGAAAAATATTTTTATTTAATAATAACATAAAAATATATTAAATTTACTTAGGTTAACTCAAGATAACCTAAGAAACACACAGAAATAATCTTACAAAAAAAAAACAAATTAAAAAAGTTAATCCTCAATTAATAAATTGTTATTGGTGAAAATCAACACTAAAAAATATTTTTTAAAAGAAAAAAAAAACCAGGACAAGCATGGGGAACTGAGATAGCAAAAGAAGATATCATTGATAACAAATGGTGAAATTTTATTTTTTTAGTTTTAAATTAAATAAAAAAAATAGATCAACAATAACAAATGGAGAAATTGTATTTTTCTTTTAAATTGAGGGACAAAAAATGCATTTAACTACAAAAAAATAGCCTGGACATTGTGGCTTAACCTATCAAAACTTGCGATCCAAGTCATAGACTCAACTAGGTCCAATACATTTTATTTTTCTTAAATTTATATTAAACCTAAATATAAATAGCCAAAAAAGAAGCCCAAGTGTGCGGGCCTATGACCCAAAATGTCAAGGCCTTTAAAAGGGAGAGCCCAGGCATATGGCCCTTTAAGCTCATGCTCGCACGCCTAGGTCTGATTTTATTTTTTTTTCTTTTAAATGGGAGAACAACCTGTCACCTGCCCTTTTTAATATAAAAAATAGGCAGACGATACATCACCTACTAAGACAGATGATGTGTTGTCTACTAACACAAATTCCAGCCACCACTATAGTGGTAAAAAATCAGGGTAATAGGTTTTTTCGCTTCAAAACCCCTATTTTAAAGTCATTTAAATCCAAAAACACATTACCAACACCCTTAAAACTTCTAAAAACCAATTCATCAACCCTAAAAAGCCCAAAATCAAACCAAGTTAGATATATCTTCCTTGACTTTGATCTATTTTTTTAGGTTACATTGAAACTCTAAACTACTACCATCAAACTCATCTCATTGCATGAAACTTGTAGACACAACAAACAACCATTTTGGTGGCAAAAAGTGACGTGAACGATGACTTTATCTCTCATCACCGGAATATGATGATCTCTCTCTCTCCCCTCAATCATACTAGGGACTCAAAAAATAAAAATGTTTTTTTATACCAAAATTGAATTGCAAAAAAATCAGGGAACCAAATGGGTACAAATTAGAAAGTTAGGATTAAATTGAACTTTTCTTGCCAACTTTGAACCCACTCATTTTCGGTGCCTTTTCTATATTGGTCACTCTTCTTTTAATTTTCCCATGGCCAACAAAAAGGAAGCAATTGGCCATCGATTTTCCAACTGAAAGACTTAGTTGATAAAAAAAGTTTGGGGACCAAAATGAGAGAGAGAAAAAACACTGCTCCAATCCATAATGAATTGTAATAGAGTGCATAGTGCCCATGTAGTTTTCTTTATAATTAGTAGGTAATTTCCAATTAATAGTTGATCCAACAATTACTTTTTTTGTTATAGGATCCAACCATTACTTTCCTTTTCTTTTTATTTCTACAAAACCTGTATCATTTAATTATTGAAATTACCCTTTGAAATTTATTTTTCATTCATGGCCTATCTATATAAAAATTTGCAACAACAAATTATACAAACAACTAAAGGAACTAAATAGTGAAGGTTCACTACCTCTCACCCTTTTTTTCTTTCTTTCTTTTTCATTTTCTTCTCTTTTATATTTCATCCTTATACTTTTTTAATTTTCTCCTTTTATCATATAAATTTATGAGAAAAAAATTAAATATAGTAAAATGATAAAATTAAAAGAAAATGGACCACAATGTAAGAGATAAAGAAAATATGTGATTAATCTCAAAGTTTTTGAATTTTTTATTTTGGTCTAAAAGTTTATCTTATTTATTTTTTAATCTGTTGAGTTTGAGAAATGAAAGAGAGACTTGCCAAAAAAAAAATGAAGGAGAGAGAAAGTTGTTGGCTAACCACATTTTGACCATATAAAAAGATGATCTTTGTATAAATGGTTCCTTTTCTTGAGAGGAGGTAGTTGTCCCTTTAAACATGATAGGAAAAGTATTTTTTATTTGTTTTTTTTTTAATATGAAACTTGTTTGATTGACTAGTTTTTTTATTTTAGCTTCTTTTTTTTCTTCAAAAAATGCACATAGTCTCAATACTCAAATTATCAGGAATGATCATTGGACTCCTCATACTCGAAACTTAAGAGCCCTTGACCCAACCTTATAACATTATGGACCTAATCATGACCTTACACCTTAAAACCTTATACTCAATCTTAGCTCGATCTTTGATTTTTTTACACTAAACCTCCAAACCCAAACCCATATGACTTAGACCGAGGTGTAGTCTACACCATAGGTACTCTAGACCCAATCTAGGTTCAAACTCTAGGTGACCTGGATTTGATTCTTAAAATCTTTAGACCAGGTCTTGCTTTAACCCGAAATGACTCATTTTAGATCTCATCCCCATGCCTAATCCTATTCCTAACCACGACCCCTTTAAACCAAGTATTGTCTTAAGATCCAAGCGCTTAGAATCAAGTCCTAGCCTAAACCCTAAGTGCCCCAAACCTAATCCTGAACCGCATCGCAAATACCCTGGTTCTAGTCTCGATTTGATTCTTTAGCACCCCGTACCTGGTCCTAAACTAAAACTCGAGCACCTCATACCCGATCTTGTACCAATTCCTAGGTCCTTAAAGTAGTGTTTTGTTACTATCTCAGGATAGAAGATATAGAGATAATGAGATAGAGAAGACATTTCTCATTGTATTTTCTCTTTTAAAAGTACAAAAATTCATTAAAAAACTCTTTAGGAGACAAATTTATTTTATATTTGTCTCTCTTTAATTAAATATGTTTTTGTCTCTTTTGTATTTATCTTTTTTATCTCAGGATACTAAACAAGTGCAACCTAGCACGCTGTCTTAAACCTAGTCCTGGATCAACCCTCGAGCAACCCAAATTTGATCCCAAACTAAGCCCTATACTTAATCCTCAGACCACACTTGAGGCCTCAGACTTGGTCCTAAACTAATCTCTAAGTACTTCATTATTGGTTCTGAACAAAAATATCGAGTGCTCCAGACCATGTCCTTGCCTGAATTCCAAGCAACTCAAACTAGGTCCCTGTCCAAACCCTCAACATGGTCAAACTTTTAAACCATTTTTTTTCAAAACTTGTTATCAATTTTATTTTTCAAAGAAGAAAAACTAAAATAAAAAAATTCCATTTATTGTTTTTAAAAAATTTGATAGCAAAATTAAAAATTAAAAATAAAAAAAAAAACAAAAATGATATTGAACAACCCCCAAAAAATCCATGAAAGAAAGAATAAGAATACGAAGTGGTTGTTGCATATCAACATCATAATCTTACAATTAATCTTGATGAAATTTTAATGGTTTGTTCCATGGTCTTTTGAATTGTCTAGACGAGGGCTACTATATTGGGTGGCGCGTGTTGTGTTAGGGCTGCGGTGTGTCTTGATGGTTTTTTTTCTCTTCCTTTCTCCTTTCTCTTTCCTTCACTTGGTTTTTGTTCCTTACTTTGTTAATTTTCTTCTATATCAATATTGGTCCTCATTCTTTTAATTATTTTTTTCTTTTGTGTCCTTCCTGAAATTGGATTTTTTTTTATTTCATTATTCATAATTATTATTTTCTTTCTATAGGTTAATATCGTTCTCATGACTCGGGACATAGGTTTGGAAGGTTAGCCCGGGTTGATTTGGATCATTTTTTGGTATACTTTTTAAACATTATTTTTTTGGTTTCATCTATCAACAATTTGGTTAGTTGGAAATTGAGTTTCATTTTTTTTTGTTTAGCAGATTAGGCCGAGTTGACTTGGATATTTTTTTTTCATTTTTCTTGGGTTGATTTTTTTTCTATTTCTTCTTTCAATATGGGTTGGTTGGGAATTGAGTTTCAAAATCTTTTTAGGTTTGATTTCTTTGTGATTATACCGTTTTTATGACCCGAGTCAAAAGTCTAAGGGGTTTACTTAGGTTGACTAAAGTTTCCCTTTTTGGTCCTTTTTTTTTAAAATTAAATATTTTTTTCTCATCTTCATCCTTCGATATTGTATTAATTGAGAGTTAAGTTGGTTAGAAATTAGGCTTCATAATTTTTTTATTTGCTTTTTATGGGGTAATCACACATATCATGAGTTTGGAAGTTTAACTTGGGTTGATCACTTGGATTGTTTTTTTTTTTTTGTCCTTTTTTTCTATCTTTGATTTTTTTTTCAATTTCATACTTCAATGTTATTTTCTTAGTTTTTTTTTTTTAATTTCATCCTTCAATATTTTGTTGATTTTGAATTAGGATTTATAATTTGTTTCGGTTTGCTTTCTATAGGGTTATTGCAGGTTCAAACAAACCTTTCAGTATTTGGTTGGTCCTCAATTTTGTTAGTGTTTGTTTTTGTTGTCATATAATTAAATAAAAAAAATAGTCTCACAAGAGAAAACAAGGTTTTGTAGATTAACTTGGGTCAACTTGAGTTATTGTTTTGTCATTTTTTTCAGGTTGAATTTTTTTCGCTCATCCTTTAGCATTGGTTGGTTAGGAATTGAGTTTCAGATTTTTTTTTCTATATAAATATCTCGTTCTCATACCCTAGATCACGAGTCTTGCATGTTTACTTGAGTTGATTTAAGTCACCTTTTTTTGTCATCTTAACAAAATAGTTTTTTTTTTCATTTTCATCATTCAACATTTTATTAATTGAGAATTGAGTTTTATAATTTGGTTCAATTTTTTTTCTACGGGGTTATCATGATCTCATGATCTAAGTTATAAATTTTGCAGGTTAGCCGGGTTGAGTTTATTCGACTTAATATATCGTCGTCTCGATATTTAAAGAAGGAATATGATGTGATATTTCACCAACTCAATATTTCAATATACAGGTTTCGTGTTCTTGATTTTTTTTTCTAACTTTTAGAAAACATGTCTACGATGACTTCATTTTATATCTTACATTTTTTTTAAAAATAATTCGATCTCCAGCATGACACCAACCAAGTATCTAGTTTATTCAGTGAACATTGCATGACTAGTCAAGTTTTGTCCAGCATTCCAAATAAATTTGTCACCAACTACGTTTCTATACACGTTTAAGATAATATGACTTTTTCTCATAATTTTGGTGGTGAGAAATTAATTAAACAAAGATCTATAATAAATATATATATATATATATATATAAAAACACTAGGATCCTATATATGAAGAGAATGAGGCAAAGAAATAAAGAAACACACAAGTTGAGATGTCAAGATTAGATTGAGACTTCAAATCTTATTTGTGCTATGCCAATAAGAAATGCTACCTCTACCTTTCTAAAAGGGCCCACATTAGCCACAACAAACTATCTCTAACGTTGAGGAAAGAAAACAAAACTCCTGTCTGCAACAAAACCCAGAGAGCAGTACCAGCCCACATGCACGAGGATCGATGGTGGAGCCTCCATGACACAACTCCCCTCCGGTGACCTATAACGCCAAGATTTTGTTGGATACACAAAATATAAGGACGCCCATGTTGCCATCTAGTGATAAGATTCTCTTCCAAGATTTCATTCTTGCTTTTTTACTGTTTACCTCTCCCCCTCCACAGTTGTGGAATGAATGAGTTAAGGCACGTCTATCTTCTTGGCAAATTGCCTAATCGCTGTGGGTTGAATGAGTCTTTCTTGGGTGGCATCTGCCACTTGACTTGCTAGCTCAACCCTTCTTGGCAAACTTGATGTGACAGCACCGTCTTCTTTCCTTTCTTCCACCAAATAAAATTGCAAAATCATGCTTAAACATAACCTTTTACTCTGATTAAATATGTTTATGTGTGGGAATGTAAAATAATATATTTTTTCTTCTATTGATTCACTTATACAAGGTTTTTTATTTTCAATATTTATAAAAGAATTTAATATTCTATTTACTGTGGGTTTATTGTTCTATTCTGTCTCTCTTAAATTATGTTAAGTAACGATTTTCTATTTAGAATGTAAATTCTAAAGTCAAGATTAAATCATTTCTTTTTTTATTATAAAAAAGAAGTTTAAACTCGAGATCTATTAGAAAAATGAGCTATAACTTATTAAGAATTATTTTAATTGTTTGACAAATAATTTTTTAGATCATAGATTAGTATATAAGGATAATTATGTTGATTGTATTATTGTCTCATCGTATATAATTCAATAAAAAAAAATTCTTAAAGCTTTGCAATTATCTTCTCTTTCAAGATTTTCTCGTATTTTCTTTGATTTATTTTCATAAGTCTATTATGTACTAGCTTTATTTATTATTTTTTACAAGCTTTCATTGTAGTTTTATTTATTGTTTTTTTCTCAATTTAGTTTTTTTTCTTTAAGTATTCGCCACACAATAATCTGGTTAAAAAAAAATTAATGCTATTGTCGTTTTAACCTTGTCTAACCCTAGTTTAAATGTGAAGCAATAAATTGATAAATAATTAAATTAGAAAAAAAAATTAAGAGAGTAAAATGAAAAGATAACAATACACTACATAAACCCGAGTTAACACGTTAAATTCTGGAGTAATGGATATAACTATAATGAATTAACATAGTTGGATAATATGTTCTTCTTATTCCTTCCATTATTATCTTTTTAGGTGGGCCTTGATTGGTCATAATTGACAACAAATTAGATTAAATGTGAAAGTAAATTGAGAGTTATAAAAGAATCGAATATGAAATTTAAAAAATATTATATTCTATCAACCCCCGCTTACTTCAATTAAATGACAAAACTTAGAATCTATATATGTCATGAATATGATCTCAATTAGGCATAATTTTTTTAACCTAAGTGATAAAAATGATGAAATTTCATTCATTTTCATTTTAAGTTAAATAAAAAAAACAATAATAATAAAGGGTTAAACTGTATATTTTTTTTCAAATCAAGGGCAAGAAATAAATTAAACAAAAAAGATCGTGGATGCTCTGTCTTAACTCATTGAATTTGCGATTTATGCCAAAGACCCAATCGGGTCTAATAAATTAATTTTCACCTGAACAAAAAATAAAAAACTCCAAAAAAAATTCCCATAAAAAAGCCCAGACATCCAGGCCTAGTGGCCCAGCACGTCCGGACCTAATAAAAAAGAGCCTAGGCATGATATTATTTTTTAATCTTTTTAGGTGGTGGATGACCTATCATCCACCTCTATGTTTTTTTTTTAAAAAAAAAACTCACAACCATCCTCACAACACCTAGAAACCAATTTATCAATATAAGAAACTCCAAAAAGACCTCAAAACATGAAACTAAACCGGGTTAGATTTTTTTTCCTCGACCTTGATATAATTTTTTAGGTAATACTGAGGTTTTAAACAACTACCATCAAACTTTTTTTATTAAATGGGACTGTGGACACTAATATTAACAAATTTGGTGGCCAGAATATGCAAAAAACAGTGACTCTCTCTCTCTCTCTCTCTCTCTCTCTCTCTCTCTCTCTCTCTCTCCATGTTAGAATCTAGCAAAACTTTCTCTCTTTAAAATATTAGGGACTGAAAAATAATAAAAATAAATTTTTATGCCAAACTTGAATTTAGAAAAACTTAAGGAACCGAAAAGTTCTAATTATGGAAATTGAAGGACTAAAAAGGGACCAAAATAAATAAAAAATTTAGAAAAAAGCATTATTCCAGTTCACAATACATTGTGAGTGTGTGAACAATATTTCTTATAAAACTTCATTTAGTTAGCATCTTCGCAAATATAAGAAGAAGAGAAAGATATGTAATTAAAGGGATAGAGACAAAAGAAAAAATAATATTAGGATGGATTTAGAATGAATTCTTTTCATTTTAAAACAAGAAGTATAGGGAGACATGTCCTAAATAGTCTGTCTCTTTAAGATGGTAACCAAACTTCACCTAATTGACCCACACTTGAGCGACCATGGGATAAGAATTTTGTTTTTTCCAACAAACTTGTAATGTGAGGAACATCAATTGAAAGCATGAGTTTTGTTTTTTGTTTTTTGCACAATAAAATAAAGTGAGAAAATACCATGATATAGAAAATATTTAGGAAAATACCATGTTACATGCTACATCTGCAACTTGCGTGTTGCATGCTACATCCGTGACTTACGAGTCGCATGTGAGGCTTACGACTCCAAACAAATTATAACCTTAAGACCTAATCTCTTCCCTTTTCTCTTTTTATTTCCCTGTTCTTCCAGACACTACTTCATGACTTTTAGGCCAATCTTAACTACAGTAGGGGGTATGATTGCATATTTATATCGACAACTATATAAAACATATATGAAGAAGATGAGATAAATAGTCAGGTGTCTACTACTTCTCCGGGTATAATTATTTTTTAGTATTTTCTAGCAAAGGATTTGCTTTGTTTATGACAATTAATCCCATTTTAAAAACTAACTTCGAAGTTTAAATGTAAATTGATATAGCTTTGGTTATGGATTGGATGTCTTGAGAGTTGAGATAATAATATGTTTGATATTGATACCTAGAGGCTTCTCTATAAGATCTAGGTATTAATAAAATCTAAGACTTTTTTTTATTTTTTTATAAATTAAATGAAAAAATATACTAAATTTGCGACTTCTCATGTTAGATGGTGCGAGGTAAGACATTTCACTTTGAATCTCACTCACGTCTACAAGTTCTACCGGGACAAGTTTGATGCACAACAACCTCACCAGGTTTGTGCTATAATTTTTTTTATTTAGGCATCATTTTTTTTTTAATTTCAACTTACTTTCTATTATATGTCTTTCATGTCTTGATATGTTATATAGATGTCATATACCGAGGATTTGATATTATCAATTGCACCTATAAATCGAGAGGGCGATGTATTATGGTTAGCAAAGGTCATGTTGCTTGGACTATCTCAGCACATCCCAAATTATCTTAATACCGGTAATTAGGAGTTACATTCTATCAGTTGTGAGGGTTGGCATGAATAAAATTAGTGGGTGATTCATGTAGATTATCTTGATCTTTAGGGTGATTCATGTAGATCGAATGTTTGTAAAGCAGAAACTGATAATTGATCTAGACACCCACATGAGATGGTATTTGCCAATAACACATCAATTTATTGCACCTATATGATCATATTTCTTGAGGTATCTATATAATCCAATACATTACGAGCTGTGATACTGATTAGTGCTTAAAAGTGCATTTTTATCAAGGTTTTATATTATCATTTTGCACTTGAAGTATCAATAACTCCTTAACTAAAGCATGTTTTATAATAACATATCTAATTATATAAGATACCTTTAATTTATGGTAAATGTTCATCTTAAATGCAGGCCTATCACATAAATGAAAGAATTGATTGATGAGTTGAAGTACTGAAATTGAAAGGACAAAGAGATGGCCAAACTTAGAAAAGAGATGTTGGTGCAGTCCAAACTGGAACACTGTTTGGTAATCGGGTCATATCTGGAGTTGTAGATCTCGGATTTAGGTCTACCTTATATGGATGGAAAGCTGAGACATAGGCCTACAACTTTCATGGGAGTACAAGATTTAAGAATGCCGTTTGCAAGTCCAAATTGTAGCAACAACGAAGGAGTCCGAATCTGTCCTCGCAGCCCATTAACTCGTTCGGTGTTCAGCCCATATCTCGAGTTCTAGAAGTCCAAATGATCTCAAATTTTTACCCTGGAAAGATGAGACAATTTCCTAGAACTTTCATGATTGAAGTCTGTTCCAATGATGACGTTATCAATGACGTTTTTGACAGACAAGAAGATAAGAATTGTCACCAAGTCAAGATGTGGCCACCCATTCATCAATTAGTCAACAAATCAATAGTTCCGAATTTTGGCCTATAAAAGGAGGCATTTGCCATGTATTTAGGCATCTTGGTTTTCAGATCAAGATCATGCTCTTGCTCTCTCTTTATATTTTGTAATGCTTAAGTTTTGCTTATATTAATTTCTTGCTTATGCTTTTCATTTCCTTTCCTTGTTTATTTATGTTTCTTCCTTTCATTATGTCTAGCTAAATTAATTATGTCAAGGTGAAAAGGGTACACTAATGGTGTAAGAATAAGTATAATATAAACTTAACATGGACCTTAATGTTGGATACTAACATGCTTTATATTTGTTATCTTGTTCACTTTTAATACTTTGCTTGTTAAATGGTTAATCTAGATTTATGTTGTATAACACTTGGTACAACAAATACTTGGCACTTTCATAGCCCATACTTTATGGTGGTATAACCGACACACGAGCTATGAAAGGAACTTGATTTGTTGTTAACATAAGTTATAATCATGAATGCCTGAAAACATTTACAAGTATTAGCATTATTCGAATAAGATAGCTAATGTAATCATGTTAACAATTTATAATCTGATTGGAACCTCCTTGTGTGTGGTTTCCAATTGAATAATAAGGGTTTATACTATACTTGTTTGAAATACCATTAGTGGATCCTCTAACCTTGACATTTGTTGTTATCATTGTTTAATCCTTACGTTAATCTTCCATCTCAAAGTTCTCATCAACTTCTTCCTCTTCTTCTTCACTATTATTATTATTGTTGTTATTGTTGTTGTTGTATTATTGTTATCTATAATTTATACAATTAACCTCCCCCTGTGGTTCGACCCGGTCTTAGGGTTATTTATTACTTCGACACTCCCGCACTTGGGAAAAGACATCAATCTTTTGGTCGTGTCAAGTTTTTGGCGCCGTTGCCGGGGAGGTAAATTCTTGTACAAATTATAGTATTTATTTTATTTTCTCTTTTACTTTTATTGTATTTAACTTTGTTTCTTTTGTGTTGTTTCTTTTTCTTTTTTTTTCTTCTTCTTTTTATTTTCTTTTTATACGTGCATGAGAGTGTGGTCACGTACATTAAGTGGTAGACTTTGTAGGGTATCCTCATTATTTTCAGAAAATATGGCTGAAGAAGATAACCAATCGCTTCATAATGAGAATAATGAGAATATTCGGGTTAGAACTCTTAGAGACCACATGAATCCCACAAGAACAAGTGCACCCTCATGCATAGTTTTTCCACCGATGCATCTCATTTTAATTTTAAGACAGGCATTATTCAACTTTTACCATCTTTTCATGGCTTAGATTTAGAAAATCCATACTTGCATTTAAGGGAATTTGAGGAGGTTTGCAACACCTATAATGACTCAAATTGTAGCATGAACACCATTAGATTGAAGCTTTTTCCTTTTTCATTAAAAGATAAAGCTAAAACATGGCTACAAAATTTGAGACCCGGATCCATTCGTGCTTGGGATGATATGCAACAACAATTTTTAAAGAAGTTTTTTCCATCTCATAGAACGAACTCTTTCAAAAGACAAATCATTACTTTCTCTCAAAAACCGGGAGAAACATTTTATCAATGTTGGGATAGGTATCGGGACTTGCTTAATACTTGCCCCCATCATGGTTTTGAAACATGGAGATTAGTTTCACATTTTTATGAAGGGTTAACTCCTAGAGATAGGCAAATGATTGAATTGATGTGCAATGGAACTTTTGAGGATAAAGACCCTAATGAAGCAATGGAGTACTTAGATTTGCTAGCTGAAAATGCACAAAATTGGGACACCACGGTACTTATGAGGCACCAAGTAAAACCCAACCTCATACATCTAGTGGGGGTATGTACAACCTTAGGGAAGATCATGACCTCCAAGCCAAGTTTGTATCTTTAGCTAAAAAAGTCGAAGCGCTAGAATTGAAAAAGAGTGGTCAACTAAAATCAGTTCAAGACATTGTGTGTCAAATCTTGAAACCAACGAACATTCAACTAATGACTGTCCAACCTTGCCTTCTTTTAAAGAATGTCTCCATGAACAAGCCCATGCTTTAAACAGCTTTCCAAAGGCCCAATCATAACCCATACTCGCAAACATACAACCCTGGTTGGAGAAATCACCCAAATTTCAATTGGAAGAGTGATAACAATAATGCACAAACTTTACAACCAACGTTTCAAGCACACCATAATTTCCAAAATTCTCATGGATATGCACCTCCTTATGCTCCACCTCCTAGAAGAAATCTTGAGGAAACATTGCATGCATTCATTGAAAAGCAAGAGACAATCAACACTCAACTTGCTCAAAGCATGACAGATTTTAAAGACACTCTTGTAAAATTGACATCCGCTCTCGGCTCCAAGAGAAAGGTAAGTTTCCATCTCAACCACAACAAAATCCAAAGGGGCAATACAATGCAAATGCAAGTAGTTCGGAAGCCAACACATGGATCAAGCCAAATCAGTCATCACTCTTCGCGAGTGGTAAGGTTATTGAAAAACCCGTTCTTGAACCTTGTGAGAATGATGATGAGTCAATCTCTCGAAGGTAAGGAAGGGGTTGAATCGATCATTGCAAAGAAAAGACCGATTCCCCGCCAAACTTCCATTTCCTCATGCCATGGCTAAACAAAGGAAAGTTAATCACAACTCGAAATCTTTGAAACTTTCAAACAGGTAAGGATCAATATACCTTTGCTGGATGCTATCAAACAGTTCCTTCTTATGCTAAATTTTTGAAAGATCTCGGCACTCTGTGAAGAGAAAACTGAATGTGAAAAAGAAAGCCTTCTTAGCCGAACAAGTAAGTGCTATTCTTCAAAATAATAATGCTTTGAAATATAAAGACCCTGGTTGTCCTACAATTTCTTGCTTTATTGGAGAGCATAAAATTGAAAAAGCCTTACTTGATTTTTGGGATTTTCTCAATTTGGGAACTAGGTTATCAAATTTGTGTTCTTGTGGACAAAGTTGAAGATAATGTATCTGGAGTTTTTGTGAGAAACAAATTGTTTTAAATCATTTAGTAGGATGTTCATGATATTGGTTACTCATTGTTGAAAATCAATTTCCTGGATTTTTTTCCCTTCAAGATTCTTGAATCTAATTTCAGATTTCAAATTGAAATTGAAAGCTAATACTAAAATCTATTCTAAGAAATATTCAAAGCAATTCTGGAGGAGAAAACGGTTGAAGATGGCGGGTTTTTTTTTTCCTCTCAATTTAATGGCAAAGTTTGAATATTTGATATAAGGGCACTTTAGTAATTAAATAGAATATAATAACAATTATGTGATAATCAAATATTTGATATAAGGGCACTTTAGTAATTAAATAAAATATAATAAAAATTATGTGATAATCAAATATTTGATGCTGTATTAAGGAAATATGAATAAAATCTCGAGGAGCTGTGATGAAAAGGATCAACAAAGAAAGCCCCCAGAGGGATAAGGAAAAGGTTTTGAAACATTGTTTTGCCTCCTCTCCGGCTGTCTTCCAATGAGTTGTTATCATATATACATATTACATATAGTGTGACCTAAAGAAGAACAGGGTCCCGTAGCTCAGTTGGTTAGAGCGTTGGTCTTATGAGCCGAAGGTCGCGGGTTCGAGCCCCGCCGGGACCATCGCTTCTGTAGTATATTTTGATTTCCCTAAACTTGTTGTTTTAATAATCTGTTTGGATTTCCCTAAACCTGTAGTTTTAATAATTTATTTGGGATTGTGGTTCAAAAAACTTTTATTTTAGAAATGTATTAAAATAATTTAAAAAAATAAAAAAAATTAAAGAAATATGGTTTCCACTCGTTTACAAACATGGTCTAAAACCTCGGGACTAATGATCGGTGAAATCCACTTAGGTTAGGTGCTCCGTTGGACACCTGATTGCGCAGTCGTTTTAATGTATTTGACTGTTGACCTTCCAAAAGATGAAACACCAGTTTCAGTTTGGTTGAGCAGTCAGTTGAAGGAGAAGAGAAGATAGCACCCATCCCCTTTCCACCTATTTCTTGCATTGCACTTCAACTTCTACTTCTTAATTAATACTTGGAGTCCCAATATTGATCTCCACAACCATTCCAACGAAGAATGTGTTGCTTCTCTTTTTGAGCCCCCCATAAAAACAAACATGGGTTGTCTCTTCTCTGGTATGTTTGCCACTACATACGTCTAGTTATTTTCTCTTATAAACAAGATCATGTGTTCATGTCAGCATCAACTTATCAATGATTGATGATAGCTATGTTCTAGTGTACTTGTTTGTTCTGGCTTATATTAATGAGATTTGCAGTTGATTTGCTAATCATTGATTCTGCTTTGTGTACGTTGATTAAGTTTGCTGAACTAATCATTAGAAATGGAGGGATGTTCTTGATTTTCTATATACATACGCACGCTTAATCTGCTAGAAATAATTAAGCTGATCTATACCAATGGGCTCAGGGAACTGGTTGAAGTCAATTATAAGAACGAGAAAGGCGAAGAAAGATGGATCAAAGAAAGTAAAGGTAAAAATACTCTGGATTCTGATGATTCCTTCTGGTAAGACAAGAGCTGTTGTTTCTTTTTGTAATCTGTTCCTGCATCTCTGTGAGACAGGTACACTCGGCTACCGAAAAGGCAAACGGGTCAAAGGAGAGCTCACCCACCCATGGAGAATCAAGTAATCTTGCCAATGGTGATTTGGAGAGCAATATTCATGTTGCTCCTGGATTGTCTGCTGAATATATAGCTGCTGTCAGGATTCAAGATGCTTTTCGGGCATACAAGGTACATTTCAATGGTGTGATTATACATACATACATATATATATATAGAAGGAGCATTAATTTTTTATTTTTTTGGACCCATGAATCAACCCTTTGATTATGATAAGAAGAAAATCAAGAACATGGCAGCGACTGCCAGTTTCGTTTCTGCCTTCTTTACAGGACAGCTGCTTATGGCAGTAGCTTCATTTTGTAAGCTGAAATCTCCTCCTGCATTTAATGGATGAAGAATTTGATTTGGCATAGAAGAAACAGAGAGTGATAACTTCAGAACATTCACTCACTCTCCTCCCTTTTGTGGACTGGTGCAATGGGATTCGTACCAATCTGATAGTTCCTCATCACTGCTCGATAATCAAACTAGCCAAACATACCTTATCATGTAGGAATGCTCTTTTTTCAATGTGTTGAGTTGTGTGACTCTTTACCCTTATAGAACCTTGTACCTTTTTCTCCATCGTGCATGCATGTCTAGAAACCTCATACCAACATGAGATGTCTATATTTCTTATTAAAAAAATTTGTGTCAGAATAATTTATTCATTTCTGTGAGGTTCACCATGTTTCATTGATTTAGCCAACATAATTTTGGGATTTCATTTTATTTGCCAGTCCTTTCCCCAGCAGATCGATTTCAAGATTATGGTATCCAGTTGTCCTTTTTTTAGTGATTTTTTTGATGTTAGAACCTGTTTTTTTATTAAAATTTTAATTTTTTTGTTTTAAATCAATTTTTTTTAATGGATTTCATGTGATAATGTTAAAAATAAATTTTAAAAAAATTAAACAATTATATTTTTATATTTTTATATAAAAAATACTTTAAAAAATATTTATGGTAATTTACGCTACTTGGGCAGACAACATAGATTTTCTTATTTGTCAGGGAGATTTGGTGGTCTTCGGGAGGAAGTGAAGTAGCCTAGAGGGGGGTGGGGACCAAAGAGGCCATAAAGGAAGGATAGAAACTTTTTTTGTTAACGCTGATGGAATTTCAAGCAATCTACTTGCTTGCTCTCTTGAGCTTATAGCCAATCCAACCATTATAGAAGTTGCACTTTCTGTGAAGTAATAATGGCTTGCTTTTCTCGTTTTCAGGCAAGAAAAGCAGTGCACCGTCTTAAGGGCGCCGTGAGGTTTAATGTGCTGATTCATGGTCATGACACTCAAAAGCAAGCTTCAAGCACATTAAGCCATATTCATTCATGGAGCAATATACAGGCACAGATTAGAGCTCGCCGGCACCATATGGTCACAGAAGGCCGTATCAAGCAAAAGAAATTAGAAAACCAGTTGAAACTCGAGGCCAAACTTCAAGAGGTTGAGGTACTAATCACTGTTACAAAATGAAATAGTACAGAAAATTATGTCACAGAAAAATATACTAGAATGTTGCCAATTTTAATAGTCACCTGACCTGTCAACCAATACAGATCGTGGGTTCCCACTAAATTTTGTTGAAGACTTTTCCACCGCATTGAAGCGAGTGTCTATGCTCATGTTTCAATTTAATTTATTGCATAATTCCAAGAAAATGAACTCTATTTTTTTTGTTAAAGATTGTTTTTATTTATAATACAAAATAATTCTTGATGAGTAATGAATGAGCCTGACCCATTCTGTGTGGACTGGTAGCTGGTGGCTTTTTTCTCTATGAGATGGAGCTATTCGGAAAAAAAATGAAATTCGTCCAAGTGGGAAATGTCTTCTAGTTAAGTGGCAGAATTTAATTATACTTTGATCTGAAGCATCACTACTTTCCCAGTGAACAGTAATAAAAGAAATTTACAAGGATTCAAGAGAAGGAAGTCAGCAGCTACTTTCCTTGTAGTTTGGAATTGTGTTTCAAATAATATTTCATGAAAAGGAAGAACTGCATACGGTTTGTACAGATACATGCTCTGAGAGAAATTAAATGCATCCAAAGTGGTTAGCTCCCAAGAAAAAAAAGAAAAGGAAAGAAAAGGGCAATTAACCATATATGGTTCCCCAGAAGCGATGTTCCCAAAGGAAGAATTTAATGGCGTCCTACCATTATGTATTTTATATGGAATGTGGTTGTAAGCCCGGACCTCTAAATTATTGCACGAATTTAAGATCCACTGTCCACAATTGTTTGCTTAGCTTTGACTTTGTTGACCAGGTGGAGTGGTGCGGTGGCTCCGATACCATGGAGGAAATCCTTTCCAGGATCCAGCAAAGAGAAGAAGCAGCAGTAAAGCGTGAACGAGCCATGGCATATGCCTTCTCTCATCAGGTCCATTAACTGTTTACATATTTATTTCCTGCAGTCTCTGGTTCAGTTGGAGGTAAACGTGTGAGCTTAATGTGAATGATTTACAGTGGAGAGCCAACCCTACCCAATATCTAGGCCAGGCCTATTACAGCCTTGGCAAAGAAAACTGGGGTTGGAGCTGGAAGGAGCGCTGGATTGCTGCTCGGCCATGGGAGATTAGGGTCCATGCTGAGCTTCATAACCTCAAGAAAGCTCATCCAAAGCAAGAGAGCAAAACGACACTTCCAACCAAACCTGCTTTGTCAAATGGGAAGGTGACTGCTAAATCTAAAATGTTGCCTAGCCCAGCTGTGGATTGTCAAGCTGCCCAGGTTGCCAGTTCTACAGCCGGCTCGTCTCATCTGCTGATTCCAAGTTGACCTTCGTGATGCTCCCTTCTAGATCCTGTGTCTCTGTATTGTTTATTTTCGGGGTTGGTGTGAGATTGGCATGCAGCGTGTAAAATAAACATATTTTTGCTTACAGTTATTATTAAGTAAATTATCTTAGTAACTAAAAAGATTCATCGAGCAAATTTGGCTTGTTCGGTAATGACAAGAGGCTTCATTTTCTTGCCTCGAAAAGAAGTAACATGGGCATGGAGCTCGAAACCACCGAGGAAGGATGCATTTTAACCGTGAAATTAATTAATGCTCTTAAATCAGCAGGCAACTAGAAGAGCTTCGCACTTTGAGCTAGTTCCTGTGTCCATTATGCATCAATTACCACACCAATCCATTGTTAGTTGTATAGCTAGACAAGAAACAAGTACATCCCAACAAGATCTTGCATTCCTAACCCCAATAAATCTGTATTTTTCTTGTAAATCTTAGTTTACTAGGGCGCTATTCAGCATGTTCATCTCATGCGTACCGGTATCCCCCCCAGCCACCCTATGTTATTAGCTTTCAACGAGGTAAAAGAAGGGAATTTGGTGTAGAATTACGCTTATGGCTGTACCTTGCCTTTGCAGTAGTAATTATCAATTCCAGTATAAAGAACACTAGCTAGTAACCAGCAGAAAGTAAAATGTCACCATCTCCATTGAATCCAAGTGTTTCACTTTAATATATTTTGGTTTTTCCCCGGGTGCCAAAAAAAAAAAAAAAACCCAGCTAGGCTGAAGAGATTTTTTTGAGGGACTGAGATTTACAGGGTAGGGGACCGAAGACAGATGGCAAAGTATCGCATTTTTAGTGGTATCCATCTGTGTATTCTTCCATAATTGAGCCTTGCTGTGTTCATGCCATTATGTGTATTCTTCCATAATTGAGCTTTGCTGTGTTCATCCCATTATTTAACAGTGTATGAAATTGTTGTTATTTTAAAATGTTTTTCACATTGAAAAGTATAAAAATAATTTTTTTTATAAATTTTTTTTTGATGTTGGAACATCAAAACTTATTTGAAAAACAAATTCAAAAATATTTTTTTAATGCAAAAACAAAAACAAAAACATCATCCGGCATATGTGTACGTACACAGAGTAGCCCCACACCACTTGTTCTACCTTCTAAATTTATCTAAGCTTAGGAATCATTGATTACACCAAGAATGGCAGGCCATGACCTTTGGATTCCTCCTCACAGCCTGATCTTGATGCAAATGTATCATCCAGGACTGGAGGGCTTGTATATCAAATCCCACATCTACAACCTAAGCACAAATAGATCATCCAATTAGACCTGGATCTCTTTCAGGTTGGCTAAATAAGGGAATTCAGATAACTACAGTGTTTTTTCTGCTATGAAGTAAATGAGGTTTCCGAGATCTATCTTTGTTTTGCTTCCTCTTATATGATGAACTCTATGTTTTACTTTCAGACACAAGTCTAGTCAAATCATACTAAAGAGGCTAGTAAAACAGAAAGTATGGAGTAAATGACACTAGAAAACACAATTCTCCACTCAACAGACATAAAGTCTCCATTTCTTTTCCAGCTTCCTATTCTATTCCATTGCAAACAGCTTCTACTGTTGATGGAAAATGACTCATTGTTCGATGCTCCCGAAAATCCAAGCAACGAAAGAGATGTTAAAGATGGGTTTATTCTTTCAATTCTTTTTGCAGATTTAAGGAAGTTGTTGAGGCATCAAAAGGCAGAAAAGCAACAGACAAAAACAATCACAAAGGGAAACTCTCTCTCTCATCTACATGAAAAAAAAATCGACCATGTCCAAACAGAGGAAGTAGCCCGTGTCGTGTTGCTCCCATTCTTTGACACTAGTTATAAGCAGTTCAAAAGAACAGGATATAGTATTGAGCAAGGGGAAAATGCTACTGCAAAAAGTCTATGTTTGCTGATCTGGGGTTGCCTGTTTTACAGAAAATCATTGAAAGGATAACAGATTATGCCTATCAGGTCTGCTCTAGTTGGGGAAAACATGAAACCATTCATCAAATCAAAGTAGTTCTGCTTCTATCAGCAATTCTAGAAATGGAATCAAATACAACCAAACATCCATGACATACAAAAAGTATAGCCACATAAACACACAGCCAATCCAACACAAGTTCGAAGCAAAGCTGAGGTATCAAAGCCCTCCCACACATGGAAGCTAAAACAACAGCTAGAACGTAATACTAATAAACATCTGATAGAAACTAAACAGACCGGGGATCGAAAAACCTGAAACATCCACTCAGATCTCTCTCTCTTCCCACGGTATTTGCCATTGATTCATCTTCAAGTCACCAGGCCAGTCTTTGAAATGTCTTCTTAGCACCGTATTAGTCTCTCTTAAACAATGAACAAGTCCTGCAAGAACGAGCTAAAATGAAAAAATGATAACATTATATGGATAGAATATATGAAATTGAGAAATGGGTTCTTATGGTAGCACCTGGTAAAGATGAAATTTTTGACGTTTTTGCTCGATCAATGGCGAGAATCAGAGGAAGCAGAGGACGGCTTGTTGTGAATGCCGTCGTGCTCCTCATCTTCGCCTTGAATTCGTGCTGGAACTCGAAACCCATAGAACTCACCACCTGAGGCAGTGAATCCAATGCCTGATATTGCAGTTTGCTGATGATAAATTTGTGGAATTTGTTGTTGTTCATGATGATCAGGAGTCATTGCTGGGTCTATCCAAGCACGAACTGAAGGCGTGTTACTGGACTGAAGGGGTCCCCTCTGTGAAAGAAACTGGTTTTGGCCGAAAAACGGCTGTATAAGTGGCGATGGCGACATCGTCTGTAGCGGTGGTAGTGGTGTGTTGAAGAAGAATCCTCCTCCTCCTCCGCCGCCGCCGCCAGCTGCATTCCAAGCCACCAAATTTCTTTGGAATCGGTTGATTTCTGGTGTGTGGTGCTGCTCAGACCACCCACTAGAAGAGCCATCTAGGCCGAGATAATGAGCAGTGGTTCCAGAGAACAACACTTGATGTTCATTTTGAGCTTGATGGCCATGATGGTGTGCTTGATGTTGCAAAAGAATTGGTTCTTGAAATGATTGGAGCGAGAGCCTCAGATCTTGGCTCTGGCTGCTGGTTCTTGACAGCAAATCTGGTGGATAGTTCTGAAACTGTATAGTTGGAGACGATGTCTCCGTAGAAGCACCCATTGGAAAGAAAGTTTTGATTGTGTCAGCAATAGCATCTGAGTCTAAAGATGGTGGCAGAAAACCCGAACTACAGTTGGGATTTTCTGCCATTTGCTGTTGCATATTTTGAACTTCAATTGCTGCTGCTGCTGCTGCTTTTGAAGCGGCAACATTTTCCATGGAAAGCTGATACTCCCTCTCGTCGCTTATGTTTTGTTGCTGGGTGCTTCTTGTTGTAGTTTTACTGGTTGCGCGGGTGAATCCCGCTGTGGTTGGATCCCATGCGGGTAGCTCTGCAAGCTCGTCTATGGAAGCCTTGGCTTTCTTGATGAGCCAATCGACGGCTTTGCTGGGACGGTCGTAGCCTAGGCGGTCCTGCACATCGTAGAACTGGATGGCAGTGTGCGCTGAGAGCCGGACGCGGCGGTCTCTGGGGCCTTTGGCAGTACAGACCTTGCTGTGGCGGTCTTTTCTTCCTGTGGACCGAACAATGTGGCCTCCTTGGACCTCCACAATCTCTCCCACTGTGTTTCTTATCCCCAATCTTGACGATGTTGCTGCTTGGTGGTGGCTCTCTCCCATTTTTCTTGCATATTCGAGGCCTTGCTCTTGAAGAGTTGAAGATGAAGAAGATAGGAAGTAAGATCTTTTCTTGGATGGTTGTAGAGGAGACTGCTGCTTTTGCTGTGTGTCTAATCTTTGAAATAAGAGTTGGTTTTGATCTTGTTGGGACTCTGTGTTTTGGAGATATTGATGGTGGCCAAGAAAGGGTGGCACTTGTTGTTGATGATGATATTGATGCTGTTTGGGTGATTGATGATCTTGTTCTTGTTCTTCTTCTCCTTCTACATGTCTTGAATTGAGAACTATGTTTTGAAGTTGGTGGTGATGGTGGTGATTCCTTCGAGGATCCAGTCTCAGACCCTTGTTCTTTATCTGTTCCAGCTTTTATTGGATAACACTTTTCTTTAATGGGTGGGGGTTGTCTCTTTACCACTCTCTCTAATTTGCTGCTTCCTAGTCTCTTCTTGTTGCTTGTGCAACTGCTGCCACCACTCTGATACCTGATGCTGCTGCTTCTGCTGCCTCTCCCAAAAGGTTCTGCCATTCAATATTTCCACTTCCATCAAACCCAACATCACCTCCAAAATAAAATAAAAACTCTTAACCTAAAACTGAAAACCAAGCCTGAAAGCCTATGCCTGCTCTATGGGTAGCCTAACCCATCTCCTCTTCCCTTGACTCTCTATCTGCAGTTAGCTAGGCTTTTGATGGTTGTCCTTCTCTACGCAGCACCACACAAGGGTAATACGGAAAACACCCTCTGGAGAAAGAAGACCCAGAACAAGCAACACCCCCGAATTCTCAAGAAGGGTCTTCTTGGGAAATCTCCTGCGGTTGTTTCATCGTTTTGTATGGGAAGAGAGAGGGGAAAGGGTAGATATGGTGCTATGGAACAGTAAATATACGGGCTATAGCTAGCTGGGGAAAGATAAATTCTTTCTTCCTTTCTTGACCTATAAGAAGAGGAGTCCTTGATGATGCCACTGGTAAGTGTGGCAGTGTTTGGTCAGAAATGAGATTAAAGATCTCTGTGACCTCATCACTGCGTCTGCTGCTGCTGTTCTTTCTACCACAAGACGCACAAGCACCAACCAAGAAAGAGCTAATGATTCAATCAACAAGTCTCCAAGCCTCAACTTTATTTTACCCCCTCCTCCTCTCTCTCTCTCTCTCTCTCTCTCTCTCTCTCCACCCTTTTCTTTCAATGTTTGGTATGTTTCACTCTCCAATTCGGTTCTTTTAAGATTTTTTTTTACTATTCCTACTTGACCTGGTTAGAAGTTAGAACCGTTGGTTGTAGTTCAAAGGGAGTGGTGCGTCTCTCTCTCTCTCTCTCTCTCTCTCTCTCTCTGGTCTGGATGCTTTGAGAGATTAGATCCTTTATATGCCAACACAGCTTTTGAAAGTGACCCTCCCTTACAGCTTTTCCTCTGCTCTCCCTCTCTTTATTGCTTCGCTCAAAAGGAACAACACCATCTTCCACCCCATCTTTTTCTGGTTGGATTTCTCATACATGGCATCTTGACACCCTGTATTTTTTTATATATATTTTTCCCCAAATTATGTTTCTCTCGATTTGTTATTCTCCTTTTTCTTTTTCTGAATATTATTTACGTAGCCATGTGTTTTTTAAATTACTTATAAAAAAGGTTGTCAATTTTATTTCGTTTCATCCGGAATGGCCGAAATATTTTATATCAATTCAAAAAATAAAACAAAATGGAACAATTTTCATCTCATTTTAAATCTCGGTCCGTTCCAGATTTTTCAGCTAAATTTCAGCTGGAATGTTCCGATTTCATTCCACGTATTCCGTTCCGCTCTTGAAAAGCCTTTGAATTTGAATTAATTAAATCACCCAAGTATAAAAAGCTCTTTTTCATTACTATTTTTAATAACAATGATATTAATAATAATATTAAAAATTATTATTACTATTTTCATTAACAATGATATTAATTTTTTAAAATTAGATTTATCACTAATATATATGGTTTATATTCATGTTGTTTTTTTCATGTTTATACTTTGTAGGAATTTGAGCAAAATAAGGGATGTTTTAGATTCCATTAGCCTTGATAACATTGACCTAACTTTATATTTAAAATACTTATGTTAAAATATTTTACTTTCATAATATTTTGATATTTTATTTAAGTTGAATTATTTTAAGTTAAAGATCTATTTAATCTTAACTATTTAGAAATATTTTAAATTTTAAAATTATATTTATTTGGCATTGTGTTTGTATTGTATAATTTATAATTAATTTATTTTGAATTTAAATTATATTTATTGAATTTTATATATTTATGAATAATATAATTCTAAAACAGTACGTCAAAACACTTTAAAATTAAAACATTTTATTTTAATTAAAAAAACAAAATATTTATCGAAACGAAATTACAATCCTCAACTAGGTAGAGGTAGAAAATCCAAAGGGAAGAACTGACTGTAATTGAACTGGAGCTGTGATACTGTGGTCTTTTAGCTGTAATCATTCAGCTTAAAGTGTCATGATTCAATAATAAAAGCCTGAGATTTTAGCTAATATAATCTCAAATAATTAAAGAGGAAAAATCTATTATTGGGGCCGTTCAGAAATTCATTCTAAGTGATTGCGAATAAAAAGATAAGCTTTACAGATTATGTTTTATTACTTCCTAAGCTTGCAACAAGCACAATAATTACAGTGTCTTCAAGTAACTGTAAAAAGCACCAAAGGCAAATCGTTTTGGCTTTCTTTGATTAATGATTTATCATTTTTCTTGAGTCTTTGTTGATAAATTATTTATGAAAATCCGAGTTTTGGTTATTTGAATATTTATAAATAAGCAAAAATTGACAAGTATTTAGAACTTGTTTATCTTTGTAGGTGCGTCACTGTCTCTATTAAATGCACTATATCATATATTTCATAAATAATAAAACATTGTTTACTGTTAATGGGACCTACCAGAATTTACAGGCACATCTACGTGTCACTGAAAGCAACTCCAAGCTGCTTCTGCTCTCTCCACTCCACTGTGCACTTAATTCACTCTCCACTGTTCACTTAAGTGGAGAGTGATTGTTCAGTGCACAATTGAAATACTCTTCATTGTTCTGGTCAGACCGGGTCTGGTCCAACATTGAACCTGGTTCGATCTAGTTAAAAAAAATTAATTTTTATTTTTATTTTTAATTATGTTTTATTCGAAAAACTAGTGTTTAACATTATTTAATAACACTATATAAATTAGAAGGAGATCGCTTGATAACGTAGCATTTGCAGAATTTGATCGCAATCCCAATTTTGTTCCTGATGATATTTTACCTGATGTTGTTGCGCTTAAGAAACCAAGAAAACTATAGTCCTTGTCGGATGGATTTCGTACGTGGTGGGATTGTAGATAGTTTAATGGAACAATAAAAAATATTTTATATAAGTATTATTTATTTCATGATGTAATAGCAGTTGTTAAATCTACAATATTTAAATTAAAACTCATCAATATTAATATATATATTTTTTAATTATTTTATAACCTCAATTTGAAAAGCATTCTTAACCAAACACATTAAACTATTTTTTTTTCAACCTCAATTTCAACCACAATTTTAACCAAACATATATAAATATCAAACCTCAACTAAAAATACTTTTTATAAAACAACTTTTTTCAAATCACAATAAAAAAAAATACCACAATTCCAAACACATTATTGTCCTTTGTTATAATAATAATAAAAAAAAAAAAATTGGTGCGAATTCTTGTGCTTGATAAATTATTTAAATTGATATTTTTTTGAAAATGTTGTGAGTAGAAGTAAATCATAACCAAAATTTTGTTAGATTGGTCACTTCACTCGTTTGTTCATCATACTAAGTTGAAAGGCAAATGAACTAATTGTCTTTAATTGCTATTTTTATTATTTTTTGCTCTTCAGTGGAAAATTGGGGGGTAATTGATCTTCTTCAATAGCCCATTGGTCTTGAATCAGGGGCATATATGTTTTTCCTATTTTTTTTAATAGTAAAATAATTTATTTTCTCTAAAACAAAATAGAACTGTTAATCAAGGAATTTTTTTTCTTTTTATTTTTTTGAATATAATAAAAAAAACAATTTCACCTTTAAAATTAGACAAAAATAAAATATACATCTAGAGGTATTTTTATCCTTTCACATATAATTTTTTTTTAAGGATATTTTCATCCTTTTACATTGAATAATTAACCATTTTATTAAAAAAATATTATTAGCACGTGTTCCTCGTACACAAGCATCTAGAAGATGTCTGCACCATGTGTTTACACCATTTGAACGATGCGTGCAGCACTTCTCAATACCACATCTAAACTTTAAACATGCTATTTAAAGCACCGCTGCATTTTCTTCTTCTTGGTACGGTGTGTTATGGCAGTTAGAACAAAAAACATGGTATAGAGGGTGATAAAACATAATTTTTTTAAAAAAATAAAAAGGCAATTCCAACCTTTTAATTAGCCCAAGTGATTTGAATTTTTTCAATAATTTAGATAAGTTTAAACAATTAAAATTTTATTTTGAAATCAACATAAATCTATCTAACGCTACATCAACACACCACCTCATGCTGTTTTTTAAAATTTCATAGGTCTCCCACAAGCTTTTCATGCAACTTTACTTTATTTTATTATAATTTAATATTCTATTATCTTATATTTACTGATGGAAACATTAGAGTATCTCTTGTTACAATCAAAAACTGGAATTTAGCAGACAAAGATTTACATTGGAGCTATCATTTCACCCGTAAAAGACACAAGTGCACGTATTCTATCCCAAGTTCTTACACGACTTCATCAAAGAGTAATTCACAAACTCCGAAGGATGAGGAGGCAATCTTGTAAATATCGCCCAACTGTCGGATACTTCATCCATCGACCGGAAAGTTAAATTGCATTTCCATCATTCTGTACTTGTGATATTTTCGCTGTGCTCAAATTATACTGCACTGGTCACAGTCTGCGCTTTTTCTTAGTGGGAGTTTTTTATTTAATTATATAATAGTTAAAATAAATATTTGTAAAAAATAATAATTTATAATTTAGAGAAAAAATATACTTTTTAGGACTTTTTTATTCATGTATTTCTCTTTGTTTTCACAAAACTTGTCTTTTTTTAAAAAAATAATTTATATTCTAGAAAAAATATGTTTTTATATGTGAAGCATTGGTTTTTAAACAAAACATATAATGGTTTTAAAAGTAAGTTTCAATGAAAAATAAAATAAAATTATAACTCTATAATTTTCAAGTGAATGTATGAAAAAAATAAAAGAGTAATTAATTTTATAAAATTATATAAAAAATATCAAGAGCTCATATCTTATTTGAAGCAATAGCATAATTAGATAACTTTTTAAATATTATTTTAATAATTTTTTTTAAAAAATTAAAAATAAAAAACTAGAGGGCCAATTAAAAAAAATTAAGACCATAAAGGATAAGCCTCGAAGAAAACAATTCAGGTGCATCTGGATTTTTGTTTCTAAAAAATAAGTTTTTTTTAAAAGAATGAATGTAGTTTTATCACTTCAATAAATTTTGATAATTTTTTATGAGTATAAGGTATGAGTTTCGGGTTTATAAAACTTATTTTTTAACTTGTTTTCACTTAAAAAAATTTTATATATATAAAAATCGTTAGAAACTCAATGAATATATTTCCAACTCAAAACATCATTTAATTAATCTAAAAACCCCAAATAAAATAAAGTTTTTTAACAAACCTCAAATACATAAAACAAAAACATATGTGCTCAAGTTTTTTTTTTAATAGAATGGATGAAACATTATACACTACAACATATTTTGATCACATCTGGTAACTAGAAAATTAAAGTAAGAGTTATGGGACTCTAAAAATCTAATTTTCAATCTATTTTTACTTAAAAATTTATATAAAAAAAAAACATCATTTCAATCTCAATAAGCTTATTTCTAACTCAAAAGACCTTATAGTCAATCTAAAGACTCCAAATCAAACCAAACAAAAAAACTTTTTGGATTCCAATGTAGTTGAATGTGACTGATCCAAAACACTCCATTTCCTTTCATTTTCTGGTAACTTTCTCACTTTTCTCTCAACATACAGAGATTAAAGCTCGAGGAGGAAAATGAAGTCTAGAACTGAAACATAATAGCCCAAAACAACAAAGACCAAATATGAGAATATAAAATATTGAGGGATCAAAATGTACTTTAGCTCAAACTATAGGAACCAAATAAACTGAAAATATAAAAAATATAGGGACCAACTATGAAAAAAAAAATATTAAGGGGCCAAAATGAAAAATATGAAAAATTACAGGATTGAAACGTAAATACCCAAAACTTTAGGGAACAAATAATGAGAACATGAAAAATGAAGGAACCGAGATGGACTTTAACTAAAACTATAGGGACTTAATAAAATGAAGAATATGAAAACTATAGATACCAAATATGAAAACATAAAAAACTAAGGGACTAAAATGAAAAAATAATTAATTAAAAGACTAAAATGAAAAATATAAAAAATTTAGAGACCACAAGGTCTTTCAATGTTCAATGAATAGTGAATGGCGATGTATTTTATTATATTTGAAAAGAGATTGAAAGGGACAATATTTAAAACTAAAGGGACCGTTTACTCAAAAAAAAAAAAAACCTGTGCATCAAAATGATCTTTTCCTGTTTTATGGAAAGTAAAAGAGCATTGTGTTTTAGTATATTAGTAATTATTTTTTGATATTTTTCTTTTTATTGTTTTTTTTTTTAGATCTCAAGGGGCGTAACATAATGGTGAAGGGCTTGAAATCTACACGAGAGTCTCAAGTTCGAGTTAGGGCATGCATCTCTTGTAAAAACCTGGGACAGTCGGGGTTTTATTCGCTCACTTGAGTCTACAAAGTGTGTTTTTTGAAAGGTAGAGTTTCCTCGAATAAAAAAAAAAAATACTATTAGAGTAAATAACTTCGACTCGATAAAGCAAATGATTAATTTCACTTTTTAATAATATCAACTAATTTTGAAAATTACTAGTTAGGTTGACAATCATGAACATGAAGAATTAAGAATACTTAAATTGTCGATGTGTCAATTTGATTTTGCATGTCGTTTTCATACCCTAAGAAGTCCATCCATCATACAGACACCTAACAAATTAACATTAATGTAAAATATTCAGCATGATAGTGGAGACTTTGTATGGGGTGTTTATATAATAGTGGAGCCTTGGAGCATGGAAAAGGAAGGGAATGTAGATGGGATTGATCAACTTGTCGAAGGCGATTGGTGTGCTGAGGCTGAGCAATTGTTGTTATTTTCTTTTGTTATAAGCAACAATTAATTTTCACATGAAAATGTTTTGGTAATTAAAAAAAACAAAAGTTCGATAAAAAGTTGTGGACTAGAAGGAAGAAAAGGCAAGGTTGCACCCTTTTTAATTAAAGCTAGGTAG
Source organism: Populus x sibirica (assembly GCA_019202695.1). Taxonomy (NCBI): domain Eukaryota; kingdom Viridiplantae; phylum Streptophyta; class Magnoliopsida; order Malpighiales; family Salicaceae; genus Populus; species Populus x sibirica. Next base: position 2,130,685 of record JAGMVL010000575.1, on the reverse strand, counting down.
AAAAAGTAACTAAAACTTGAAGTTATCTAGGAAAGTAATTAAAATAAAAGAGTCTATTTTAACGGTCTTCCAAACCTCGACCAGCTAAAATAAATCAATCTTTCTATATAGAACTGGACATGTAGAATAACTTTGTAAAATTTAAACCCAATTCAATGATCGGATATATAATTAATATAGTTGTTTTATGCTATTTAACATTTGAGCTTTTTCTAAGCTTTTGCTTGTTTAAAATTAAAAAATATACAATGGCATATATATATATATATATATATATATATATATATATATATATATATATATATATTGTTGAGAATAACACAATCTAAAAATTATGTTTTTCCTGCAAATCATCGATCTATATTATTTCCCCAAGGTTGTGCTATCTTCCTAATATATTTTAGGTTGTGCTATTTAAAAGAATCCTTTCTTTTCACTTAATTTGTTCAAATACACTATTTGTTGAGTTATAGTTTTCAAAAAACTTGAAAATATATTTTGATATTTTTGGATTTTCTTGATATATAAATATTATTTTAATAACTTTTTAATGTAAAATAATTTTAAAAATAATTGCTATCACAGTATCAAATATTTTCAAAATTTAAGTCGTTACAAGCTTTTTTTTGTTTATTTTTTTTTTCTTTGTTGTCCTAGTGCAAGTAACATCACGTCCAAGAATTTCTAGATATTCTCAATCTAGAAAATGGGCATAGCATTTTCATAGAATTGAGATGTGGGGGATTTTTATCCACGTATATATATATACACTTCAACCATGGACAATGAAAGGTGAAAGTTCTCTCCCGACGTTTCCGACTTGCTTAAATGAAACTTCCATGGTGGAAACGTACGTGCAGATATTTTCTTTAGCTAGATGTTTACTCGAACTGATATGCATATAATGCTGATGGGTTCAAAGAAAGAAGTTGCTGTTGTTGTTCTGATTTTTTTCGAGCACATCGTGGTCAGCCATGAAAGCAAAATAAAATTGCTCAAGGAAAAGAGAGAATACACAGACAAATAGCTTTTTTCTAGGCGACCCTTTCATATTCAAATTATGTTTTTGGCATATTTTTATGCTCCATCCCTTTCTGTTCTTTAATTTGTAATATTGCTCAAATAACCCCACCTCTTGGCTGATCATGTTCTTGGACAAAAGATCTCCATCTCAAGGAAAAAGGAAAAAGAAAAGAAAAAAGGGAGGCTTCAAGCACCATAAATAAAGAACAATAGGTGATAATGTGAGACAAAATCCTTGTTTTATACCCTTATAGTTATCATCATTAATCTGGAAACATCACCTATATATATAAAAAATGATGTCCTGTGTACCTTGTTCATTATATTTCTTGTCACCAACATGACAGCACAATGTTGTTCATGAAATTGCGAAATCATGAATTCTTGATCGGAGAAGATTGTCAATAAATAAGCAAAATCTGATTTAAGTATGTTTACGTGTTGGCCAACGAAGGAACAAAGCTCTCAAACTTCCATATCTTCTTCACAGGCTCACGAACTTCAATAAATAAATATAGAAATATCACTTCTTTTGCAGCGATTTTGCCCACAGATGGCATCTGGGAGAGAGTAAAAGGCTTGATTGTTACTAGATAGATTCTATGGTGAGTTGATCGCCTGGGTTCTAGGCTTCTAGCCACCTGTCTCTTGTTTTCCCATTTTGGTAAATATATGGTATATCCCAGCGTATTCTTTTCTAGGTGCTCATAGTTAATTTTACTTTTCTTTTTCGTCCTAAAGTATCTCTCTCGAGGAGTGTGTGCGTGTATATTCCTTGACTTATTCGAACGAATTTGAGTAATAATCTTTTAAATTATGGAATTATGGAGAATGGATATTTTTGAAATTTATCTGTTTAAAAATATATAAAAAACGAAGAAGTTCCTTTGTACATGTTCAGTTTTTCTTCGAAGGTATTATCGTAACTTCACTATACAAATTGTTTTTGAAAAGCAAAAAAAACCCATGATAAAAAACTTAATATTTTTTTTGTTTTTGAGAGCAAAATAATCATTTAATTATAATAAAAAAGATATTATGATAAATTTATTCCTAGTTAATTTTGTAATAACTAATGAATCCCTTATAAAAGATGATTTTGCCTTTAATTGTAATCTTTTTAAGTTTTTTATCCAAAAATAGAAGCATTATTTCACTATTCCAATAAATAATGAAATATATTTATGACTATAGTGTTTTACTAATAACTTTTAATTATTTTTGTAATAATCTAACCTAGGGTTTTGAGTTTTAATAATTAAAGATGGAATATATCTATTTAACCACCAACCAAATTCATTTAGATTTCTAGTCATAATGGATTATTATGAAATGACATAAATGACATCATTAGTGGTAATTAATTATGAAGAAATTACATGCTGGTGACGAATTGTAAACTTTTGAATTTGATTATTTATTCACATTGATAATTTACCCAATTTCAATGTAATTAGGAGATAACTATTAATAAAACATTAAAAACATAAATATAAACATTAAATAAATGGTGTTGTTATTTATTCACATTAAATCTCATATGTAAGCTTTTTATTGAAAAGCTATTTTCTAATTGAGAAAAGGTCATTATATCTTATTTGAGTAGAGATCATTAAGGTTTTAAAAAGGGGTTGCTTGATAATATTCAAGATTTTAGGGAGTGCACCTTTAGACATCTTTTAAGGCTTTGATGATAAAAAGGCTACAAAGTTATGTATCCATGAGATTTATCGTGAGCATTATATTTATTTAAAAAACCCAGGAACCCTTTTTTTCTATAATAAGAAGCAAAAAAGTAAGCCCTCCTGAGATATTAACTCCCTTCTATCTTTTTCTTGCACAATAAACAAGGTTTATGCACTTCTAGACTACAATAAGATTGTCAAGCTCCTATTTTTAAAGATGCTTCTAACAAACCAAAACAAAGTTGACCCTTAATATTTTTATAACTCATTTTAACTCTTTTTATTTCAATAACATCATTGAGATAATCGAAGAAACCTCATTAGAATAAGATGAAAAAGACTAGAAGGAGAGGTCTTCACAGGTTTCTGAACAGTCACGAGAGAAAGAACCTTTCTCTTGGATAAAACACAATCATCTTAAGGAAAATATTATTGGAAAATTGGATGAAGATATGATGTTAAGAAAGAGAGTTATCAATCGAGTCTCATATGTTTGTTATTTTTCACAAACTAAACCTAAGAAGGTTGAGATGCCTTACAAGATGAAAGTTGGATTAATGTCATGTATGAGGAACTAAGTTAGCTCACAAGAAATGATGTATGAGAACTAGTTACATGACCTAATATTCATAAAATAATCAGAACCAAGTGGATCTTCAAGAACAAATCAGACGAGTATGGAACAATTATCAGAAACAAAGCAAGACTAGTGGTATAAGGATACTCTCAAGTTGAAGGGATTGGTTTTGATGAAATATTTGCACTAGTAGCTTGTTTAGAATTTGTTCGGATACTGCTTACAATAACTTGTCACTTGAATTTCAAACTGCTTTAGATGAATATGAAGAGTTTATTCCTAAATAGAATTTTACAAGAAAAAGTCTGTAGAACAACCCAAAATGTTTCATTAATCATTTATTTCTCGATCATGTGTACAATTTAAAAGAAACCCTTTTATGGTCTTAAACAAGCACCATAAGCATGACACAAATAGTTAACAAAATATCTACTAGATAATAGTTTTTTAAAAAATAACAAACTAATATGACTTTTTTTTATAAGAAAAACTAGTAAACATTTACTCATTGCTTATATTTATATTGATGATATTGTGTTTGGAGATATTCGTGACTCATTTTTTTATGATTTTTTTAAAGAAATGAAATTAGAATTTGAAAAAAGTATGATTAGTGAGTTAAACCTCTTTCTTGGCATACAAATTAAGTAGAGTGAAAATGAAATTTTTATTTTTCAATCTAAATATGTTAGATGTATGGTTAAAAATTATGGCATGGAAAGAAATAGTCATGCTTGTACATCTATGAGCACATCTGTTAAATATGCTAAATGTATTAATTCTACACTTTATAGAAACATGATAGGGAGTCTGCTTTACATTACTGTTAGTAGACTTATCATTGCTTTTAGTGTAAGTGTTTGTGCTAAATTCCAATCTCATCCTAAAGAATCACATCTTACAATAGTTAAAAAAAATCTTAAAATACCTTAATGTTACAATTCATTATGGTGTATGGTATTCAAAAGATTTAAACCCGAGTCTAATTGATTATTCAGATGTTGATTAGGCATGCAATGATGACGACAAAAAAAAAACACTACTGGAGAGTGTTTTTATGTTAATGGCAACTTTGCAGCATGGATGAGTAAGAAACAAAATTAAATCTCATTTTCTATTGCAGAAGCCAATTATATTGCAACAAGCATTTGTTGCCCACAACTTCTTTGGATGAAAAAGATGTTAGAGAATTATAATTTTTCTCAAGATACTATATCTATTTATTGTGACAATTTCATTGCAATTAGTATATCTAAAAATCATGTGCAACATTTAAGAATCAAGCATATAGATCTAAAAAATAAATATATGTGTACAAAGTTCTGTTTGTGTTTTTATATGTTTTTTCATACAAGTGAAAGGTTGCTAACACTAAAGCATGAAAGCAAACCTCATAAGTATGTCTAACATATATCTTTATATCTTATAAATTTATTTATAAGAAGATCAAAGCAAATCTTATTTGGTATGGTCTTACTTTTAAAACATTATTTTTTTGGAAAACCAAATAAAGGTATTATCTTTAGCACCGTGAGGAAATCAAGTTGTTTTACTAAGTGTTAACAAAAGTAAAATTTATTTAAAAACAGATATGCTAACAATTAAAATGGAGTAACCTTGAATTGACTAAAACTAGTTGAACCTAGTAAACAAACTAAGAAGACACTCCTCCTAATAGATCTTTAAGAAAAATTCAAGTGTTCACATCATTATGAAAATAGACAAACATTTCAGTATGAATCTATTGTACTTTCCAATTCTTTGAAGATAAAAATCAATTGCTTACTATGGAAATAAACAAATAATTATATAATGTAAATGATAGAGTTCATCAAATCTTATGTTAGGTGTGAAAATGTTTTGTATCTAAGCCTTGGCATAAAGTTTGACTTTCAAGGCATGCTCAACTTTACTAGCATATCTCATATTAAAGATAAAAAAAAATGAAAAAAGAAATTTTAAAGCAGAACTGTTGTCTTTCTCACTTACATACTCACATCTTGTTTTGGCAACTAAAACAATACGCATTCATGAATGAAAATTGATCAATAAGGTAAGTATCTCCTTTAAAATTATCAATTGTGAATATTTATAGGCTAGAAAATTAGGTTACTTGATGTAGGTCCATATTAATGTCTAAGTGTATAATTAGATACACTGGTGAGAAGAACATGTGAAAATGATGTGGCCTAACTAATTTATGAAATGGTTAGTCCAAAGAGTCAATCTTCTTCATAGCATTGACATGTCTTCATAAGAGAAACTATAGGTGTATATCACGAAGCTTGATGTGAGCGGGAACATGTGAAAAATAGATTTTTCAAAGATCAATTAATGGTTTCGGTTATCAAAACACACAATCATCATTTTTTTTCTCTCTCAATTTCTATTTTTAAGGCACTCGTCTCATATTTTTTTCAAGAAAATCTCTTCATCTTTACTTGACATCTAATAAAAAAGGAAAATTTTGAGACAAAGCATCTGTTTATTTTTCATTTAGCTCTTTTTACAAAAATGGTAAGGATATCCTATCTTGATATACAATTTCTTGAGAGGATTGTCTTACAATCATCTCAGGCACTACATTTGTAAAACACATTTCTTATGGTTTATTGGTTCTGAAAATGACTAATGTATTTTCTTATTAATTGATGTTGTAAAGTAAAAGATAACAAGAAACCTAAAACCCATATTTTATGATATTCTAATGAGGAAGAACATGAGACCTCATCTCCTGAAAAGACTCAAGTTGAGCCCTCTAAAATTAAAAAGACATAAAAAAGGCAAAGCGGTGGCTAGTTTGTTCCTCTAAATCTGCAACACAATTTGGAAAATTTGACCGCTTCATTTCCTCTAATGCTGAGATGGCTTATAGATTCAACTTCTTCGAGAAAAGTAATGGGTGAAATAGAAGTTTTAATAAGTGAACTTTCTGACCTTACTTTGCATTTATAAAAGACATCTTTAAGAAAAGACAATAGGGTAAACTAAATGAAAAAGGCACTTGCTCCATATGTTGAAGTAGTTAGAGAGTTTTATGCAAACTATGATCCTTTCCATCTTGATGATAACTCCATTACTTTCATTATTAGAGATCAGACCCTTAAGTTTTCTCCTACTGTCATTAAAAAGTTATACGAGCTACATGAAATTATAGATCCTGACTTTCCCTATAAAAAAATAAGAACCCTTTAAAGACTTAGATGAATGATTTATTTGTTGGCCCTAAAAGACTAAAATATTATGTTAAAGCATATAGACTGCCTATAAACACTATGATACGTCCTTACCAACTGTTAGCAAAAATCATGCTAACAAACTTCTAGCTTATTGCAAGACATATTGAGTTGACAATTGAGAAAGCTCAGTTCATGTGTACTATTGTTATTGAAGTTTATATCGACCTGGCTACTCACTTTATTGATGTCATACAAAAAGCTAGAATTGAGAAGGAAATGCGTGTGCTTTTTGATGAGTTGATATCTAGGATAATAATCATGTCCAAAGTACCCTTGTGTGACATTGAGCTAACTATCAAGATTTATAGAAAGATCTCAGTCGTAACTGTTGTCAAATCTAAAACTGTGGTTAGTAAGAAAAGATTACATCCTGAAGAGTGTACCTCCTCAAACCAACCCTACTCCCTTTTATAATAGAGCAATTGCAAGTACTATCAAACAAGTCTCGATAGTCTTACTAGTAAGTGGGAATGAATGATTGATGTAGTTGATAAGTTGTTAATAGATATGCAACAAGATATTATACAGGTTAATGACAAACTTGTTCAACTCGACTTATATTTCGAACAAGTGCATCAGTCTATTGTTTGTGAAGACAAGGAATATGATTGGTGACAAAGCAAGAGGTAGACAAGGATGCATGAAAGAAAGAGGAAGTAAGCAACAACAAACCAACCAGCCATCATAAAGTTTTTTGAATTGTTTTGGAATTTTACTATTTTTAATCAGTAATCAGTAATGAATATTGAATATTCTAGCCTGTAATAACTATGATATTTTTTTAGCATAAGAACCTCTATGCTGAATATTTGATGTACTTTGAACCTCTATGCACGTAGTTAAATTACAATACGTGATGCATGATAGTTTTTGAATATAATATGAACTATCAAGATGCAACTTACCGCATGAAGTAGTCCTTAAATATGTTATAAACTGTTTGCATGAAACAAGTTAGATACTGTTGGATGTTGTTGCATATAGTCTCGTACTACATAACACTGCTTCAGTTGTACTTATTGGTATATTTTAATGAAATATCTGTTTATGATTGAATTATTTGAACTATTTGCATATTAATACATCCTTATTATATTTTTGTCACAAATCAACCAAAAAGAAAAATTAAAAATGTCGAAATGATTGACTTTGGTTAATGAATGATTATTTGTTGATGAAGTTAAATTTATTTAAATTATTAATTTATCCAAATCAAATAAGAAAATCAATCAAGTTTATCTTTTACAATATAACATGATTATTTATTTTATTATCTAGTTTGAATAAATTATATAAAAAATTAAAATAAATTTTATCAATAAAAAAAAATGTTCCGTACAACAACTTATCACGAAGCACATATCTAGTATATATCTTAACTGGATGGATTGGCAGCGAATGAAGAAAAGTGACTGCACACAAACTGAAACCCTCTGCCTTGTTTGCCAAGGGAAAAGGATTGTGTAGAAGTTCTCGATTGGTGCACATGTCCTCCTTCCTCTTATGTAATTCATGAGGCTATATATGTAAATAATGTATGACTTCAGCCCTTACGCATCATTTCATTATTTGAATATATAAAACACAAGTCATTATATATATATATATATATATATATATATATATATATATATATATATAATAACAATTGCAGGCATCATGACTTTCCCCATCATCATCAATAATGCACGGTGTTTCCTTCATGATTATACAAAATATATAACACAAAGTTGTATTATTTTTTTCTCTCCTAAAGTTGTTTTTGAGTGATTTTTTTTAAGGTTATCGTCACTACATCATACTAAGAGATTGCTACAACATTAATTACAGTTATTAAGTGTCGGATATGAACCTAACATTATGTATAGAAAATGCGACAAAAATCTTCAATTAGGTCAAGAACTTCTCAAGTTCTTGCTTCTTGTTTAATTAGGATTTAACTCGTTTAGAATTTAAAATTTAATCATCTAGTAAGTGATCCAGTAATAAAAATCTGAAATTAAGAGATTTACTTCCCTTATAGTCTCAAGTTTGAGCCTTGTGATTGCTAATATAATAGTCACTGGAGACTTATATGGTTATTAACTTCAAGACCCGTGTCATTAGTTAAGGTGCACGCAAATTGGTTGAAACACTCACGTTAATCTTTTAAAAAAAATAAACATAAAATTACACGATATTGTTTTTATCAAATAATGTAAATTATTAAATTCAAAATAAATAATGAGATTTGACGCATAATCATTGATGTTAAGAGGATCCAAATACTTTCCCAGTTATTTAATACTCCAATAATTTATTTAATAAATAAATACAACACTACCTCAAGTAATGAAAATTATTATATTTAACACTCCAATAATTTCCATTGCTTATATCCAATGATATTGACAATAATACAAGAACTGAATATCGTTTTCTAACTCTTCCAACCCCACTGCAAATTGGCATATATAAATGGCAGACCTTGTTTTTTCCAGTTCATGTTCTTGTGCGTGATAGATGCTGTAATCCGTACTGCAAGTATTGCATACATCTGATATATGTAAATTATGATATGTTTTTTATTGGAGGATGTATATTTTAATTTTATCTTTAATAAACATCAATTAATATTAAATTCTTTTTTTGGGATGATATTACTAATGCACTCCCAATATCAAGCTAGTATTCATATAATTTTTCATAATTTTTCCTAGATTTGTCCTCGAAGTTTGAATCCAATGTACCATAAAAAAAAAAAAAATTAAAGCATACCTCTTAATCACCCATTAATTATTTAGGTTTAACAATGACATTGCTGTTAAGAGTGTATTTGATGCAAATAGACGTGGAGGTCAAACACACCACTCAATTTTTGTATAATTTTTGTTTTTATTTTTTGAAAAATAAAATAAAAAATAGAGAGTAGCGATATAAAAAAATTGACATCACTCAAATGGCGAAGGACTAACGATAACATTAAATCATCTATAAATATTTATAATGACTGTAATCCAAAATGGTGATGATGAACAGATTATTAAAAAATAAAAGTTTTTTTAAATTATATTTAGAATACCGTTTTTCTTAAAAAAATATTGAATTATGGTCTTCCCTATATATCCAAAAGAAGTTTTGGATTTTATTATTGATTTTTAGCGTATTCAAACAGATTCCATATATGTTCACACATATTCAGGACGTCTACTCTGTCCCAATATATATATTGATTTTATTATTGATTTTTCTCAAGGCAAAGGAGTCTCTCTTAGCTTTAAGTTTAAGAAGTGCAGCTGGTTCCTCCAAAGGTTTCTGGTTTTGATTCTAAATTCAATTAGATACAACTATAGGGACTATGAGTTAATGCTGCTGCTGCAGCAGCAGCAAAGTTGCGATATGTCTTCGTTTCGTTTTCAAATTGAAAATACCCATATCCTAACCTCAAGATTCTACGCAGTAAGTAGTGTCAAGAAAATCTTCACAACCCATTAAACAAAATGAAAACCCAGAAAAAGAAAGGATTTTTATCAAACAAACGCAAAAGCCTGCCAGCATCTAAGAGAATATCATGACGATATTTTTAATAAAAATACGTACTCACAACATATGAAAAAATCTAGGCACTCGGTTAAAAAGTTCTTCAAAAACCCACGTGGCAAATAGAAAAACCAACAAGATGAAAACTCAAAAAAAAAAAAAAAAAAAAGAATCCTAAGTTTAAAACATATGTATTTGAGGTAAATTTTATTTAAAACATGATTAATTGATAAATTTAAAGCTGATTTAAAAGTGAAGTCCACTTATTTTTTGGATTAAAATTTTATTGAAATTTAAAGTCCAAATATAAACTCTTTAATATGAAATATTAACATGATTTAAATAAATTATTGGTAAAGAAGAAATTGATCTCAAAGAACTATTAATTGACATGTTTTGAAAAAACCAAAAACCTTCCTAGTAAACTTCTATCCCACGTAGAAAATAAACAAGTTTTCCTTGTTTATAAAGTGGGTAGGTGGAACATTAAAATTAGCCCAAAAAACACCCAACATTTTAGAGAGGAGGAGACCTAAGTAAAATGGGCTTTTAGCTTAAGTCCTCACATACACGCTAGGGGTGAGCATTTCCGGTTCGGTCTGGTTTTCACCCAAAAAAATAACCAAACCAATTTATTTATTCATTTTTAAATCAAAATCGAAACCGGTTCAAACCGACCAGTTTCGGTTCGGTTAATTGAAAGGAAAAACCAGAAAAAACTAATTTTATCTTGGCCAGGCATATCGAGCAGGTTTTCTGAAATTGAAAATAAGAAAGCCAGAAAGAACAAGTGTTAGACGAAAATTTGAAAAAAAAATTCTCACAACATCCATTACAGTAATCGCAACATGAGCATACTATGGCAAATCAGCAACCTTGTAAATAAATATGGGAAATGAATATATAATAAATCTACAGAAATCAGAAGAAAAGTAAAAAAGGACAAAAAGATTAAGAGATGAAGATTGAAGAAAGGGGGGCTCTAGAGCTGCTGTTTGGTTGTTTAATCCATGGGCTTAGTCGGTTATACTTAAAGAAATGGACAAAAAGATTGAGAGATGAGAGATAAGGATGGTTTGTTCACCAAATCTACTTTGGGGGGGGGGGGTTACGCTTAAAGCCTTAAAGAAAGGTTAAGGGATGAGAGATGAAGATGTGTGTGTGTGGGGGGAGGGGCGGGCTGAGAGATGAAGATTAAGAAACATGGGTGGCGGCTAGGGTTTAGAAAGTAGATGGGGAAAGCTGGAAAGGTAATTGTTTATAGTACTACTGATTTTTTTTATTTGAACCGGTTCAGTTCGGTTTATTTGGTTTCAGCCTTTTAAAACCAAAACCGAACCGGCTTGTTTTTTAATTTTTCTAATCGATTTTTTTCCACGATTTGGTTTTTTCGGTTATTTTTTTTGCGGTTATCTCGGTTTAATCGGTTTTTCAGTTTTTTGCTCATCCCTAATACACGCGTGAGCGAGTGGCCCGTCTCGACTTCATGCCTGAGTTTGGATATAGGTTTATTGTAAAATAATTTTTTGGGTCATAAAAGATTATTTTTTTCCAACTTAAATTTGATCTTGGGTCTAGTCCGAGTCTGGTTCATGAAAATTATTTCTTTAACCCATTGTTTTGTCCAGTCTAGCCCATGAGTGATAAAATCTGATTAGTTTTCTTCCCAAAGATTTTCATAAAACCTAAATAGTTTTTTCAACTCAAAAGACATTTGATTTAAGGCTTATTTGGGAGTTGTAGTTGCAGTTGCTTTTCAAAGTGTTTTTCATGCTGAAATGCATCAAAATTATATTTTTTTTATTTTTTAAAAATTATTTTTGAGATCAGCGTATCGAAACGATCCAAAATATATAAAAAATATTAATTTTTAGCAAAAACAAAAATTGATTTTTTTAAAAACGCGGGCCCACGTTTCCAAACGGGCTCTTAAAGTCAAAACGTTCAGGTTTGATTCTGGTTTTATCAGAATTGATAATGGTGGCAATTAATTTTGGTTATTACCATAATTGATTCTTTATCTTTTAGCTTTTCAAATCCGTTATAAAAAGGGAAGGTGAAATAAGAGTTTTTAATAAGGTTTTTTTTTTAATTATTATTATTTTAGATTATTTCTCTCTTTATTTTTTTAGTTTTTTCTCTTCTGTTTTGAGCTTTATTTTTTCTTTTAAATTTAGACTTTAGGTTTGGTCTTGTAGAGAGATATTTGAGCATAATTTTCTTGGTTCATTAGACCTTGTCTTCAATGCACCTAAACAAAGTAGTATTGTTGGAATCCTAAAAGACTTATTGAATCAAACCTTTTGTATTAAGTATTAAGTGAAGTGCACTTAAGTAGTTTTATTAAAGTATAATATCTTTCGATATTTAATATGCTGTTAGAATTGTGTTCCTATATCTTATGCAAGTTTTTTTTTATATGTATATTTTTGTAGTGTGCATGCTATCTTGTGTTCGGTTTCTTGTGTTTACGATGAACTTGTAAGGATGCATACTTATAATCTAAATATTATATGCTCATTTGCAGAGAGGTGGATAAGGAAATAAATATGAATATAAAGAGAGAAGATTTGAGGGATAAAATGAGATATGGCTCTTTTACTAAGGCGAGGGGTAAAGATATTAAAATTTGCATTTTGGTTAGTGTTTTAGAAACACCATGGTAAGCTAGAATATCCAACAGATTACCATGTTTATTTTTTATTTTTATAATTTGGGCTATGTTTTATGTCAGACATTTGCCCCTAAACTCATTTTTCAAGAAATATTAGTAGATAATCTTTAACTTGAGACAATAAATTGTTTTTAAATGTAGATGCAAAAATAAGGCAAAAGAGGTAATAGCACAAAGAAGAAAGAGCTCAAAAATAGAGTAAATAAAATAATAAATTGATATTTAGGGTTGTATATATAAATGTTGGTTGAATTTGAGGCGACAAAAAAAAAATAAAAAAATGATGATAGGAGAAAAAAGAAGTAGTAAAAGTGATGGAAAGGTTGAGAAGGTTCATCATAGTTGTGTTACAAGGACAATAAAACACAAAAAATAAAAATGACTAGTTTAGTTGAAAAATAATAAATGCAAAGAAAAAAAAGATGGAAAATCAAAGTTGTCTTATAAGATAGAATTTTAAAAATTTAGAATATGAAAGTACTCCTTTAAAAAACAATATATATATACACGTACACTTGTATCTTTTACACATCATAACAATACATCTAAAAAAACCCCCACACAACAAACAATTTTATAATCCTCACCACACACACCAACACCCCATAAAAATCAAGGAATTATTTTTGTATGATTGTTTCTATTATTTATATGCTTGATTTGAAAATATTGTTTAAAAGAATTTGTTTAAATATTAAGTTGATCTTGTGGATGAAATATTATTTGAGATGATTTTTTGTGATTTGGATTGATTATGGAATATTAGGAGAGAATTTGTTGAGTTGATTATTGAATGATTGAGTTTAGGTTTTAGAACCATGAGTTTTGTTGAATTACTGAATGATTGGGGTTATGTTTTGGAACCATGAGTTTTGCTGAATTCAATTGAGCTTATGGTTTGATTTTTGTGAAATTTAATATAATTTGATTTGATTCTAAACTTGTTTGATTGATATTTTTTTAGTTGTGAATATGTTGAGTGGTTTTATAATTTAAAATTAATGATTGAATTGTGCTTAATAATAATAATAATAATAATAATAGTATATTTTCAACTCGTAAATATTTATTCAAGAATTAATTATCATAAGTGGACATAGGATAAAAAAACCTTAATGGTTTTATCCTTGAAAATCAACATGAAAATGATAATAAAATAGTTTTAAATAATAATAATAATATATTTTCAAGTAAAAAATATTTATTCGACTGATGTGAATCTCTCAATCACGTGGGATAATAATTTGAAAAACAAAAAATTAGGTTTGATTGAATTTTGATCTAGAGATAACCATGTATCTAAGAGTCAAATGTATTGGAAAAAAACTTGGACCCAGAGATAACATTGTATCTAAGAACCCTAAGTATGCGAATGACGTTATGAAGCTAGTTAATCTTCGATAAGTCGGTATATGATCTTTATCCCTGAAAATAAAAGTTGTTTAGTCACAAAAAAAGAAAAAGAAAAATCATGTTTATTTTCCAACTTGCTGCTAAAAGTTTCAGCCAATAAAACATAATAGTCTTCTCTAACTAAGCCTAATAGACTCTTTTTGGGTTGCAAGCTAATGGGCCTAAATTATTAATCAACTATTATAAGTCCAATAATAAAATAAATCTTTAAACAATGTCTAGTGGGTCAGAACAAACCCAAATTAAAACAATAATTATTAAAAAAATAAATAAAATAGGACAATTAAAAAAATTGTTCATGCCAAAATTCTTATATGTAGCCCGAATCTTCAATTTCTACACATTTTTGACAGATTTTCAGTCCTGACTTATAACACGCCGTTCTCTCTCATCTGAATTAATTATTGTTCCTACCATATATGATTGAAAAGATTAAGATGTCTAGTTTTCATCCCAACCTGAATTGCAGCAATATTCTACATGTAACTCTAGATATGTCCCAAACAGTGCAAAAAGGTCTAGTTTGACAAATTTGATAAAATTTATCTAATAACTTTGACCCTTAAAATAATATGTTTTCGAACCCCATTTGACATAAAAATTTACCAAAATATAGTTTCATATATCTAGTATATTCCTATGAAATTGTAGCTCATTTTGATGTAATGTTTAAGAGATATACTTGATCTTGCAAAACTAGTCAACAAACATTTTCAGGACAAATTCGAGCCTAACTTGGTTCATATCATCCTCCTCTTCTTTAAAAAGATATCACCTCAAATTTGTATCATGAAGAAAATATTTTATGGTTAAAAAATCAGTATCAAGCTTAAGAATAACTTCATCATCAAAATAAACTTCACTCGAGTTTGCATTATCAGCCACAAACTCATCCACATTAGTGTTAACTCGCCTAACAGCCCTCTTAACATTAAATTCTCTTTGCTCAGGCCTAATTTGAACCCTACCATGATTATTAACATGTTGCCTCTTCAACCTATCCAGCTTATCTTTAAATTTATTGGTCATTTAATCCATCCGCTGATTTGTAATGCGTAATTGAGTTACAATTTCATTGTCTCCCCTGTGTGGTGCCATGTTGTCGCTTGTCTTCAATATCTTTGAATATGAAAATTGGTTAGTTGACAAGAAATATATATTCTCACCCACTCTCTCACATGTTTACACTCCTCTTATGTTTAACTCAAATATGCTCGTTATGCCATTTTTCTTTCATGTCACCTTTCTTTGACTATTGCAGATCTGAAATCAACACCAAATATAACAGCCATGAAAACAATTTGAAGCATGAAAAATATGTAAACAAGCAAAGACAAAACTACGATTACAATTTCATGAGTAACAAGCGAAGTTGTATGAAAAATGGATGTTTTTTAAGATGCAAAAGAAAAAAACATGCAAAGGTTATATATATAAAATATTATATGAGACCTAAATATCACAATTATAATGTTATTATACTATCATAATTGAAAAATAACAACAGTAAAATAAGTTTGAATTATTTATGCGAATTAGACCCATTACGACAAGTTTCAATCCTGAATTTAGTTCCTATAGAAAATGAACTCTAAATGACCTCAAATTATATATGGGGATATATTAGAACCTTAAAACTCAGAATATAAAATTTAATAAATTTCTAAATTTATTTGACCTGAGATTCCCTTCTGATATGAATCTGACTTGTTATGACAAGTTTTTAATCCTAACCTTGGTTGCTATAGCAAACGATCTCTAAATGAGCTAAAATTTGATATGATGAGCGATTAGGACTCTTAGAACCAGTATATACAATATGATAATTTTTTGAATTTTTTTGATCCAAATTATCCTTTATTTGTGTGCCGTGAAAATTTTGATAAAAGTGACTTTTGGACGTTTTGTTTTCCCTTTTCTTGACTTTTTATGCTTGTGATATGTTTTGAGACAATGACAAACTAAAATAAAATCTTTTTTAAGGAACCCTAGATGCAAACTACTAAGCTTTAGACACGAAATAATAAAAAACTAATTTAAAGATAACTAAAACTAAGAAAGCCAAAACTAACAAGAAGAAAATAAAGGATATAACCTGATTTTTGGAGCTTATATCTAATACTAATTGATGCAAATCTCTTGATCAAGTATTAAAGCAATCTTTAAAGAAGTAGATAACAACCTGAAAAGCTAAAAATCAAGTTTGATAGAACATATAGCCAGAGGTAGCCTTATACTTAAGAACCAAAGGTACTAGAAAAAAACTTGGATCTATAGATAACCTTATATCTAAAAACTCTAAGTATGTGAATAAAGCCACGAAGCCAATTAATATTTGATAAGTCATTGTATGATCTGTGTCCATGCAAAAAAAGTTGTTTTGCCACAAACAAATAAAATGAAAAATCACGTTTATTCTCTATCTTGCTGCTAAAATTTTTAGCTAAAAAACATAATATGGTCTCGTTCAACTAGCCCTAATAGATCATTTTTAAGTTGCAAGCTAATGGTTCTAAACTAGTAATCAACTAATATAAGTTCAATAATGAAATAAACCTCTAAACAATGTCAAATAGGCCAGAACAAACCTAAATTAAAAAACTAATTATCCAAAAATAAATAAATAAATAAAATAGGATAGTAAAAACAAAGTCTTCATGCCAAAATTCCTCCATGTAGCCCGAATCTTTAATTTTTTCACATTCTTGGCAGATTTTCAGTCCTGACTTCAAACACATCGTTCTCTCTCGTCTGGATGAATTACTGGGCCAACCGCATATGGTTGGAAAGATTGTGATGTCTAGTTTCCATCCTAACCTCAAGCGAAGCAACATTCCGACTATAACTCCAAATATGTCCCAACTAGTACACAAAAGTCTAGTTTAGCAAATTTGACCAGATTTGTCTAGTAACTTTAACCCTCTGAAATAATATTTTTCTAAACTCCATTTGACCTGAAAATTTTTCAAAATATATTTCCATGTGTCTGGTATCTTCTTGTAAAATTTTAGCGCATTTCAATGTACGATTTGAGAAATATATTCTATCTCGCAAAATTGATCAACAAACATTTTAATGCGACATTCGAACTTGACTTGGTTCGTATCAACGATGTTTTATTATCATAAGTGGACATAAGATATATATAAAAAAATAGCTTAACGGTTTTTATCCTTAGGATTTAATGTAAAAATGATGATGATGATGTTGATGATGATAATATATTTCAACTTGTAAATATTTGTTCAAGATTTTATTATTATAAGTGAACATAGGATATAAAAAACCTTAATGATTTTATTCTTAGAAGTTGATGTAAAAATGATAATAAATTTGTTTTAATATATATTCAACTAATAAACCATCTTGAAAAAACTTTTTTAAATCATAGATTTTGGTTATGGTTTACATAAGATAAATAAATCTTAGTGGATTTTATCCTCAGAAGTCAATTAAATCGCCTTGAAAAAAAATATATTTTCAAATCATAAATATTCGGTTAAGGTTTTATTATTCATGGGTCTACATTCAATTGTTTAATCTTTAAAAGTTGACCAAAAGGATAATAA
The DNA here is from genome assembly GCA_019202695.1 of Populus x sibirica. NCBI lineage: Eukaryota > Viridiplantae > Streptophyta > Magnoliopsida > Malpighiales > Salicaceae > Populus > Populus x sibirica. Next base: position 2,112,986 of record JAGMVL010000575.1, on the reverse strand, counting down.
AACTAGTTGGTAAAAATATTTTTTACCTACCTTTCAAATAAATAATTATTCAAGTTTTGATTGTTTGTCAAAGGTTTTAATGTTCAAGATCAACATGGAACAAATAAACAATCAATGTTTTTATCCTTAAAAGTTGACCAAAAGAATAATAAAATTATTTAGTAAAAATATTTTCTATTTATCTTTCAAATAAATAACTTTTGAAGTTTTGGTCAAGGATTTTATTATTTATGATTAACTAAGGATAAATGAGCCAGTATTTGGCATTATCCTGAAAAGTTGACTGGAATGATAATAAAATTACTTAACATGAGACTTTATGGTATACTGATGATTTACCTAGAAACTTTAAAAGATAATATAGGGTTTCTAATTACTATAAAACTAGGTGACGATTCTTTTTTTTCTTTTTATCTTACCCTTTTCAACATTTTAGCTCGCCTTGATGTCCATATATGACATAATGACGACTTAACTAGGGATCCAAAAAGGCTAAGCTTTGTTATTGTTTTTCAATGATGATGGGATTATTTTTATTGTGTTTGTTTGACTAATTTGGTTAATATTTAGGTAATTTATTCATTTATATACTATGCATTATTTTAATTTTTTGGATTGGATATGGAGTTGTGCTCATGCATACACAATATAACATTTGTATTATAACATGCCTAAAGCTTTAAGATTAAAGCACATTCAACACGTTTTATCATTAAGAATAAACAACAATGTAGTTTATTTTAGGTAGATGTATATTGTATAAGGTGATATCTATATTCTATATTACATAACCAACTCCTTACCTAGAAATTTTAAAAGATCAGTTAGGATTCATAGTTATCATTACCTTGGTGTAAATTCTTTTTTCTATTTTATCCTTTTGAACACGTTAGCTTGTGTAACATCCCCCATTTCTGGTAGGGCTGAGCATTTTCGGTCCGGTCCGGTTTTGGATCAAAATAAACAACCAAACTGATTTTATTTTATTTTTAGTTTTGGAACCGAACCAAACCAAAAACCGGTTCAAACTAATTAATTTCGATTCGGTTCGGTTCGGTTTGGTTTTTTCCCCTTCCAAACCGGTTCAAATTGAAATTTTTATACTTGCTTCCATTTTCCAAAAATTCAACTCCAATTTTCATTTTGTTCTCCTTGTCCAGAAGTTAAACCCAACAAAAAAATACACAAAACAAAAGGATTTGACTGCAAAAAAACAAAGAGAAAATCAAAAGTTATTGAAATGTAAAATCATCAAAAAGCATGGAGGAGAAGAATACATATTTGAGAGATGAGAGACAAGAAAAGCATCGATAGCATTGATACAGAAACTGTTGAGAGTGCAGAGTTTTAAGATCTTGGTTTCTTTGAAATCCTAAGAAAACCTTTTCATGGTAAGCAAAATAGGTGCAGGGATGTTTGGTGGTAGTTGTGTTGGTATTGATTCAAGAAAACCCTTTCATCACTAATTGATTTGAAGCTAGGGAGAGACCAGAGATGCTAAAAAAGAAAGGAAATCAAAGCGGAGAGGGCAAAAGCCAGCATACACTCAGATAGGAGAGCCTAACAAGAGGGAACAAGTAAGAATGGCAAAGATGCATAGGATAATAGGTTTTTGAAAGAGAGATTTTTGCTATCTAAGGAGAAGAAGAAGAAGAAGATAGATTTGAGAGTGAGAGACAGAGAGCAGGGAGAGGGGCGGATGAGAATGTTGAAATTTAGGGTTAGAAGAAAATATGTTATTTATACTTGTTTTAGAGGGAGGGGGCGGCTACGTGAACTGTAATTTGCTAGGGTTAATAGGCAGAAAGCATTTTTTTATTTCTAAACCGAACCGGTTCGGTTCGGTTCGGGTTGTCTGGTTTAAGCATTGCAAAACCGGAAACCGAACCGAACCAGACTTTTTTCTAAATATTCTAATCGATTTAATCGGTTTTTATTTTCGGTTCTGTTTTTTCGGTTATTTTTTTTCCGGTTTTCTCGGTTTAATCGGTTTTTTTGCTCACCCCTAATTTCTGGGATAAAACAACAATCTCATGTCAATAGAAAAATAGAGTAGTTAAATTTTTTTTTGTATATATATATATATATTCATGGTCTTCGTATTGACATCTACCGGAATTTCGATGGAGTCCCCCCTATACCGGAAGGTCCCAAGTTACCGACATGTAACCTGTTTACACTTCTAACAATTCGTATCTCATAACTTAATTCCCGACCCAATCATCATGGGTTTCAATTCCACAATTATACTCACGCCTATCAACCATAATATATATGATATGCATTATATAACAAAAATATCATTATGGATGGATAATTAAATGAATATAAATACATAGACATGAAAAATGGTTATATGAACTACAACGTTAAATTCATCCTATCAAGTTTAAACATTTATTATACAAATTAAGTTATACAAACATTTTCATGTTTACAAAATACAAGGGTATACTCCCTAGAACCTAGATTTCAAGAAGGGAACATAAGCTAGGATCTACTCCCTGTCGTGCATGCAATGATCCCGAAACAAAATACATATTATTGCAAGGTGAATATCACAATAAATATAACAATATGAATATCTAATAATTTCAACAAGATAACATGCATTCATATTTCATTTGCTTCTCCCTTCTAGTTTTTTTTTTTAATTAAAATCTCTTCCTTATTTAAACTATTAATAACTGTTCCCTCCGCCACTATCAACCTTCATTCCGGACCTTATAAGATCAACGTGATTACTTTTGCTTATCACATTACCGATACCAATTTCATTGGTATCGTCATCACCACCCTATAGGGGTCGATATAAGGCGATCCCTTTACCCGGATCCTAACATACACTAAATGTATTTGCCAATACATGGTGATCCCCTTACCCGGGATCCTAACATACACCGAATGTATGTTAGCCAATATGTGGAGATCCCCTTACCCGGGATCCTAACATACATTGAATGTATGTTAGCCAATACGTGGAGATCCCCTTACCCGAGATCCTAACATACACTAAATGTATGCTAGTCCATTCGTGACGATCCCCTTACCTGGGATCCTAACATACACTAAATGTATGCTAGCCAATACATGGTGATCCCCTTACCCAGGATCCTAACATACACTCAATATATGCTAGACAATACATGGTGATCCCCTTGCCCGGGATCCTAACATACACTCAATGTATGCTAGTTTATGCCTCAAATCACACTTCTCATGTTTCCTTTATCAATGATAATTTCATCACTTAGCAATTCACATAACAACTTTTCACCTTGAATACACATACATTCAGTAATTCACATTTCACATCAATAATATATTAAATCATGGAATTTAACTAGAAAGCATAGGTGTGAATCATCTACCTGCAATAAAAGCTCTACTCGTGCTTCCCTGCTGCTGTTGTTGCACCACGTCTGTGGTCCCTCCTGCAAATCACAGGTTTATCTCATAAATTTTCCTCACTCAAGGATATGTTTTATAATAACCATATCAATAACCAATAAGTCTTTCTTTCAGTCATTTCTTTGTACTTTATGTTTTTCTCATTTCACTTATTATTACTGTCGTTCTTTGTCTAATCCTAGTTATCATTCCTTTCTTTATATTTGGACTATCACTGTCCAACTGTTACTGCCTCGTTTTTGAACCGTTATTCTTGTCGACCTCTCCTCAGATTTTTAACTATATCTGGAGTTATAGAACTCCGATTCAAGCGAAATTTATGGCGTTGGAAAGGTAAGACATGAGGCTACAAGTTCTATGTTTTGAGAAGAACCCAGTTCAGCCTCTAAGATAGTCAAAATTACTCATTAACAAACACTTGGACTGTTACTGTCCAACTGTTACTGTCTATTTTTAAACATTCTTGTTTGACCTCTCCTTATATTTTTAACTATGTCTGGAGTTATAGAACTCTGATTCAAGCGAAATTTATAGAGTTGGAAAGGTAAGACATGAGGCTACAAGTTCTATGTTTTGAAAAGAACCCAGTTTACGCCTCTAAGATAGTCAAAATTGCTCTTTAACAAACACTTGGATTGTTACTTGTCCATTTTTGAAGCTGTTCTTGTCTGATCTCTCTTTAAATTTTTAACTATATCTGGAGTTATAGAACTCCGATTCAAGCAAAATTTATGGTGTTGGAAAGGTAAGACATGAGGCTATAAGTTCTATATTTTGAGGAGAACCCAGTTCTACCTTTAAGATAGTCAAAATTGCTCATCAATGAACCAGACCTACTACCCTATAGGGTCTGTCATGACCCAGTCTCGGTTGGTGACCCATAACTCGAGTTCTATGACTCCAAATTGAGCAAGATCAATTTCATTTGTTAGTAAACATCCAAAACTACAATTTCCATGAAGGAACTTGATCCTAATTCCTTCATTCTCCTACCCAAAATCTCTTTGAAGGTCAAGAGACGAAACTGTCCATATTCATTAACCTTTCCATTTACACACAACACATGAAGTTCTTTACTTTAACAACTCATACTTTTTCCTCAATTCAAGTCTAAGAACTCAATATATAAATTAACATTCACGCATCAATTCATAATCGACTTGAAATGACTCATAAGACCAGGTATAGAATATCTTACCTGGTGCGAATCAAGGCTTCGATCCCTCATTTTCTTTCTAATGACAGCCGACCCTCCCCTCTTCTCTTCTTGTTCAATTTTTCTTGTTAATCCTTTTCCCACCAGGGTTTATTTTACCTATAACCCTCAATCCGGGATGGGTTCTTGAAATTTTGGTGTTTCTTTTGATTTGTAAAAATAGATATAAAAACTCCCTTTTTTCTTTCTTTGCGTAGCTGCGGATTTGTTTTTGGTGAGAATAGGAGTATTTATGCTCTATAATTATTCTTATTTGCATTTAGGCCCCATTTTCTTTAAGTGTATTTGTTTTTGCCCCCACTTCTTTTTAGTTTAGTTTATTTTCTTTAATTTAATCCAGCCTTGGTTTTTTTCTCGAGATTTACAACTTGCCTCGAAATCCACATTCAACAATGGTTATAATATAGTATAACAATCATTGAGCAGTAAAAGATTTTGGGTTGACTTGAGAAATTAGTGTAAAGAGTTCTCCAAACTTATAAATACATATATATATATTTTATTATATTGAGTTTATTCTTCTATTCATCCAAGAATTTAAACATAGCTAAAATAGGTAAAATATTATACAATACTTTGATTTTTTTTTCTTCTCTGGTTTTCTTTATATCCTTATATTCATACTATCATATAGTTACACAACACACAACAAATTAGTTGTGAAGTAATTTGAGTTAAAATGTAAGAAAAATAAAATAATAGGTTGGACTTAATAAGTGTTTCTATATTAAACAAAGTCGAGGTTAGATGAAAACAAAGATAGACCTGGTTATGAGTTAAACCAAATGGATCATGAAGTTTGGACTAATAAAAGGAAGGACCATAAAAGATGGGATCCAAACTTTAAAAAACAAAACAGCAGCAAGTGAAGTTAGGTAGTTTCATTTGTGTATTATCAAAATACAGGGTAATGTTGAGTGGGTAATTACTAGAAATTTTCTTAAACTTTAATATTTAAAGAATGATACAACGAAAATAAAAATAATAACTCAATAAATCATCAACAACAGTTGTAATGCAATTTAATTAAGTTTTCAGGACTCTCAAAACATATTAATCAAATAAGCATATAACAGTTCGCTTCTGATATTAACGCATGAAAATCATTAGAAAACACTAAGAAAGCATCAATTTAATGCATTTTCAAACTGAATTGTTTTTTAAAAGAATAAAGAAGAACATGTGCCAAACACCTATTGTCTCTCACCTTGCTTTTAAAGCACAATTGCACTTATCTTAAACAACCAGCCATTGTATCTCAGCCATTGCAAGACAGTTTTCAAAATCTACATTTATATAATTTTATGATAATTAAAAGGGATATTTATAATAAAGACAATGATTTAAATTCTACATAAAAAAATATTGGTAGATAAATTTTCTTTTTCTTATTCATACATTTTTTTTATTTTTATAAAAATATATATTTTTTATATTAGTAGCATGTTTTTTTTTAAATAAAACTAAGAAATTAAAATTAATATTCATAAAAATTTTAATGATTTGAATTAAAGTGGAGAAAATGTAACTCTTCAATCTAAACTCCTTTCCTTATTCATGTATTTCTTTTTTGTTAAAAAAAAATATTTGTATAAGAAGTATTATTTTTTAAACAAAACTTTATCATAATCTAAAAAGCAAGTTTCAATAAAAAAGAACTATGACTCAATAATTTCTACACAATTATAGGAAAAATAAAAGAATAATTAATATAAGAAAATTATGTGAAAAATAAACAATAAACAAATAAATATTTTATTCTTATTGAATATTCATGAATATTTTTTTAATTTTGCATATTATATTTAAATATAATAATTCACATAGTAATTGTTAATATTATCATAAAAGTTATAAACTTATTTGAAAAATTATAACATAATTTGATAATTTTTCAAATATCATTTTAATAATTTTATTTATAGTGAATTTTATTCTAAATTAAAAAAAACTAAAAGGACTAGGTGCTTGGACCTAAAAGGCCAAGCTTGCATACCCAACTTTTATTCTTTGTTTTTTTTAAATGGTGGACAATAATTTTTTCAAAAACACATTTTTGACACGACATTAAAAATATAATATAAACTTGAATTGTATTATTATAAAATCATATTAAGGCTCACATCAAAAGTAAATGTAAGCTAAATACCTTCTAATTCCATTTTGAATTGGATAATTTCATTCATGGTAATGTCTTGGTTACCATGTCTTCCAAATAGCTAGCTCACTCACTTTATATATGGAAGAATGATTAAACAATTAACTACATCCCATTTTCACACTAAACATAAGTCCAAACTAATGTCTAAGAATCAAACCAATACCAGAATACCATTTAGATTCTCTTTAAGCCATTTTGAGTTTTTAAGGCTAATTTGGTTGTTCCACCACTATTATAACCCAATTTTAGATTCTGTAAAATTATCATGTTCTTTTTTTTATAAAACAATATGTAGGACAAGCGACTCGATTGGAAAGAAGAAGATAAAAGGGATCCAAATACATAAACAATAAATACAGGGACCAAGCTAGATCTTTGACAATATTAGAAACTCAATGGCGCCCTTGAAGCATCTAAATGTGAAAAACAATACAAATTCAAGGTTAACTTAAGTGAATATTAGAAAATTTTGCATAAAATTTAAGTTTTAGAACTTAATTAGATTTTAATAGGTTGATTTGATTTAGTCATGATCCTAATTAAAGATTTAATTAGGTTTTAAAATAAGTTTTGGCCAAAATTATAAGAATTAATTAAGTGCAAGGACTTAATTAGACTTTTAATAGGTTAAATTAATTTTATTAAGGATTTAGTTGGTGAAACATTAAGTTTGGAAACCTAATTTGGGTTTAATTAAGAAGATTGAAATTTTGAAAGACCGAATTTAATTTTTACAAGCTTAATTGGATGAAGTCAAGGGTTTGATTGAAAGAGAGTTAAAGAATGAAGGTTGATTAAGGGTTAAATTAAAGAATCTCAAAACCAAGGATCAAAGTGCAAAAGACGTTTGAGTTCAATGACTGATATTGATGATATCATTGGTCAATTTAAAAGAAATTGAAAGTTTGATGATTGATAGGGGTTGAAATTGGATACTTTGAAAACCAAGGACTGAAGTGAAAAGATGATCAAATTAAAGTTTAAATTAAGGATTCAGGGGTGCAATTGTAAAATTTGAGAAGTTTCAGGGTCAATTGAGGTTGCATATGCTTAATTTGGAAGAACAAGGACTAATTTGAGATTTCCCTAAAATCCTTTTTAAAAAATTAAATTTTTAAGATTTAAACAAACGACATGTCACTTAAATTTTAATAAAGGAATAAGTGACACGTCGTCCAACTTTGTTCACCATCTTTTGCAATAGATGAAGACTGATCAACATACCACATTTAGGCTAATGAATATGGCATCTTTGACGACCTCAGAGGTGTCATCCGCCACCATTCGACTGAGAAATATCTCATCTATAAGTATCAGCTATCATCATTACATGTTTGTGCTTCATTTAGCTCAATAAACTCAACAACATCTTGTCCCTGATTGGCATATTCAGGTTGATCGAGAGTTTACTTTCTAATCAATAAATATAGAGTTATAGACCTCTAAATCAAGCATGGTTTGATCCATATTGTGGATCTACATCCCCTCTATAAGATTTAGATCCTTAAATGAATCATTTGTGTCCCAATCTTTGCAATGACCATGACAAAGTACCTAATTTAATCATCCATAACTGAAGACAATTTCACCATTACAAAAAGACTTTAAAGTTATTTTCTCATGTGTGATTTCTTTTTATAAGAGGACAAAAGGGGACTAAACACCTTTTATTTCCGGAGAGAATAAGAATATTCTTTAACAAACTATTGGTAAAGACCATCATGGTTTTGCCATTTTTGGTTTTAGTTTGTTTGTAAAAAGCTATTTGCTCTTGAGCATAAGAGAATAAAGGGAATTTGAAGAAGAAAACAGAGAGAAAGAGAAGAAAACACAAAGAGAAAATAAAAAAGGAAAACAAAGAGAAAAGAGAGGAGTCTTTGAATTTTATTTAGAAAAGATATAAAGAAATAATATCCAAAGGGTGGAAAAAGAAATGTATAAATCATGAGTTGGACAGAGAGGTAGAAGAAGCAAGAAAATACAAAAAATAGGACAAGAGGGATGAAAATAACATTGCCTCCCTTTGAATGTTTTTTAAACTCTTGTAGGATTGTTTATTGTTCATACATTATATTTTAGTTGCTAGTACATGTGTTTAAATGCATTTATTCATGTTTCAACTAATATACATATGTGTGTTTAAGATAATATTTGATTCATACTTTGTTGTTTTAAAGTTGAGATTTGATATTATTAATGTTGTTAAAAAAGAAGTCCAACATGATTTAATGCATTTTAGTAAATAAATCTATTTGGATTCCTTTTATTGTTTCAACAAAGGTACAATTACATGTTGTTCTTGGTGGAATGATAATTTACTAAAGTGGCGACAATTAGGAATGTATCTTATAATCAATGTAACAATGTTTTGGTTAAGGAATTGCATTGTTTAGATCTTGAGGTTTGATTTGGCTGAGCTACTTTTTTATCCTTTTTTTTTTCTGGTTTTTTTAAGTTTTTTTTATGGTTTTAGCAAGTCAAGAGATGCATGCCCAAGCTAGCCTTGATATGTTTACGCTTTGCTTCTAAAGTTTAGGCCAATTCTAGGTATAAACATATTTTCTAGGTATGGTTTAAATGTTCTCAAGTTAAAATTCTCAATTTTCTACAAACAAATGTTTTAGCTTGACTTTTATATTTCGATAAAAGGTGATACTTATACATGTTTATTCTTTGCCATTTACTTGTCTATTAATTGCCTATTTTGGATCAATCGATCTTTGAAAGTTTGAATGTTAAAATTTGTGTTCTTGGCTGTCGGGCTCGATTTCAAGCCATTCTTGGTTTCTTGTTCTTATCCAATGCATCATTCCGTTTCAATCTTCCATTCTCTATCTATCTATGCTGTTCAATCAATAAAATATGGTTTGTATCATTGATTGTGTGTTTAGGTTCATCGGCATGTTCTTCGTGTTCTTAGTAAAATTCAAGCAAAAAAAAAAAAAACCTTTTGATCTTTTTTCTTACAAAATTGAGAATGGGTCCTACTTTTGGGCTTCTATGGTTTGGCCTAGGAAGCCTAATCCATATGGCTGAGTTGAGTCCATTCAGATAGGAGCGTTTTTGGCATGCCAAAAATATTCAAAAGATTTCTTTTTCTATCCTTAAGACGTGTTTTCCAAACAAGACCTTAAGATAATTTTTAAGCTTTTAATTTTTAGCCAAAGACATATTTAGCAAATATGCCATACTGATTTTCCCAATATTGTTTTTTTTTCTTTTTTTTAGTGTTTGCCAAACAACCTTAAATGATTTCCAGAAATTCTAAAGAAAATTCAAAGATCATTTTAAAATTATTTATGGGTCTCTTGCATGTTTTTTTCAACTATTTTGTTTAATATTGAAGCTCTAAATTTACATTGTAAGATACTGACCCAATATTAAATATACTTGCTTTTCTTTAAAATTTCAGAAAAATAAAAATTTTCTTATTTTAAAAATATAAATAAATATGTTTTTATTTGTGTGCATATGGTCAAATTCTAAGAGTTTTCATGCATTTGTTGTTTTTAAATAAAATAAATTGTATTTTTATCATACTTTAAAAAAAATACAAAAATCAATTAATAGATATCAGAACAAGTTTGTGATTATTCATTAGAATTTAACAAAGATTTCAAAAAACACCATAAGAATTATTTTTTTTAATTAATATTTGGTGTATAAATTTTACAATGTAATGTATATTCCTGATATTAAATTAAATAAATTGACAAAAATAAAATGTTAGGCATTAAGTGTAAAATTAAATTGTTAAATATATCTCTATATATTAAAGAAAAAAAATAAAAATAAATATACCATTAAAATTTAGGCTTTAAAATAATTTATGTTCTAGTTTGATAGGGTAAATGACCTCTTTACCAAGAAAATTTTTTCTTGAAATAATATTTTTTTTTTAAAACATCTTGAAAAAGAACAAACTGCATTCCCAGCATTTGTGCCCTTTTCTAAAGTAAAATGAACAACTAATGATGATTTCCTTTAGTTTATTTTATAATACTTACAATTATAATTATAATTAAAATTGTAATTGTAAATAAATGTAATTGTAGTGTTTGATAAAAGTTTACTCTGTGTTTATAACAAAAAAAACATCAACATCGCCACCAGCACAACATACCCATCGTAAGCATATGACAAAAAAAACTCCTAATAATCTATCCGTGGATGGATAGATTGCCTAAACACCCCAACCCCCATTAAAACTGTGGTTTATCTTCTCTTTCTCCCATTGATAATTTGATCTGATCTGATATCCATCCACTGCCGAACCTATAATCCTGCCCTGCTTTTTAATATTCCAAAACAATTTCTTTTCGATTCCCGCCAAAATCAAATGCTTTCTTTTTCTCTGCTGCAAATCCCACACCATCTACCACTACCTCCCTTGACCGAACTCCCACACCATACTTATCCACTCTCCAAAACCCTTCATTTCTCTCCAAAACAACGACTTCCTCGACAATTTCTCTCCAAAAAACTTTGTGGGTTTCTTTCGATTTCGAATTCTTCAGTTTCTCCTTCGCCAGAAGATGGTTTTGAGGTGGAGTTGGGTCGCCTTTTGGACTTACTACCCCAAGAAATGAGAAGAAGAGTTAGTGAACACCCGGAGCTTCTTGACTTGGTTGAGGTGGTTATGGATTTGGGTAGGAAGCCACTAGCGAGATTTCCATCTGGGGACTTTGTTCTGTCTGATTGCCCCATCACTCTTCAGGATCTCCAACATGCTACTTCACAGGTTTTGAATTGTTTTGTTATTCTTGCCTTCTAAGTTCTTGATAAAATGCGCTTATAATTTATGTTAGTCTAGGATGATGTTGTGTTTTTCTAATTCAATGTTGGGCAGAGGATATTATTTAGTTGAATGATAAATGTTTCGTGCTTGTAAATTGTAATCACAATTTTGTAAACTTATGACCTCTCAAAATTTTCCAGTGTTATGTCTGTTGAGATAGTATCAATCAAGTCAGCCTTTTGAGTGCAAGGAAAGTCATTTCAATTTTTAGGGCTTTCAGTGATATTGCAATGCTGAAGCCTAGTAGATTGGGAGGTCGTGGTCGTTCTTTAGTCGTTACTCATTATATTGCTGGCATTGTATTCATTGACAAGTTGCTCTTGAACCTTAAACTACCAGATGATAGCGACCGAGGTACTAATCACACATTTGAATTATTGACTCCTCATTTGGTGGTGAGTTACTTGTTTGACGATGTTGTTGGGTTTGATTCTAAGATAGTTTTGCTGAGACATGCTTTCCAGTTCCCACTATTTGATCATAATAACTGAGATAGCTACGAACACAACAATATACATAAATAATAGGCTAATGTTGAGAGGAAAAGAGATGTAAGGCTCAAAAGACTAGTCGTTTATTTTTTCTAGTAGTTTTCAAGGATGAATTAGTGGAAATACCTTATTTTCTGTCAAGTTTTGAACCATATAACTCATTTTATTTTCTTTGGAGAGCTTCTTTGTATGAATGGTTGCAAATTAATCTCAACCTGATGGCAAGATCACATCTCTACAATATTCTTAACTCTCAAAAATTTGAAAACTTTTCTGCTACCACGTATTATCCTTGACAAATCTTAGGTTCATATATATTTCACATAACTAGAGATAAAAAAAGATACAAGGGTAATATTGCAATGCCCAAGTAACTCATTGGCCTAACAATGCCGTGCAACATAGTCCTTTCCATGCGGCAAAAGAACTTAAAAATCAAGTTATCAATAGTGGATTAAGGAGGTAGTTACGTACATGCTTACTTTTCCTTCTTTTTCTGATGACCTGTTCTTCAGCTGTTGACCTAGCAGGATTCTACTGGTGGTTTCCACCTGCTAACTAACTCGTAAAATTTCTCTTGAAATAGACAAGTCCAGTGTATAAAGCTGAGCTCTAAGCTGTTAATAATAGGTTTCTAAGGTGTGTACAACATTACTTTTCCTTCTCTTTCTGATGTGCGGCTGTAATATTTCAAATGTTGTACCCCTCGTGACATGAGCTAGATACAACAGCTCCACTCCGTGTTTCTTTCACAACAACATTATTGGAAGCTCGTTTTGTCATCATGGAATGCATATCCATTTTTCAAGCATTTCCCTCTCTGCTTTTTTATTTTGCTTAAATTCCTGGTTTGATTTTTTTTTTTCCTTCAATATCAATATTTTAGTTAAGCTATCACTACCTCATTCTTCCATACTATATAATTGGTTTTTTTTTTTCTCTTGATTAATCATTAATGGTAAATAGAGGCTTTTGGCTTACTAGAATGGCATAGTGTAGGTTGGTGACTTTGCTATTGACAATCGAGCAGGCATCAGCCAAACATTGCATCGCATTAGTGCCATAAGAAATCGAGAGGGCCAAATCATTGGTCTTACTTGTCGTGTTGGTCGGGCAATACCAGGCAGTGCTAGTTTGCTGAGAGATTTAGTTCACGATGGTGCTTCCCTTTTGTTCATTGGTCCTCCAGGGGTGGGAAAGACTACAATTATCAGGTTAGCTGGTCTTGTTTTTTATGGACATGATATGATTTCACACAAAAGCTTCTATTTTGTTCTAAATTGTTTTCTACATCGAGTTGTTATGCATTAAAAGAAATGAGCAATTGCCTATGTTGTAATTAGGTTGAGGAGTGTTTTGAGCACTGTAGTGAGCTACTGACTCTTGATTATTGAAGGTTTTATTTAGAAGAAGAATGATGATTCTTATTTTATTTCACCTGAATCTACTTGCCTGCCTAATTAAAGTGGGCATGCTACTTTTAGATGTGAGACTTCGTTAATGAATTGTGTCCTCAAAGAAAAAGGCGTTTCATGTTAGTTTGGCTTTAAACTATGTCACAGTCCTATGTTATAAAGAACCATGGTGCTCTACTTTAAGAGCAATGTATAATAGTTTTTATTTTGGAAAATTTAGTATTCTTCTATAGGTTTTTGCTTTCTTAAAATTCCCCCGGCTAACTTGTTCGTTTCTCTTATGCTTTTCAATTTCTCAATGCCCCTTATCTCACCACTACTGTTGACTCAGACCATCTTTGCATTTGTTATTCATCCTTAAATATTTCTATGCAAATGTTTTGTTCCATTTCTGAAGACATCTAATATCCTGGGCGTGGGAAAATAGATGAAGTTGAAATATGCTATCTTTTGCTTATATTTTGTAGCAGGAGAGAATTTTCGTTGCTGAATTTATTATATGCTTAACAATGGTGTAAACCAGTCTTACTCTGGGATTTGAGTACCAAGTTTGCATCTGGGCTGTTCTAATAGTAGATTTTTGCTACTCTTGGTGCATCCATCATTCTTTAGGGTGACCTAAAATCCTAATTTTTGCAGGGAAATTGCTCGAATGCTTGCAAATGATTACAAGAAACGAGTGATGATTGTTGATACATCCAATGAGATAGGAGGCGATGGTGATATACCTCATGCTGGAATAGGCAATGCTCGACGGATGCAAGTTCCTGATTTAGATATGCAACATAAGGTATAGGCTGGAAGTGTGTGATCTCCTTTATGGGCCTGTCTACAGTGCATCTGTTTTCATGAAACAAAGTTGACAAGCTGAAGTTTGATAAGAAGTGTTGTTAATGACATTAATAGATATTTCAATTATAAAGTGACATGACTAGCATTAATTAAGCATATACGCATGTTATGCCCTTGGGAAATGAAATCTCTGAAGCATATAACACTACTGTTTAGTAATTGGCATATGATCACAATGAGCAATGCATGCCATTTTTTTTTGTTTTGTTCACAACATGCTTTTATTGTTTTTACTTCCTGATCCGGAGACCTAGATGCGTTATTTTGTAATTTTATTGTCAGCGGGGGCAAATGCTTACAAGTTTCTAATGTTTAGGTATTAATAGAGGCAGTTGAAAATCATATGCCTCAAGTGATTGTGATAGATGAAATTGGGACAAAACTTGAAGCAATGGCTGCAAGTACAATTGCACAGCGTGGGATTCAGCTAGTAGCCACCGCTCATGGAATCACAATAGAGAATTTGATAATGAATCCTTCTCTGGAGATGCTTGTTGGAGGAATACAGGTAACATTATTTTTTTCAATGAAGATGAGTAATTGGTTTGTGTATTTGCTATGCTATATGTCAAGGGCTCTAACTTTTATGTTGTGATCTATGGAGCGTGCAAACTGTCATATGCTAATAGTTCCTAATGCTATTGGGTGTTGATTGTGAAAATTTTGAAATAAAATGAACTACAATGGTGTTACTGTGATAATGGTGTTTGGATGCATGCATTGATATGTTCAACATGAAAGTAAATTTCATCATTGCCTCGCTTGTTCATATAAATGTTATTCTATATCAAATTAACTAATCTAACCTTTGAGATAATCAATATTTTTTCGTACCTGATGAAATGATTCCTTATTGGTAGACCTGTAAAAATGACCCAATCAGCTATATCTATGGTTGAGAATGATCTCAATACTAAACTCCTCTTTTGTATCAAGTTAAACTAATTAACTTATTGACCTACTGCCTAGTTCAACTTATAATTTTACTCATATAATGTGAAACTACTCAAGCTCAAGTCTAGATGGGCTCAATAAAACTCAAGATGAGTAGCAATACAGATGAACCAAGTTTTGGAAGCTTAAAACTTGACTTAACTTGTTAAATCACTGGGCAATTGTCTTTCTTGGTTTTCTTAGATACTGTTGAAGCATGTGAAAGGGTTGTGTTTGCTGCAATATTGATCCAAGTTTCCTCTCCCACCTTTTGTCTTTCTTGTTTGTTTTCCCATTTTCTTTCCCTCCAATACACCCAACTTAACAAAATGGTCTTGTCTCTACATTAAGACACAAAAGTACGAAAGAAATTTGTGTTTTTTCACCTTTTCACCATTAGAGACCTCCATTATATAGTACTTTATAAGGCTGATTTTCAACAATTTGAGGGTTGATTTACAAGGCATTAATCTACTTAAATCAGGGTTGATTTGCATCAATTAGGAGGTTGATTTACAAGGCATTAATCTATCTACATAAGGGCTGATTTATATTAATTAGGGGGCTGATTTATATTAATTAGGAGTCTGATTTATAGGGATGATTATTAGGAATTAATGTCTCTAACTTTCTACCGTTAACATCTCCCCTTAAATTGATGTTTGTAAGTCAACCAACAACAATTTGTCAATGAAAAATTGATGTCGTTGACAATTGACCAGTCATAGCTTAAAGACATTAGCAACCTAATAATCGGTAGAAATACAAGGGAGATCACTTTACAGTCAAAAGCTTCTAAATTTGCGTGACAATCAACCTTGATGTGCTTGGTATGTTCATTGAAGACAAGATTGGCTAAAATATGAATAGTGCTAATGTTGTTAGCATGTAAAGTAGGTTAAGACTCATAACAAGTTTCTAATATAGAGTTGGATTAAAGAGGAGGTCCCCTTAAGCCTTTCTATACTTGACATTCACCTCCAAAGAAATATCAACTGAACTTGTCTCCTCCATACTAGCGTAGGTAGATAAGACTTTTAACAAGTTTCTGATAAAGAGTTGGATTAGATGGGAGGTCCCCTTTAGCCTTTATATGCTTGACATTCATCTCCAAAGGAGTATCAACTGAACTAGTCTCCGCCAAGCTAGCCAAGGTGAAAAGATCTTGGACATACTTATGTTGGTCCAAGAAAACCCCATTGGATAGAGAATGTATCTCCAAGCTCAAAATATAGGTAAGATGACTAATATCTTTCATATGAAAAGATTCATGCAATATCTTTTGAAGCTTAGTAATTAAAGGAATGTCAGTCCCAGTCATGATAATATCAACCATATAATCTAAGAGAAGAACAATACCTGTACCTGCTTTGTGGAAGAAGAGCAAAGCATAATATTGACTTTGTTCAAATGAGAAGTTAAGCAGTGTATTATGGAACTTCTCAAACCAGGTGCGGGATGCTTGCTTTAACCCATATAAAAAATGTTTAAGCTTACAAACATCATGTGAAGAGGAGGTAGTCATACAATAAGGAATTGTCATCTAGTTCTTTTTCTTTGAGGTCCCTATGAAGAAAGGTGTTTTTCACATCCATCTAATGCAATGACCAAGATTATGAAGCTGTAATGGCTAAAAAAATCCTAATTGTGGTCATTATGGCAATAAGAGCAAAAGTCTCCTTGTAGTCCATGCCATATTCTTGCTTACCAGCAGCTACCAGTTGAGCTTTGTAATGGTCAAGAAAACCATTGGATCATAATTTAATAGAATAAATCCATTTACTCCATATAGGTTTCAGCAAGGCGCAATATCTCAAGTGCTTGAAGTTCTGCTTCCATTGCATTCTGCCAACATTCATGTTCGATGGTCTATTTAATAAGAGGGAATGAAAATAAGCGACAAAGTAGTTACAAGAGAGACAAAACAGAACTTCAAGAGAGACAGGTGATGAGAAACCAAACCAATTAGGTGTCTAAAAGGTCTAATAGTGTGATGGAGAGGTGCTGGACCAATAGCTTGGTTTGGGGTAGGATCAGGTGCCAGAAGATGATCTTGAGGAGCATAGGAATTTAGAATGGAACCAGATTCACGGTGATGACTAGTCAGGTGGTCTAGAAGGTAGTATGACATAGAGGTGTAGCTAGATCAATAGCTTAGTCTGGGGCAGGGTTGTGTTCCAGAACATGATCTTGAGGAGGAGCATAAGAATTTAGAGTGGAACTAGATTCATGGTGATGATGTGTTTTGTTGTAAAATAGAAGATTTTATGAGGTTGTCTATAAATTTGGTGGTATTAGTCACTCCTATAAATTAAAAGCCACTTCTAATTATGATATATGATTTGATTTGGTTCCTAATTTCATGTCTTGTATTCTCCTTTAAATAGGAACCTTATACAAACAATTTTGATTCAAGTCAATATAAACAATTTCCAGAGAATGCTTAAGAGTTAAAAAAATCATGTAAAACAAATAAGGTAGGAGACAAAGACTTTAACATGATTTGAATTAAATATTGATTTTGGAAGAAAACTACATTCCTGGAGCGCAAATTCGACGAGCATAAATATCATAACACACAACCCTTTTGATTGAAAGCACAATCCAAAAAAATGCACTTGACAGACTATGCACAAAGTTTAGTACATTATGAGGTGGAAGATGCACAAAACATATATAACCAAATATGCTAAGATTAAAGTAGGCAAGATAATATTTAAACAAATTATAGAAAGGTAAATTATTGTTTAGATTAGGAGAGGGTAGTTGATTGATCAAATGAGTAGTAGTGGAAAAAACATCACCAGAAAACGAGAAGGAACAGAGGATTCAAGTAACAAGGTTCTTACCACATCAAGTAGTTGTTGGTTTTTTTTCTCCGCAACACCATTTTGTTGAGGAGTGGAAGGATATGAACGTTGTGAGAAAATTCCTTTGCTTTGAAGAAATTTTTGAAACTTAGTAGGTCTATATTCTCTCTTAAAATATGATTGTAAGATGTTGATACTACATGAGAATTGAGTCTCAATAAGAGCTAAGAAAAGTTTGAAAAACATCAGAGACTTCATCCTTAGATCGAAGAAAGTAAACCAAAGTGAAACAACTCTAATCATCCATGAATGATACAAAGTATTTGAAATTAGCATGTGAGACAAATCACTATGAATATGATCAAAACAACATGATACCCAAGATGTATGAGTTGGAAATGCCAAAACTTTACTTTTACCAAGCTTGCAACTGACACAGTTAAACTGATATCATTAATAAAATTGGACTCAATATTACCTATCAAACTAGAATTGAATAAAGTACGAAGTACATGAGAATTAGAATTAGGGTGGCCAAGACGCCTATGCCATCCTTGATTATCAATTCTAACAGCATCACAAGCAAAAAAATGAAGATGGAAATTGAGTATTGGTGATAGGGTTAATGTGTAGAGGAACGAGTCATCCCATTTTAGGATCCTTTACGACCATCTTCTTGGATACCTGATCTTGCACCATGCATCCATCACAAGAAAAATTAACATTCCAATCATTAATTTGAACCAATTGACCAACAAAGATAAGATTAGTAGACAAGGTAGGAGATACAAATACATTAGTTAACTTGGAAGAACCATCACCAACAATAGTAATAGACAGAGAATTGCTACCAACTTTGTGAATGTTAAGATCTCTAGTGTAGTTTTTCACATTGGTAGGAGGGGAGGTAGTGTTGGTCAAGTGATTAAAAGCTTCAAAATCAAAATACCATGGCTTAGAAGGTGAACTTTTGTTACCTGTTAGTCCCAAGGTAGAAAAGGCAGAAACTATCATCTGTTGTACCATTTCAGGAGTGAGCGTACCATTTCAGGAGTGAGCGTGGGTTGATGTGCAAGGACTATGGGAACAACTCATGGAGCAAAACAAATGGTGGTAGAATTCGATGCACCAATCGAGGCATGAAAAACACTTTCATGTCTCTTAGGAGGCCGAGTGGAGAAGTGGAGATGATATGACTTGACTTTTTGCAATAATTACAAAAATTCCAAGAACAATTTGTTGCAATATGACCAAAATTTTACAATTGTAGCATTTAATAATGCTCATATATCTACCTTTATTCTTCCCTTGCGCAACATAAGCCATAGTAATAAGAGCACTTGCATGAGCTTGTTGGATCATGGCATCTTACATAAGGATGCATTGTTCCTCTTGAAGAAGTTCATTAAAACGGGTATCCAACGAAGTTACACAGTCATGATTCATTAGATTGAATCGATGGTTTCAAAATCGGATCACAACTTCATCAAGAATTAATTTCTCTTACTGGTTTCATGAATAGCTTGGACAACATCTAGAGCTTTTGTAGGGACATTAGCTTATTCAGGTATAAGCAATATCTGAATACTCAGTTCAGAGATTTTGGAAATCAGAAAAAAATTCCTCAATATAAAGACTTCCATGTGTGAATTTTGCTTTCTCACACTCCAGTTGAAACCTTTTAGGCCTCATTAAGAATAATACGAAGCTCAACAAGACATAAGATCCACTACATGATTCGAAGATCTTGAACTTTCCACTTAGTATACCTGTCTTTGTCTTTAGAAGCTGAATTAGGATGACCCTATAATTCATTTTCCTTGACAAACAACTGGAATTGAAACCCTCAAGTAGAGTAATTCTTCTAAGTAAAACAAACACAAACAAAATATCACTTTTTAAAAGACATGATGTACCTAGCAAGAATAAGTCACAAAGTAACTAGTAAACCAGAGAGGGGCACAAAGACAAAAAAAATTGATGTTTGTAACACCAGGTCTGAAATGAGAGCAATATGACCAAAAGAAAGATAGAAGAAAATCCCAAGACAATAATAAAACTTCAAGACAAAGTGAAGAACAAGTGTTGCTCAAGACAAGAAGAAAATCCCAAGATCCTAGAAAGCAAATTTGCTAGAATGAACCATGGTTTGGAGTTGTGGCTCTAATACCATGTCAATAAGACACAAAAGTTTGAAAGAAATCTATGTCCTTTCTCTTTTAAATATCTCCATTATATATTTTCAGCAATTAGAGGGCTGATTTGCAGGGCATCACTGCACCTACACAAGGACTGTTTACATAGATGATTATTAGGAATTAATGTCCCTAACTTTCTTCCATAACATCTATAATTTGAATAAAGGAGAAAATATTGTCCAACTAGTAAAAAAATAAAATGAATGATATGTGTTTACAAGCGCGCGCACACAAAAAAAGCTCACAAACAAAATTGCAGCTAGTGATTTAGTGCTTGGTCCCTTAAATGAAAGCATCAACATATGGTATAAAAGTGCCTTACTTTTTTTTTTTTTTAATCCTTGTCAATTATTGTATTTGAATAGGTATGTCTTCAGCTTGCAATCATATGATTTGATTTTTAAGATTTATCGTTTGGATTTGAGTTCAATTTAGATCTAATGCGTCTCCTATCCGTTAATACAAAATGTAAAACCATTTTGTGGGTGCCAGCTCTTAATATCTGGCATTGTGTCAAGAGATTAGAGATTAAATTCCACTCGCACCGGAGTTGGAAAGTGCTAAATTACTTGGAGGATAGCTTCCAATTATATGATTTGATTATTCTTATTTATTGTTGTGATTTGAGTTAAATTCAGATCTAGTGTTTCATCTTTCTATTAATACAAAATGTAAAACATTTTGTGGATACCAACTATTTTAGTTGATAAAGTCATCTTGCTCTGTGCCAAGAGATCAGAGATTAAGTTCCATGCGAACCAAAGATGGAAAGGGCTAAAAGACTGGGAGGTTTGGTCTTTTATATTTTTTTTTCAAAGAACTAATCTAGCTTTAACCAAAATGAATCTAGATGTATTACTTGGTATTGTTTTCAATAGTCGTCTATTGTTGTTTGATTGAATATTTTCTTAAAATTTACTTTCATATTATTTCTCAAGAAGTCAGTTGATTTTTAATGATCACAAAAAAAACATTTCTTTCATTTAAAAAGTTAAGCTTCTAGAAGTTTTGTTGCTCAACAATCCAAGTTGCTTCCTCTAAATGAAAGATTTTTCAAGGGATTCCTCTTTTTCCTAATGATAAATAAAGTAAAGGTGTGAAAATGTGTGCATGTGCAGAACACAGTTCTGAACTCAGCTTGAGATTTTGTTTTACTCTCTGCTTTAAAAGGTGTGACACTTGAGTGTTAATGTGTTATTGACATTGCATCAATGTGTTTCTTCTTGGCATATCAGTCAAAATGTTAGAGCCTCATAGATGCCTTGTCAAAAAAATATTAAGGGCATTAGGACACCGGTAACAAAGGTAAAGACAAGGGATTGAAGTGGTGGAGAACCTTGCCACCAAGGTGTAAAAGTGTCACTGCAGGTTGTAGTTTTTCATTTTCTCCGCTCTTTATTTTACTCAAATTATTTCTTAACTTCATCAAGGATCAAGAATCTTTAATGCAGAAATTTTGAGAATGTGTGCATCTCTTTCTTCTTCTTCTTCTTCTTCAAAAAAAAAAAACCTGCCCTTCTTTTTCTGTATCCATCTTTTAATTACTAGATGCATATCAATAGATAAAGGAGAAGGAAAGATAAATATAAAAAGGGAAAGAAAGACGTGGTAGTATCAAGAGAAGTGACATTGTCCTCGTGGATAATCAGTACCACTGAAATTATTATATAAAAGCTGATCAACTTGCCCATGTATCTGTTTAGGAAGCTTGTAGTATTGTACTGCAGTATAATTGTGTGGAATTAAATAGCAAAGAGAATATTGTAGCAATTCCTCACTGTATGTTGTTTCCTTTATTTATTTTTCTTTTGAATTCATTCTTGCTTAATGCTTGGGTTCTTGGGCATGATTTGCAATGACTGCTCTCCACATTGCTGCTAAATCATAGCAGTAGTGATGGACTTGCAGTGCAATCCTATTATTCTACATCTCTATTATGTTCTTTCTCACCTTTATCAATGCAAGGATTTTCTATTCCTTCAGTTACTCATTATTTGCTGTGTTTCTGTTATATGCTGCTATTTATGTTAACAATATCGGCACACAGATACCTCTCTGATCATTTATACTAATGCAATTAGTTTTACAGAGTGTGACACTAGGGGATGAAGAAGCAAACCGGAGGGGTGTCCAGAAGACAGTGCTTGAGAGGAAAGGGCCTTCAACATTTAGCTGTGGGGTGGAGATAATTTCAAAGACTGAGTTGCGAGTTCATCGCAGTTTAGAAGCAACAGTGGATGCTATTCTCTCAGGTATTTTTTTTCTTCTGATTTAGTAAACAAAAAAATTACCATTTTATGTTTTAGTTCTTTAAGACATTCTCAAGAATTGTGGCAAAATTTTGTAAGAATTTACAAAGGAGAGTTTGAGGGTAGGTTGCTGAAGGAAATCTACAAAGACAAGAGGCTGCTGTTATGCTGCCATTCTGCAGCTGCTTCTGCCAATGAAGGCAGCTCCTTCTCCTACATGTTTAGTGTGTTTTCTGTTCCCCTTTGCTCTCTCTAAAGCTCTCTATTTATAGCTGAAAATGGGGGAAAAACTTCCCCATTTTCAGGCACAATTTCTGCCAAGAATCTGCCATTGACATATGCTGATTTTCTGCCACTAACAATTCCCCCCCACCCCCTGATCTGTCCTCTATGCCTTATTTGTTGACACTGTTTCTGTGGAAGGTCGTTCCCCACATGTGGAAGTTTGCAAAATGAGCTCCCAGGGAGTAAAAAAAACTATAGAAAGGGAACCTGCCTTTCAAACATCTGCTGAAAAGAAAGATGAAGTTTTGGTTGAAGATTTCCACTTGACAGATGAAAGGATTGGTCATAATGAGCTTACTTCTGAGTCTCCTCCGGACATGGGCGACAATTCTTTGGAACATGAAGTACCACTTTGCCTGTATGTCTATGGGGTAAGCACACTTTTTGGAGTGAATGCTCTCTAGTTGTAATCGGGTGGTTGTTTCTTTCTATATGCAAGTTATGTTTAATGAGATAGGAAATGAATTTCCTTTGGAACTGATAGGAGATGTATGTTGATGACTTTAAACCATTTCATAGCAAGTAGATAAAGCTTGCAAAGCCAGCTGATTTCAGGAAAATGACATCCTTTAAAAAATAATAATAAAAAAGAAGAAAAGAAAACAGAAAAAGAAATTATAAAGTTTAAATCTCATTAATAAGCAATTTATTATGATTGAATGTGTTGCTAGCTCCCTCATCTCTTTTATTTATTTCTACCACACATTATCGACAGTTGTTTAAATGAACACCATTGTGTAAAAGAGGGCAGTGCTATGTTATAGTTAATTTTTTCATGCTTTCTGTTTTTGTATTCTCTGTTTTCTTCAAGTAAAATGTTAAGAAATTCACCAAAAACTTGTTCTTTTTCTTTTTTCATTCTGATACTAGAAATTTTACCACTTATGTTTTTTTTTATATATATATATATATAGATATATTTATATATATGTATCCTTTTCCATTCTTTTAAAAAGAACATTTGTCATTACAAGGAAGTAATCTCTAGTCTCAAGATAATTTGGAGCTCATTTTTGACAGTCGTTTAAAGGAACATCATTGAGTAAAAGAGGGCAGGGCTATGTTATAGCCAATTTTTTCATGCTTCATCCTTTTCTGCATTCTCTGTTTTCTTTAAGTAAAATGTTAAAGAAATTCACCAAAAACTTATCTTTTTTCTTTTTCTTTTTTCATTTGGATACTAGAAATTGTACCACATATGTTTTTATTTTTTATGCCCCTTTCCATTCTTTTAAAAATAACATTTGTCCTTTATAAGGAAGTTATCTCTAGTCTCAAGATAGTTTGGAGCTCGATGAATATCTACAGTGGCTATTCCTACTTAATTATTTGTCAGTAGGAGGTCACTTGTATTACTAGATAGCTAGTTTATGTCTTTAAACATGATAGAGCAAGCTGGGCTGAAGTTTGCATGAGCCAGTTATCAAGATCTAAATTTTCTCTTCCAAAAAATTGATCCTACATTTTATTTTGAAAGTAAAACTAGACTTTGCATCTCACCTGAAGTTAATTAAATTTTCAATTTTTGGCACTTGATTACTGCTGCATAGTATGAATATACTGGATATGGAACTTACATAAAGAACAGTTATTCTAGATCTTGGAGACAAGTGTGATTCAAGGGATCAATCAGTTGAAAATGGATGCTGCAGTTCGATTAACTGATAACATCAGCGATGCAGATGCGCTACTTGCCTTGCAGTCTAAGCTCAAGAAAAATGCCAAGATTCAAGCTGCTGCCAAATCTCACGACATACCCATTTATGTGACAAAGGTTTATATGATCAAACCAATAGTTATCTATTTCCTCAGCTACAGCTATGTATTTTCAATATGGTGAAACCTGTTTTCTTTCTTTTGGTAGACAAGTTCCTTGGAGCAAATAACAAAGGCCATAAGGGCATTGATGAGCAGTCATGCTAATGGATTGAAGGATTCTAGAACAGAAGAGAATACAAAATTGTCAGAGAAGATAGATGCCCTGGAGGTAAGAGTTTTCTTTCAGTTGTGTTTTTGAAATATTTATTATTGATTAATATATTTTGTGGATGGAGTGCGTTAACGATGATATATGTTTTGGTCAATGCCACAGCGCTCAGGCCATCATGGGAGTTGCTAATGCTCATGGCGTATGCTGTTGTGAATTGTTAGCAACTCTCAGTAAATTCATTAATTCACACATCTCTAAAAATTCAATGAGTTGGCATCAAAATTACATGACATGCCTAATACAAATGAAGAATTGAAGGTCCAAAAAATAAGAAAAAAGAAAATCTAAACTATTATCTAAACAATTGCAGAGAAGTTGATTAGAGAAATTAACTGAAATTTTAAATAAACACAAACCTAACTTTATTGTAAGCCAATGTAACAGTGCAAGTCATTAAGACTATAACTTGTAGTGCTATGAGGAGCAATACAGTGTAAGTTTCTAAAAATCCTCATTAAATAAATGTAAGAAGTTGAAATATTTTGCTTAAACCCACGAATCAATACTTTGATCTTGACTTTATAAGTCAAGAAGTTTGAGACTTGAATTTTGTTAAAATTTGACAAAAAACACCTGTCAATTGTGGGGGGGGGGGGGGGGGGTGATTCCTGTATAGTGTCTATAGAACGGGTTTTGACAGACTCAGGTGGACCCTATTCCTTTAAAAATACAATAAAAAATACTCTTCCAATAACCCAATGGGAAGGACTGATTTGAGGATGGGATACTAGTTTACTTTCTTGTTGGGGAAACAGGGCTGCCAGAAAGAAAGAAGATTTCCCTTAGGAGATTCATGACTTACTAAGAAAGTGTACTGTGGCTACCTGTCCCTTCTTTCCTAGCCTTGCCTGTGACCTGCTTTCCTAGTAGGAATTCCTGTCTGCTGACTATTCTCACAACTACAGAAATATCACTATCACCCCCAAAAACCAAACTCTCCTGTATATGATAGTTGTAATTTGGTTTGGGGAATCAATGACCCACAACTTGTTTATTTATTTTTGGAAAACATCAAGAGTCTTTGTAGTAGTGTGACTGAGATATAAGAAGATATAAATTCTTTCTCTGAAATATGACCTTTTCACGTAAACTGGACTGCATGGTTAAGGTGGTACTATCATCAAGTTGTTATTCTAAGAGTGGCTGTTTCTTAGGTCCCATTTGGTACAACTATTAGCAGTTAGCTATGGTTGTGGCTACAAATGTGGATGCAAAAGGTGTTTGGTAATGTGTCTGTGAAAAGGTTTTAAATGCAAAATAATACTCAAAAGCCTTTCAAAAACCTTAAAAGCTTCAATATGTGGTTTCTCTAAATAGTAGTTTAACCTGTTTTAAATGGCTTTTGAAATGCATTTGCATTGTTAGCAAACACCTTTAATTTGGTGGTTGGTGGAAAAGCACCTCCTACCACCTAACCAATCGAGAACTTAATACCTCAGCTCCATTATATTACCAATGGTTTTATGAAGCTTAAACTAAGATTTGGTTTTCCTTTCACTCCCTACCCTCTTCCCTTTGTTTTGTTTTCTTTTTCTTCTTTTAGAGCAGCATAAATGTATGGCTGTTTGATAATTGGCAACATAATCATGCTTTAGTGTGGAAAACAAATTTGATCAGTTGTGAGACGACCACATGGTTGCAAGCTGGTTTTTCTTTTGCAAGAATGTGCTCATTTCAATGGACATTTTTTTTTTGAAATTAAACAAAGCTGCTTCTCTATGGATATTCAATGCCTTAATATGTGTTTGTGTGTGTACATATAGTATTTGGATCTATTTTTTTTGGTTTCTATCTCAAAGTTTATTCTCAATGTGGGTGGGTGATCTTTAGGCCAGTGATGATTGAAAGGGAATTTGGATGGTGTCTACTCAATTTATTATATGATCTTCAAGAAAGAGTGCATACAGTTAGATCTGAGTCTGTTGCATTTGATTTAGAAGATCTCTTTTAAATTCCATGTAGTTTACAAATTTCTTTTTCTTTCTCCGGAAGGGGCAGTCTTCCTGTTTGGCCTTGCATATTTTTATTGTTGAATCTTGAATAGTATCATTTCTGCCTAGTGCTTCTGTTTTCCTTTTGTCTAGTTGAAAATAATAAAGAAACAGGGAAATACAGAATATAGAAAGCAGAAAAGAACAATGATTGGAGAAGTTTGTATGCATTGATTGATTTATTGTAAGCCTTCCAACAGAATATATCATGTCCAAGAGACTAACAGTAGGCCATGATGATCACAGTTAATAAATAAGGATGTCCACCGGCTATCTTCATTGCTCTATCATGTTATCATATGGAACACCTAGTTCATCTAAATTATTACATTTCAACTCTACAAAGTACTTTTCTTCTTCATACAGGAGGCAAGAATAGCTGTGACGCAAGTAGTAATTCCAAAAGGAGAACCTGTGGAGCTGCTCCCTAGGTCATCACACATTATGTCCCTTCAGATAGATTTCATTCGAAAATACCAATTAGAAACAGAGAGAATTGGTACAGAGCCAGAGGCACGCCTCCGTATCCTCCCATATCAGACTAGGATGGATGTAAACAACAAGTTTATTGAAACAATGGGGACAGATAGTGGAGTTGATGATTTTATCAGTGCCACTGGTGACACAAATGGATCACCCTACAGCATTGACAGGTTACCTCTCTTGCCTGACTAGTATTGACCATATTGCAACATGAAGTATCACCACGCTTGATAGCTTTAATATGTGTAGCAGATCAACAAGTTCTTGTACATGAGTATCCATATCTGCATGGTTTGCATATTCTGGTTCCTTTGCTGATATGTATTGCATTGAGCATTTCAAATTTTTTTTTTATATTGTGCAAAATTGCAATTACAAGCCAGAGAGGTTATGCTAATGCATTTAATAACATGGTGCTAATCAAGTATGTGCCGCCGCTTCTGTTATTATATTGGCAATCAAAAGGGGGACAAGATAGGATAATGACAGAACTTAATAATGGCACTGAAAATAACCTATTGACCCTGAATTACATAATTTTTACATGCATTCGTTACTTTCGTTGCATATATGTGATTGTGAAATAATTTTTGGGATGAACTGATCTAATGAAATTGAATTTCATTTCATTACTTAACCAATCGCAAGTGTAATCTCTTATCTTCTTCGTGACTGCTCAACCCTCAACCTAAAACTGGTGTTGTTTCGTGGCCATGTGATGCATGCAGTGAATCTATTTTGGTAATCGCATCCAAATATACTCTACTTATGGAGAAGGTGGTCTTTTAATACTTTACCCCGTCTTTCCTTGTGCTCAACATTTGACCTAACAAACTAGATGGGAAGGATTTTATCCCATCTCGTCCTTTGGTAGCATCTCTTGACTAGCGATCTAACAACCTTGAATTATATCTTACATTAAAACTTACTGGCTTTCACAGCAGTTACTTAATTGACATTTGAATGGGGTCCTTTACTTTGCTTAACTGGTGACTTGATCAATTGAATCATTTAACTTCATTTGTGCTCATTTTTGCTTAGCACATATGACCTAACAATAATGGAAGTCACTGTCCTTTTCTCCTTAATTAATGATCTGAAAGTTATTATTATTTTGTCACCTCTTTGCTTGGAATGTTAAGTAATTCATTTTCCAAGTGATTTATTTTGTATACCTTTGTTTTTATGTCTGGATAACCAGGGGCGGAGCTGAGATTATTTGATAGGGGGGCTAAAATAATATAAAAAGACATTTTTTTTAATTTACTATACATGAATTGTAAAAAAAAAAAAAAAAAAACTGCATGATTTAGTTTTATTCAAAGAAGTAACTATAAATATATGACGATCTTTGTATAAGATAAGAGGTTTAAAGCAATACCAAATTGAGTCAAAGCTATGAAGTTAATTTCATCTTCATAATGTATTCATCACTTTAATTTTGTTGGTCTTTGTACCTATCAAATATAAATATACAAAATATATAAGAAATATTAGTTAAAGTGATGCATTATTTATGTTTGATAAAACTTTGAAATAAAGTAAAAAATAATAAAGAATAATTCTTATATATTTATTTTAATTGTGCTTGTCGTTTTTTCATGGAGTAGAAATCATCGATTATCATATCAATTGTGAATCTTTCAATAATTTTTTTTTTCTATATAGACAATCAAATAATTTGCAAGAAAATCATCCTCCATCCGATTGTGAAGTCTTGTTTTAACAATCTTCATCACTGAAAAAGTTCGTTCAGTAGTTGCTATCGAAACAGGAAGAGTCAAAATAAACTGAATCAACCTGTTAATGAGTGGATAAATTGTTGATTTTTCTGTTTCAACCAATCCTTGACATAAATAAGCAATCGATGACATATTCTTTAACTTTGGATGATTGGGTACATCAAGCTCATAATGTTGCAACTGAAATCTCAAATGAGTTTTTTCTTGGTTAGAAAAGTCTTCAGGATAGAATTTGTTAACAAGAAAGCATATATCTTCAACACTGAATAATTTATAGTTATTTTTTAGGATCTAAAGTTACGCTCAACTTAAGAAGCTCGATCATCTGCTCATTGAATCTATTATTTAGCTTTTGCAACTATTGATCAATGATAGCTGTAAATATATCAACTCGATAGTGATGCTCAATTGTTCTTGATTTTGTTTTACGGCGAGATCGTCCCACATTAGAAAAACAAGCATCCATATCAGGAACTTCAATGTCTTGATGCTTACAAAATGATGTCACTTCTTCTAAAAGAGTTTTCCAGCCATCATCTCTTAACTTCTGAATTAAAGTCTTTGTGGTAGTCACTAAATGCATAGCATTTAAAATGTCTTGAGATTTCTGTTGCAAAGCTTGGCAAAACACATTAGTAATTCCCATAACATTCTTCATTATATGTAAGATGAATGCAAAATCAAATGACATTAGCAACTTAAATGAAAAAGCCGCGTCACCACGTTGAGAATAAGTAGATCCATCTAAAGCGATGTTTTCAAGAACCAAGCAAGTTGCCCCATGCATTTTTATCAAACTGCAAATGGATTTGAAGTGCGAACTTCATCTGCTATCTTCAGGTCGTTGCAAACCACCTACTTGATTAACTCCTTTACCCGTTTCAATCTCACCAATATCAACTAAATGTTCAATTAGCTGCTTGAAAAGCCCGTAATTCATCATTACGCTTGCAGGAAGCACTAACAATGTTAATAATAAAAATCAAGTTCTGAAAGAAAGTGTGAACATCAGATATTTCTCTAGCTGCAACAATAAGAGCCAATTGTAATTGATGAGCTAAGCAATGTACATAATATGCATAAGGACAATCATTAATGAATAAAGCTTGCAATTCATTCCACTCTCCACGCATATTACTAGCACCATCATACCCTTGGCTCCTAATATTTTGAACATCAAGATTGTGATGAGATAAAACAAAGAAAATCTCTTTCTTAAGAATTGAAGCAGTTGTGTCTTTGACATGAACTATATCCAAAAATCGTTCTCGTATAAATTCATTTTTATCAACAAATCTAATAACAAGGGCCATTTGCTCTCTTCTGGATTCATCTCGAGCTTCATCAACAATTAAGCAAAATCTTGCATCACCAATCTCATGACGAATTGAATACTGAACATTTCTAGCAAAGACATGTAAAATTTCCTTTTGAATTTGATGCGAGGTGTATTTAACATTTTGTGGAGCATTATCCAAAACAAGAGCACCTACTTGTTCATTATATGATGCTAAAAGTTCCAACATTTCAAGAAATTACTTCGGTTTTTTGATTTTGGATGTTCATCATGTCATCTAAAAGCACATGCTTGAAATGTGAGCCAACGAACAATATCTATTGAATTTTTAATGCGCAATCGATTATTTAGAATTTCTTGAGTAGTTTGCCTCTTAACTACCTTCTCAATATGACATGACTGATTTTTCAAATTTTCCAAGCACTTGGTAGCAAATCTATGAGCTGAATTTGGATCTTTTCCCAAATGAGTTAAAAAAACACATCGTTCCCATCATTAACTTTTTTCCAACAATTGAATCCTTTAACAAGAAAATGTGTCCGATCCCGACTTTCCGATGACTTACTTGAAAATAGATAGCAAGAGAAACAAAATGCGGTATTTTCTCCTCTGAATATTTAAGACATGGATAACTTTTGAACCAATGAGACTGAAATCGACGACGAGGATGTTTTTTACCAGTCAGCGGATATTCAGACATCAAAGGTTGATATGGCCCCAAATTAATGTATGCCCTTCTAATTTCATCTTGTTGATTAACCGGGTATTTCCAAATTTGAGGATGATTGCTTGGATCTCTAATCAGATGAGCAATGTCGATTCTAGTAGGAGGTTGCTCATTAATCAATGCAGGTTCTTCGTATACTAAAGCATATTGAGGTTGTTCAACCATAATTTCAACATTACACATTGGAGTTAATTCACTAGGCTGTGAGTTATCAATATTTTTTTTCTTTTTCTCAAAAAAGGAATCAATTCTTCTTATCTTGTTCATGATTCAACCTAAAATCAAAACATCATAAATTTTTATTGTTTCCTATTTTAAAAATAAATACAAATAATGATGTGTTAAAGCAATAATCAGAATCAAAAATAAATTTTTACATGTAAACCACACTTGACATATGAAAGCAAAATTAATATATTAAAAAAGAAATTGATATATAAAAGCATATCTAACATAAAAAATGGGATTACTGGTTTCTAAAAAAAAAAAACTTACATTGAATCAAAGTTAGGTATGAGCTCTTCAAAGAACTCAATTTGGCTATAAAGATCGTGTCTAATTGTATATTGGACCTGATGATAGTAAGGTATACGTAAGAAAAAATTGATAATTTTGGCGGCTCTGCTAAAAAAAACATAACAAAAATCCAAGCATAATCGAAACAAACCCATAAAATATATTCAATTAATTAGAAAAAACAACATTCACTATAACAAGAAATAAAAAATGGTAAAACTAGTAGATCTGGAAATTTTTTTTGCAGAATTATATATATATATATATATATATGTGTGTGTGTGTGTGTGTGTGTGTGTTTATATTCATCAAATTTTTAACAAACATAAAAATAATAATTTAGTCACAAATTACCTTGTTTTGATGAAAAAAGCAACAACTTTGCTTTAACCTATTGCTTTGTATTATTATATTTTTCAGTTAGGGTTATAGAAGAAAGAGAGAGAGAGAGACAGTAAAGGAAGGGAATTAAATTGAAAAGTTTATTACACGAAGGTATAGTTTTAAAATCAAACATAACTAATAAAATAATAATTTATTATTAAAAAGCCTATTACTTATTATATTTAAATACTAAAAAAAAAAAGTTTTGTAGGGGCCCGGGCCCCTGCTGGCCTCCTCTTAGTTCCACCGCTGTGGACAACCATCTTTTAAAGGCGAACATTGAACTATTACCCTAATTTTTATAATTAGGATCCACATTTGCATTTGCTGCATGTGAGACTTGTTGCGTGTTGAAGGCATGCTCTCTCTTTAGCTATCTACCTAATGACTGCATATTATATTATAATATTGCATTATGTTAGCTCCAATATCTTGATTTGTAGAGATTGACTGATATGCAATTACTTAATTTAAAGGAAATTGATTGATAGACAATTAGTTGTACATAATTACCTATGTAGAGAGATTGTAATTATGGTCTAGAAGTGATCTTAGGATGTAATTATGTTACGTGCATGAAGATTAAGGATGGAAAAGGCTGGTGGAAGCAAGTTAAGTTAAGTGTGGGAATAGTAGCTGGACAAGTTTTCACAGTTAGAAACAAAACTGAGCAGCACTTAACTACCAATATAAATTTCTACGTGATTTGTTAGTTAGGAAGTTGTGATCCATGTTATTTAGTAGTTAGAAGTTAGTTAGGAGACTGTTAGTCGTTGTTTTTAGAGGGAATTCCATTATACATAATGAAATATGTAAGAAATGTAGAATCCAAGCAACAAGAAATCAGAATTCTGCAGTTGCAACTTCAATTTTTTCCCTTTCTTCTACTTCTCTCTTAATTTCCCAAGCTTTTCATTTTGTGTTAAGGTAAGACCTTAACAAATTGGTATCAAAGCAGTAAGATTCACAACCATAGAAGGTTGCATCGCGTGACAAATAACAATGGTGGAAAATAACAAGGTTGAAGCCTTGGAATAACATGGCAAGAAACTAGAGGAGTAGATTCAACATATGCATGAAGAATTTAAAGAACAAATGCAACATAGGCATGAAGAATCTCAAGAATGGGTGATAGGAAATCTGAAACAATGGTCAGAATAGGCTACGAGGAATGAACTCAATTTACAATGGAAACACTAATGACTACACTAAATTCATTTATGAGCAACTAAGAAGCAAATAAAGAAGGAAGGATCATTCAAGTTTCTGATGGAATAATTCCAAACCAAAGAATAAACATACGTGGGAAAGCATGTGCAACTATAAAGTTCAAAGAATGGGGTATAATGTAGCTTTACTAAAGGTGGAATTGCTAACTTTCAAAAGGGAGAATTCATGGGGATTGAGTAGGAAATACGAGAATTTTTTAAGATGCATTTCACACTAGTTCAACAATGGGTGAAAATAACATCTCTTTACTTAGAAGGGAAGGCTGAAATCTAGTCTGAAGGATTCTTATTGGGAAGTAATGACTTGGTTAACTGAGAGGAACTCACAAAGGCTATTTGTATAAGGTTTGGTAAGGTTTGGTAGTAGAAAAGATCGTGGTGGAGGAATTTAATAAGCTGGTGTAGGATAAAAAAATGGAAAAGTATGTAGAGATTTGAAGAAATCAAATCTCTAATGACTGCTTTGAATCACACATTGCTAGAATCATGCGAAATTTCCGGTTTTATTAGATATTAAACCCATGCTCAAGAATTTTAAGCCAACCACACTAATACAGGCTTTTGATCAAGCAAATGGCAAGAAAAGTCTAATCTTGTGTTAGTTAAAAGAAACATATTTGTTACAAGAATGGCTACTCTAATTAGCATGGGAAAATTTCCAGGTAATCAATCTTTCAAGCCTTTCAATCAAGCTAAGAATAGAGTAATGCAAGGATCAAGACACTTTTCTGAAACATTACATGAACAACAAAGAAGATTGGGGTAATGCTTCAAATGAGGATAGAAGAATGTTCATGGTCATCAATGTAACTACTCTAAATAGCATGGGAAAATTGCTAGGTAATCAGTCTTTTAAGCCTTTCAATCAAGCCAAGAATAAAGTAATGCAAGGATTAAGACACCTTTTTGAAACATTACATGAAAAATAAAGAAGATTAGGGTAATGCTTCAAATGATGAGAGAAGTACATTCCTGGCCATCAATGTAACTACTCCAAATAACATGAGAAAATTGCCAGGTAATCAATCTTTCAAGCTTTTTAATCAAGCTAAGAATGGAGTAATGCAAGGATCAAGGCACCCTTCTAAAACATTACGTGAACAAAAGTGATTGGGGCAATGATTCAAATGAGGAGAGACCTTTCTGAAACATTACATGAACAACAAAAGAGATTGGGGAAATGCTTAAAATGAGGAAAGTACATTCCTGGCCATTAGTATAACAAAAAAGGTATACATATGATTAAAGGTATAAAAGAAAATGATGATGAGTTCTTGGAAGTGGAAAAAGGAGGCAATCATGGAATTATTGTTAAGGAAAATGGAATTGAAGAATGTCTTATCCTTGAATACACTAGTAAAAAGTTATGCCTATAATACCTTTAGAATTAAAGGTCATCGTCAACGAAGGGATATTGTAATCTTGATTGATAGTGACAATTCACATAACTTTATTAGTGATTTAGTCATTAAAGAAATCAAGGCAATTGTGGAGAAGATTACTACATTATTCTTAAAGAGATATAATGAGATGTAATGCCTTTTGTCTAAGTTTATATGGTTTATCCAAGTATGAATTCCAAGCTAATTTGAGGTTCTTGAAATTAGGAAGGTGTGACGGTGTGACATGGTTTTGAGGGTACATTGGTTGAAAATTTATTCTCCTTTCTTGTTTGATTTCGGCCCCATTTGTTTTTGTATTTTAAAAGCTTTTTTGAAAAAAAATGAATTTTTTTTCTTTATTTCAAATCAATATTTTTGTTTATGTTTTTAAATCATTTTGATGTGCTGATATAAGAAGTAATTTTTTAAAAATTAAAAAAACATTATTTTGATACATTATTTTGATACATTTCCAAGTGAAAAACACTTTGAAAAACAACCGCAGCCACACTTATAAACACCCTCGTCTTTAACATGAAACTATCATTCAATAATGGTGGTATGATGATTGAATAAAAATGAATGGTTGAAGAAGCCAATTATTAGGTGATTACCACAATTAAGGTACACAAGAGTTTGAATGAAGCCATTTTTGGATTTCTAGGACAATTGTTTTCTATGGAGGTGTTAAAAGGATGTGAAGAATTCAAAGGTTCAGGCATTGTTAGAGGAATATCAACTTGTGTTTGCAGAATCAAAACATTTACCACCAACTAGGAAGCTGGATCACAAGATTCCACTCAATTTAGGGGCACAGCTAGTCAACATTAAACCTTACAAGAGTGAGTTCATTCAAAAGGAAGAGATAGAGAAGCTGATGAAGGAAACGTTACAAAATGGGATCATTCACCATAGTTGTAGTCCATTTGCATCTTCTGTTTTCTTAGTTAAAAGCAAGATAATACATGAAGATTATGTGTGGATTACATACAATTGAATAATCTAACTGTCAAAAATAAGTTTTTAATTTCTCTAATATATGAATTGATTTGATGGATGAACTACATGGATCTAAGTTCTTTCAAAGTTGGATTTAAGATCAGAGTATCATTAAGTAAGGATGTGTGAAGATGTGGATAAAACTACATTCATAACTGACCATGGACATTATGAATTCAAGATAATACTTTTTTGGCTTAACTAATGTACCAACTACCTTTCAAGCCTTAATGAATAGTATATTAAAGCCTTATTTGAGAAGATTTGAATTGGTGTTCTTTGATGACATACTGATATATAGCTCCACCTCATAATTACATATTAGTAATCTTAGAACTATTTTGAAAACATTTAAGAACGATCAATTATTTGCAAAATAATCTAAGTGCTTTTTTTATGAAGAAAAAATGGAGTATCTAGGGTATATTGTCTTTTTAGAAAGAGTGGGAACAAATCCTAAAAAGATTGAAGTTATGAAGAACTTGTCTATTCCACATTTTATAAAGGAATTGAGAGGCTTCTTAGGTTTAACAGGTTATCACAAGAAGTTCATTAGAGGTTTTGGCTTCATCAACAAAACACTAATAGAATTGTTAAAGAAAAATAACTTTAGTTGGAATGAGAAGGCTCAGTTAACTTTTGATAAGATTAAAAAAGCTTTGTGTGAGGCTCTAATCTTAGAACTACCAGATTTTAACAATGTTTTTGTGTTAGAAACTGATGCATGTGCTATTGGATTGAGAGCTATTTTGAGCACTATTTTGAGTATAATCAGTTTATCATTAAAATTGATCATGAAAGTCTAAAATATCTTTTAAAACAAAAGATCCATACTCCATTGCAAAGGAAATGTCGAACCAAATAGTTAGGGCTGAGGTATGTTATACAACATAGAAAAGGAAGATAAAATGTTTTTGAAGATGCATTGTCCAGGAGACTAGAAAAGAAAGAAAGTTCAATATGAAGGGAAAAGCTAATTACAGGAGAACAAGGAAGATTAAAAACTTTAACAACTTACCAATATGGTATTAGGAGATCATCAACTCATATAAAAATAATCCTAAGTTACATGACATTATAGTTGGGAAATTGATCAATGTTAGTGACTGGCTAAAATACATTTTTGTAAAGGGAGTTTTGAGGTATAAGAATAAAATTGCGATTGATAATGATAAAAATTTGAGAAATAGATTAGTGGGTGCTAGTTATGACTCTTACATCGGGGGACATTTAGGGATTCAAAATTCTTATAAAAGATTGAAGATACTATTTTATTGGCCATTAAGAAGCAGTTGATCAAGAAATAGTGGAAGAATGGGACATTTATAAGCAAGTTAAGATGGATAAAATGATGTAATTGTATCTTTTAATTTGCCAATAGTAGATGTATATGTTAGAGTTGGGGTTAATCCAATGGCTATTCTTGATATAAAGCTAATGAAGAAGGAAAATAGAACTGTAACTATAAAGCTTATACAATGGTCTAAATCGTTTAAAAAGGATGCCATATAGGTGGACTTAAAGGAAATCAATAGCCAATTTATTAACTTTTATACTGATTCTTGAGGACAAGAATCTTTTTATAAAGGGAATATTGTTACGTGCATGAAGATTAAGGGTGGAAAAGGCTGGTGGAAGGATTGGAAGCAAGTTAAGTTACATGTGGGAACAACAATTAGGCAAGTTTTGACAGTTAGAAATGAAGATAAACAACAACTAACTACCAACAAAAATTGCCATGTGATTTGTTAGTTAGGAAGTTGTGATCCATGCTAGTTAGTAGTTACACGTTAGGAGATTGTTAGTAGTTGTTTTGGAGGGAATTTCATTATATATAATTAAATGTGTAAGAAATGTAGAATCCAAGCAATAAGAAACCAAGATTCTAAAATTGTAGTTTCAAATTTCCTTTTCTTTTACTTCATTCTTAATTTCTTAAGTCTTTCTTGTTTTGTCAAGGTTAGACCTTAATAAATTATGTGAATACCTGACTATTTAAAGAGAAGAGATCCTCCATTAAAAGACATTCAGATCGTTTTAACATTGCATCAGAGCCTAAATTCTAGATTTTGTGCATGACTCTTTAGGCTGGTATTTTTTTGAGCTAAGTTGTGGTTGGTTTGGGGTATAGATAATTTCTGGGTGTAAAGATATTTTGTTTTTGTTGGAGATTACAACGATATAATTGGGTATTTTGGGAATTCTCATTCTTAGTTTGAAGTTTTTTTTTGACATCAAAGTCTACTTTTTCACTAATTCAGTTCTTTTCTTTTGATTTATCATGAAAGAAGAAAATTCAATTGTTTTTTTTAATGAAAAGAATTACCCTACTTGAGAGTTTTAATTAAAGATGTTTGTGAAGGACAAAGAACTATAGGGTCACTTGGATGGGTCATCTAAGGCTCCTATTGATCCTAAAAAGATTGATTCTTAGGAGAGTAAGAATGCTTATATTATCTTTTGGTTATAAAGTTATATTAAACCACATATGTTGAATAATTTTTTATCATTCATTACTTCTATAGAGTTGTGGACTTATCTTTGAACCATTTATTTTAACTACTTAATTAAAGTTATAAATTGGCAGCTATCGCCAAGGTAATCTTTATATTGAATAATTTTATTCTAGATTTTTTAATTTATAGAGTGTATTCTAGGATTGTTCATTCTACCATTTCCAAGGAGGCTTTAATGGCACTACAAATTGTCTATTGAGACTGCACATGCTAGTTTAATCAATCAAAATCTAGTTTCATCTTTGGAGGTTTGTTTAGGGGAATTATTACGTGAAAAAAAAAACATATAGTCACTTAGCTTGGCCTCAATTCAAAAATCATGATGTCTAAGATGGTTAATGTGGCATATGTTGCTAAGAGCAAAAGAAGATCGAGATCATATACTTGGTGCTACAATTGCAAAGCGTTTGGATATATTGCAGAGCACTCCAAAGAATAAATTTTGCAATTATTGCAAAAAAGAGGGGTACATCATTAAAGTTATCGAGTGTGACATTAAAATAGACACGCTCTAATCCTCATAATGTTGTTCGGTCCAATTTCTTGTTTGCCTTTTTGATTCATTCTTTGGATCAACAATCTATAAGCATTTCTTCATCTCCTCACACTCGAGATGGTTCAACAAATTATTTCTTCCTTTTATGCCTTTGATAAACAAAGTAAGGAGAATCTACTTAATTCTTTTTGGTTGACTGACTTTACAAATTCAAATCATATGACTGACAATATAGATGATTTACATAATCTTCATAAGAATAAGGGTGGACAACATATTCAGATAGCCAATGACAATGCTCTTTTCTTATCCCTACGATTGGAACTTTGAGATTTTCCTTTAATAATATTTTTTTTCTCTAGATTTATTTGCTAATTTAATTTTTGTTTGTCAATTGGTAGATAATAATTGTAAAAATCACTTTCATCATGATGGCTGTGTTTAGGATCAAACATTATGAAAAGTGATAGCGAAGGGGTTTAAAATGGGACATTTATTTCCTCTTTAGTTTTTCATATTCCTAGGTCTGTTTCTTTAGGTTGTATTACGGTTGTTAATAATAGTCATGTATGACATAACAAATTGGGACATTTTAATTTTGTTGTTTTGACTTATCTTACAAAACATAGTTTTTTAAGTAAAAAAGACTTGTTTTCACTTTATATCGTGTCTTTTGATTGTAGTTCGTGTAAACATGGTAAAAACAAGTCCTTACCCTTTCTTTCACATGACAATTAGGCTTTACTTGTTTTGAGATCATTCATGATAACATATGGGATGCCAATCCTATTATTTCATATGCTCAGTGTAAGTATTTTGTGATGTTTATTGATTATTATAGTTGTTTTGTTTAGGTGTATTTTCTTCATTCTAAAGGTGATGTGTTTTCTTTTAGAATTCTTGCCTTTATTAAAAATTAATTTTTTACTTGTATTAAGACTCCAAGATCTGATTATAAAAGGAATATATGTCCAATGATTTTCAATCTTATTTATGAATGAAGGATATTCTTTTTCAATGTTCTTATCTATACATTCCTTAATAGAATGAGATTGTGGAGCGTAAGAATTAGTCACCTTTGAGATGTTATTCGCATGCACCTTATTAATTGACTATTCTATACCTTCTAGATTTTAAGTAGAAGAATTATCTATGGCTGTTTATATGATTGATCGTGTACCTTTCTAGGTTCTCAATTTTGATTCTCTATATTCTCATTTATTTTATGTTGGTCCTAAGTATAACCCTCTTCGTATCTTTGGTTTCGTTTGTTTTGTTAACATTTACTAAACCCACTGAATGATACAAACTTGCTGCTTAATCTGTTTGTTATGCTTTTTTAGGATATAGTAATGTTCATAAAAGAGTTTGCGTGTTATGATTCAGTTGCTAGTAGACTTTGTATTTCTTGAAATGTGGTTTTATTTGAAAATCAATATTTCTTTCAGTTTTCTGCTTTTCATAATAAATCTTTAGCTTTGCTTTCTAATTTTGATGGTGTCGAGTTCTCTTGAATGTTTTATGTATCGGGATCTTGTCCTTTCTAAACCTTGTCAATCATTTTGGATTTCACATTTTCTAGATATGGGTTCTCACATACAACTCTTCTAGCCACTTTTAAGACTATTATTGTATCTAAGTCTTACTCTCAGGTTTCTACTCAAATGTGTTGGAAACAAGATATGTAAAAGAGCTTAAGGACAATCACACCTTG
This sequence comes from Populus x sibirica, assembly GCA_019202695.1. NCBI lineage: Eukaryota > Viridiplantae > Streptophyta > Magnoliopsida > Malpighiales > Salicaceae > Populus > Populus x sibirica. Next base: position 2,072,701 of record JAGMVL010000575.1, on the reverse strand, counting down.
AAAAGTGATTCTTGTTCTGATGGTGCCAAACTTTGGCTACAAATGTGCCTATACCATAAATCTATGATCTGATAGCTCTATTGAAAGGTGTAAAGCCAGTTTGGTGGCTTTAGAGGCGACAAGAGTACAAGCTATGCAGACGTTTGCACCTAGATGTTTGGCCATAATAATTTGATTTAGAAATCTGCCTAGAAAGATGTGAAGCGAAAGGCAAGTGGTGAAGACCTCAGTAAATGATGAGTTAATTTTTGAAAAATCTCTTATGACCCAAATTATTATGGTAATTAAGTCTTTTGAATTCATTTACATCTAAAGAAAATATTGGTTGGGATTATAGTCATAATGCTAATTAAGTCTTTTGAATTCATTTACATCTAAAGAAAATATTGGTTGGGATTATAGAGTCATAGCTTAAGTTGGATGCTCTAATAATTTTTAATGTACAAATTTTGGAGTTAAAGAATCTTCAGTAAAAAAATGATTTTCATCTCTATTATAGGATTAAAAATCATTTGAAATTCAAAAACTTAATTATGATTTTGGATTCTGATCTCATTTTTTTTTAATTATTTCAGGATTGAGAACAACCATCAACAAATTCTCATCATCTAAAAAAATCTAATGAAATCAAAGTCAATTAGTTTAGTGACTAAAATTAGATTGGCAGAAAATTTCCCCAACTTCTCTCCATCTCCTCTGTTTTATGTATAGGGATTGAACTATTATGAAAATAAAGAACAAGGATTGAAGTGCAATTGATAAATAATTCAAAAATAAATTATATTGAGGTTTTAAAAATAAAAAAATATTAATATATTTTACTTATTTTTTTTAACAAAGTTATATATCTATAATATTATATATATATATATATATATATATATATTTATATTTTATAAAATAAGCTATATATAAATAAATGAAATTAAAAAAATTATCATTACACATTTTTTTTATCTCATTCTTTTATTGTAAGTGGTTAAATAGTTATGTTTAATATTCTATATATGCTAGATAAACTTGAAAAAAAAAATATTAATAAGTTATTTTTCAGCTCATTTTCTATAACATGATCAAATACTGAAAAAAAATTCCAACTTATTTTTCATGGCATTGTTAAAAATAAAAAAAAAATAATCTACTTTTCAAATATTCACTTTTCATGAAAATTATTTTTCAAAATAAAATTACATTCAAAAAACAAACGAGGCTTTAAAAACTTCTTACTTTAGTTAGCTTTTAGTCTAGTAACCTGCTTCCTACACTAATGGATGTCAATTTGAAGCTACATCAAGATGATGACTAGCTATTATTTGATCACTTGTTGAATCAGTAACTAGTAGGGAGTATGAAATTTAATAATTATTTAGCCTGATTTTTTTTTTGTGCAACAAGTAAGTTCATTTATGCAATCCTTGCCATTCTCAATGGATGTCAACTTGGAAGTTACTTCAAGATAATGACGAGTTATTATTTGATTCCTCATCATATCAATAGCTAATAAAGAGTTTGAATTATTTGATAATTTTTTTTATTGCACAATAAATTAGTCAATTTCTCATGGGTACTTGCCATTCTCACTTAGTCGTAGTATGGCATACCCTTTGTTATCCCAAGGATGCTTCAGGCACGATTTATTCATTCTAACCAGAACTTCTTTATTGTCGTTATTTGTTGGACTTCTACTAAAATTACTCGCTGTAGATTTGTTATGATGTCCACCTTTTTCAGGGAAGCATTTGTTATAATGATAAATGGTAATTTGACATGATAGTGATGTCTTGTCCTTGCTGTTGTAACCTATTTTTGGGTCCCCCACAAAATATATATAAAAAAATATATATACAGCCAAAGGAGGTTAAGAAAAAAATAACAGGAGGCAAAAGCGCTCAGAAAATGGTCGGAAAATTGGTCAATGAGGTTAAAAATACAAAGATTGGACTTTTGACAAGATATTCTTGAAGGAGGAGAGCCCGCTGAGGAGGAAAATTTGAAATTTGAGGAGAAAAGCCCAAATTTGGATGTTTATGGACTTAATTGGATTTTTAAATAAATTTATAGGGGCTTTGATTGCAAGAAAAATTGATTTTTAAGTCAATTTGGGCTCTAATTAGAAGAAATTTAAGTTCTGGGGCCAAAATATATTTTTTAGGAATTTATTAGGTCAAATCAGGGGCCTAATTGCATAAATATTGAAGTTTAAGGGCCAATTAGGGACTTAATTGAAGAAATCTGAAACCAGGGACCAAATTGGAGAAGGCGCGCAAGTAGGGAGGCTGGAATTAATTAATTCAGGGGCCTAATTGAAGAAATTGGAAGTTTATTGATCAATTAAGGGCTCAATTGCATAAATCAGAGACCAAGGACTAAAGTGAAAAACGCGGCCAACAAGAGGGACGGAGACCGAAATTGGCAGGATGCAATTGAAGAAAGAAAAAATGATTAAGGGCCTGTTTTGAAACTTGGCGCGTTTTGGCGCCATTTTTAATGAAACGGCGGTTTTAGCCAAAACGACGCCGTTTCATAATTTTCAAAAAAAAAAAAAAAGGGCAGGAACCGTGGCGACGCGGCGCCCGTACTGTTCATTTTCTTCCCCACCAAGCCGCCCGAGTGGCCGACTTCCGTACGTGTTTTCTGCCTCGTTTGGCCCCCAAATCCGACAAAGCATGCACCAACATGTCCACCCGGAACTCCTTTATCCCGGGAGTGGTCCTGGTCGGGTCAAAAAGGTTTGGAACGGCTTCGCTTATTGGGCCAAATCGTGCACCTCGGGGCCTCCGCAAATTTGGCGATCGAGGTGCACACTTTGAACGAACAATTTGGATTGCTCGAGTCGAATCAAGGGCTGAGACTTTTTCCCCATTGAAGACAAGATTACCCTCTCTCCAGCCCTATAAATAGGAGCAATTTTCATGCTCAAACGGTTGGAGGAATGGAGCTCAAAGTTGGCACAAAATAAGCTTTTCCTGCCCGTTTTTCCTGCAACCAGTTTTCTTTTTTTTTTTCAGCACACTCCCTCTTTTCCTTTCCTTTTCCCCGCCCAAGACACCAGCTCCCACAAGACCATTTCCCTCATTTCCAGCCTTCTTTTCCTAAACCGAGTAGCTTCCTTTGCATTCCCCCATCTCCCTTTCACTCGCCCTCTCTCAGGATGTAACAGATCCCCTCACTCTCTCATTTCCATCGCTGTGTCTCTCCTCCATTCGGCCCCATCGCGAGTGACGTCCCTCTCCATCCCAAATGTTCCCTTTCTATCGGCCTCCTCCCCGGCCAAATCACAGCGAAGCACCATTTCCTTCCAGCCGCCAGCCACACACCTGGAGAACCCCATAACAGCAGCCCGAGTTCTTCCACCACAGAGCCGTCCCCATCATCTCCTCAACAGCAGTCCTCCTTCCTCGCCACACCCACAGCCTCCAGCCGAGAGCTTGCCTTCTCCTCTCGCAGAATCCGCTCCTCCTTCTTCCAGCCGGGAACCACCTCCCACAAAAAGACACCACCCACCTCCACCGCAAAACGCACCGCCTCCTCCACGCCAGGTGCTCTTCTTCCCCCTCTTTGAGCAATATTTGATTCTTCTCCTGCATGCAGAACGAACAGCGTTCTGCATGCAGGAAGGGGGGAAAATAATTCCCCCCGTTGTTTTTAATTATGCTGGGGCCGATTGGTTCGGCCCAAGAATATGGGTTTCCTTCTGTGGGCCGGACTGATCCTAGCCCAGCCCTGCTGGCTGGGCTGGATCCGGCCCATGATAAAATAGAGTTTGTTTGGGCCGAGATCGACCCAATACCTCTTGGCCCGAGATCGGCCCAACACATTTTGGGGCCGAGTCCGGCCATTGGTTCGTTAGCAAATCTTGACCCAATTATATGTTATGTACTATGTATATTGTATTGTGTTTTGTATTATTTATATCTAGATATATATATAGAAAAATTAATTAATTCCTTCGAAAATTATTCCAAAAAATATGTGATTTTTTGCAAGTTTATTACTGTATTTTGATCAATATCGGTTTGTATTTTTATACTGTAAAGATACAAATCCGGTATTCAAATACCCGGTTTTCGTCAAGACATAAAAAAAAATTAAAATAATTTAAAAAATGTTTTGTTTTCATGCATACGGCCTAGTCTCTCCAATATATATATATATATATATATATACATATTATAACATCATATTTTTATACGACAAAGAAAATTTCAAAACAATATATGTATTAGCATGCATTTTGGCTTTTATAACCGGTTTATTTAAGCCATGAGAACTAGGCCAATATTTCAAAAATTCTAAAAAAATCTTTTTGTCTTATTTTAGTATATGGGATTATGAATTTAAACATAAAACATATTCCTGATATTAAAAGTATGGTTTTTTTATATAGACATTAGAACGGTTAGGTTTTACCCGATAAGATAAGGACCTCCTTATTGAGGAGGACTTTTCTTTGAACCATAGACGGACCAACATACATAGACATTAGAATGGTTAGGTTTTACCCGATAAGATAAGAACCTCCTTATTGAGGAGGACTTTTCTTTGAACCATAGACGGACCAACATACATAGACATTAGAACGGTTAGGTTTTACCCGATAAGATAAGGACCTCCTTATTGAGGAGGACTTTTCTTTGAACCATAGACGGACCAACATACATAGACGTTAGAACGGTTAGGTTTTACCCGATAAGATAAGGACCTCCTTATTGAGGAGGACTTTTCTTGAACCATAGACGGACCAACCGCTAGGAAACACAACGAGACCTTGAATTTTATCAGACGAATAAACAATGCAGCTTGCCTTAGGTAGGGCGTATTTGGGGTGTTAATACCTTCCCTTTACGCAACCAGTCCCCGTACCCAATCTCTGAGACCAGTTAGGGTTCCTAGTGACCAAAATACTAAGTGGCGACTCCCATTCCATTTTCTACAAAAAGACGATATTTTCTTGTCTCCCCACATTTGCCAGATAGATACCACACACACATCCTAGATTTTAAAGTGGAATACCTCGCCGCGCACCCGCGACACTTGCAGTGAAAGTTAATTAACTTCATCCATTGCCTCTAATATAAATCATGTCTGCCTATTCTTTTCTGGAATGTTTGTAGGACCAGTAGAGGAGTCAGGTATAAAATAGCAGGAACGGGAATGAGACATTCATCATTTCCCATTCAGAGATGCTGGATTAACAGGGATGAAGGGAATGTATATTGGAGAATTGGAATGAGAATGAAACATTATGTACTTTAGGTATTTTCAAGGAGGGAGTTGTGTGTGAAAGAAACAAAAACATCAACGAGGGATGGTTTAGACGCCTAAAATGCAGGTTAGATTTTGTATTTTATAGAATTCTTGACTTGCCACAGTTCGAAGTAGTTTATTACTGTATTGGGTTAGTAGCTAATTAAAAGAGGGAGGAATGTTGAGGCACTCAGTAAGGTGCAATACTTTGCCAAGTTAAATATTTATACGAGGCTACAAAATGATTAGGTAGACTTTTGTCTGTTCTAGGGTTGGATTTGTCATTTGCATGAAACCTGATATATATATATATATATATATATATATATTTGACCGAACATATTTGAAAGTGGAAGGACAAATATAAGAAATTTGAGATTGAGCTCGAGAACAAACCTCTACCTCATCTGAATATATGCCTAGTATGAGTTTGTCTTGGCTTTCATTATTGAAGTTGATAGGTATTGACAGAATATATAAGAGTTTTTTTCCATATTTATTTCCTAAATTATCATAGTTGGAAAAATAATTCTCATTTTAGCACAGATGAAACGGTGATCACGCATATCTGGACTTTCAACATCACCACCTGCTGTTTTCTTGAACAACTCCCAAGCTCCAGCTTCCTTTAAACCACTAGCTGAGAAGTTTTTATCAACTTCCATTTCACTTGATAAAACATCAAATTCTCTCGATGTCGGCAGCATTTTGCATTCGTTTTGTTCATATCCTTAAATGAAATACCAATTGCTTCTAAATCAAGTCTCTTCCGTAGATCATCTAGGACGACAAGAATCTTCTTCTCTTGCTTCAACCTCTCACGCAATCGACCTGCTCTTCCCCATTCACTTTCCTCGTTGAATGTTTAGGCCAAGCTGGTCTGCAATTCGCCCTTGAATTTTCATGGTGTCTGGTTTCGAGTTACACTGGCAATAACCATCTTGTCAAATAATTTATCCTCCATGGCTTGTTTGGAGAGACCTCTTTCACCAGTGTGGTCTTTCCCTCACCACCCATTCCATACACCCCAACTATTTTCACATCAGCAGATTTTATGGCATTCATGATTTCATTAAACACTGGTATTCTTGATTGCATGGCCTGATAGCCTTTTCCAAACATGACCTCCACCCCTGACGGAGCAACTTGGTAGGAAATCGAACCAAAGCTGCGTTGTTTCTTTAGAATGGATTATCTCAACCCAAAAGTTTAAATTGTTAGGTAAAGTTCCAAGATATAATTTATATTATTCTCTAACATGTTCTTTTAAGTGAAAGCTCTTTGAACTCGAAACTTGCATAATTTTACATTACCTTGTGCTTAATTTTTATCAAATAAATAAGAATGGTGAGGTTCAAACTTGTGATCGCTTGATCATCAATGTTTTGATACCATGCAAAACCTGTCGTGGAGCATATATTAGGTCGTGTATATGCTACTTGTGCGACCATTATTTCTGTATTAGAGTCAGAATTATTTTTTTCAATTGCACAAGTTGTTTAATCACAGACATGTGCGCTTATTTTGACTGGTAGATCGTGGAAAACCGACCATGATCACCGTGTGGTGTTCTGAATCATTTGTCACGAATAGTCCAAGGTTCTTGTTAACTTTCTGCAAAGATAAGGAGAAGATTAATTATCATTAGTGGGCTATAGAAAGATCAAATATTGTTAATACTGTTCAGTGATGCATCTTCAAGTCACTAAAACAAGCTTAAGAAATTAAGTGGTTCCCTTGAAATTTTAATTATAAACAATTAGTGAGCAAACGAAGTCAAAAGAGTATTTTACTTAATTATGCCTTGATGACTTGTTTCCCTACGGATCGGCCTGTCATGCACACTTACTTGCTTCGGTGGACTTTTTCTTTTTCTACTTTATCTTGTGTTGAACTTATCTTCTCCAAGTAAGCATATAGTAGCTTACTCATTTTTTTATTAAATTTTATTACAATTTTTTTATTTGAATTAAGAGTTATTTATGATCAAAACGTACTTATAATTTTTAGTTAAAAATAATTCAAATAAAAGACAAACATTGTTCAAAAGCAAACCAAGCTAAAGTGGCAAAATGTTTGTTTTCTATGTTATCTTTTGCTTTGCGTAAAAAAACATTCAAGAAGAAGCTACGAGAAATTTCTCATAGATGTGTTGGTTTGGATATGAATAGTTTTTTAGAGGTCCATTGCTCTTGAATTTGAGAGGAAGCCACGAAGACAACAGTTCGGTCTAGATGTCAACAACGTGTGTAATTATTACTATGAACCTAGAACACATGTTGTTTTCATTGTGCATTATACTGTTACTTTTTTATATTTTATTATGGATTTATTGTTTAATAATTTTTTTAATTTGATCCTTAAATTTTTATTTTGCTCAATTACACCATTTTTGGGCCAAATTAAAGGATAATTGGATTAAATTTGTTAAATGAGGACAAAGTTAAAAAATAAAAGATCAAAGTAGAAAAGACACCACAAATAGGTGATGATTTTAAAGTTTACATAAAGATTTTCATTTAGTCCTCAAACTTTACAGATTAAACATGTTTAGTCCCTCAATTTTTTTTCAATTCAATTTTGGTAAAAACTTTTTTGTTATTTTTTAGTTTTTAATTTGAAAGATGAGAGAGAGGTCGCTGGATTTAAGTGATAGAGAGAGAAAAACAATCTTGACACTAATTTTGACTACCAAAGTAGTCGATTTTGGTGCCAAAAGGTTTCATTTAGTAAGGGAAGATTCACTTAGATGTTTTTGTGCCTTAAAATTGCTTAAAAAACTATATCTGAGCCTGGGAAAATCTTTGATTGTGGGCTGATGTCATTTTTATGTGGTTTTTTAAAGGTCATTTAAGGGTTTGTCAAGGTGTTTATGTTTTTTTCTAGGTGTATTGGGTAAAAAATGGATTGAAAAATAGTTTTTTTGATCAAAAAAATATAAAACCTGTATTTAGAGAATACTAGATGACGCGCCATCTGACTATTTTTTATTTTTTAACTAATAGGGTGAATGACAAGTCGTTCACCCTAATTACATTAAAAAAATTAAAGACTATATGCGGGTACTTCTTATCAGGCCTCGTGTCGCTTGGCTTCTTTATATATATATATATATATATATTCTTCTTTTAAAAAAATATGTATTTCTTAAAATAAGTTTTTGATTTATATTAAAAGATACCTCTTCTCTTTAATTTTTTGTTGTTTGTATTTAGCCTTTTTTAAATAGTGGTTGTTTTTCAAAAAACAATTTTGTATTTAGTTTTTGAAGATATTAGTCTAATACATCTATATTTTTTTTATGTTTTATATAATTGAAATTTATTTTTAAAAAAATATATATATTTTTTTAATTTTGGATAACATTTCTAATAAGTGCAACTTTGTGAAATAATTTTTTCTTTTAATTTTATTCAATTAATTTTATGTGTCTATTTCTACTATCATTTGATTAAATAAAAAATAATTTTAATAAATAAAATCACTGAATATAATTTGATAAATAAACCGTGTTGAAAGATTAAATATCTTAATTTACTTCCACCTCTTGACTTTTTTAGATATGTATTTAGTTATCATTAATTATATTTTTATTATTTATTGACATATAAAATTCTCGAATTATATAACTAGATATATAAGTTCATAAACTTTTTAATTTATACTTGATATTTTTTATATAAGAATATTGAAAAAGCTTATATTTTCAATTTTTTTTTTCTGGAAAAAAAACTAACCCGCAGTGAATGGAGAATCACATTACTGTTACCTAACTATCCTAAAACCCATTATTCTTGACGTTCATGTGTTAGGTCATAAAAAAAAAATATTATGACCCATAGAAGTATAGAAAAGATAAGAACTAATGACATTATAGACTAGTAGATGAAAGGGTTCGTGAGCCGTGTGTTATCCAAATGAGGTCATTCAGTGCGTGCTGATATCCAAATCAAATTAGTCGGCTAAATGTATTCAGCACTGAAGTTATTTATCATTGCATCATGAAAAAACATGAATTATAAAATAACATAAAGAAATCTCCTTTATCTCAATCAAAGCAGAAGAAGAACAGGATAGGAGATGAGCAGCAATGGCATTTTAATTAACTTGGCTCTCTATCAGTGCCGTCCTCTTGTGGGATGAGCGATTGAAGAAGATGATGATATGGAGTTATATAATTATATGTGATCTAAGCAATGCCATTTGCCATCTTGTATCTCGTTAGTCCTAGTAAAAAGAGTTGAAAAGCGCATGACACCTGCCAAGAAGAGAGGCTTTCTTCTCTCACCAACTTCAGATATATTGAGCAATATTTAATACATGGTATAGATAGTGTTTGATGAATTCTATTTCTCCAGCCATTTGTTAGATTTTCAATTTGGAATATGGATGATGCCGAGCCGCCCATGACTAGGCAAAAATCTCTCTTTTTTTTTCTAGAATCTGACAGGCATACCACCGAAATGAGTAGGAAAGGGTATTCCTCAAAATCCAAATTAACACGGCCGAAAATGGGTTGATGGGAAATCATCATGGTTTCAAAGCGGGAAAAAGGATGCCAAAAGCAGCCACTTTGTAAGATTAGTCACTTTATGAACTTGCTGGCATTCAATTTTCACACATGGAAAGATTAATGAAAAATGTGAATGATAAGAGGAGGCGTAAGAATCAGTTGAAACCATTGTACCCTTCCTTTGAATATGTTATCTCTAAATCAAGATTGTGTCCTTCCAATGAAAGATTGGTTACTCTATTGCATTTGACCCTTTTCAAATTACGTATAAAGAATTGATGGCGCATGATCTCTCTCTCTCTCTCTCTCAATGTATATATATAGCAAAGACCCTAACTCTCTCACACAATATAGTCCACTTGACAATTTTCGAGACACTACTCTTCTCACTTGAGACAATGGCTAACATGAAGGTTTTTTTATTCTTTATCCTGATTTTGCTTTTCTTTTCGACGTTCGAAACTCGTTCAATCGACCGGATTTCACACCAGAGAGATCGTTCATTGATAGAGACTGCCCAAGAAATGTTGAAGGAAAGCATAGCAAGGCACGAGTTGATTGAAGATTTTAACGAGTCTTTCAGGCTCAGTCCCGGAGGTCCCGATCCCCGCCATCATTGATCATGGTGTCACGAATAAAGCCTCACCAGAGCAACTGTTTCATGCAAAAGAAAAAATGAAATCGTAGCAGCTTCTTAAAAAACAAAGCTTCCCACTGATCACAACCAAATGATCGACAGAATACGTGCTTGAAATGGGAAAACAGTGTTAGATAGCTACTAAAGAAAATGTAGTATCCCATTTCAAGCATGTATTCAAGAAATAAAATGTAGCAGCTAACTACTTCTTATTTTTCCATATCAAGGATGTATATATTTTGTCGATCACTTTGTTGTGATTGGGATGTTTTTTGTTTTTTTGGTATATGAACTTTCATATAAGAGTAGATTTCGTTTCATGGTAATTAAATGTTATGTTTGGTTAAGTATCCTGCATTGCTTAAGCACACCAACAATATTCAGTGAGCACATAAACTGGAGCTATCCGCGTTTAGTCAATTTTGAGTATTGATTAATTAGTCAATTTTATATATTTTCCGTCTAAATCATAGTGGTATTAATCAACAAATGCTACCAGAAACATATGCTGCAACTTGAGCTATCCATGTTTCCAACATATATTTCAATTGCACTCTTATTCAGGGGCGAAGGTAGAATTATTTAATAGGGGGGCCAAAATAATATAAAAAGATATATTTTTTTTAATTTACTATACATAAATTGTAAAAATAAAAAAAACTGCATGATTTAGTTTTATTCAAAGAAGTAACTACAAACATATGACGATCTTTGTATAAGATAAGAAGTTTAAATCAATACCAAATTGAGTCAAAGCTGTGAAGTTAATGTCATCTTCATAATGTATTCATCACTTTAATTTTGTTGATCTTTGTACCTATCAAATATAAATATACAAAATATATAAGAAACATTAGTTAAAGCGATGCATTATTTATGTTTGATAAAACTTTGAAATAAAGTAAAAAATAATAAAGAATGATTCTTACATATTTAATTTAATTGTGCTCGCCGTTCTTTCATGGAGTAGAAATCATCGATTATCATATAAATTGTGAATCTTTCAAGCAATTTCTTTTTCTATATAGACAATCAAATAATTTGCAAGAAAATCATCCTCCATCCGATTGCGAAGTCTTGTTTTAACAATCTTCATCGCTGAAAAAGCTCGTTCAGTTGTTGTTGTCGAAACATGAAGAGTCAAAATAAACCGAATCAACCTGTCAATGAGTGGATAAATTGTTGATTTTTCTGTTTCAAACAATCCTTGACATAAATCAACAATCGATGACATATTCTTTAACTTTGGATGATTGGGCACATCAAGCTCATAATGTTGCAACTGAAATCTCAAATGAGTTTTTTCTTGGTCAGAAAAGTCTTCAGGATAGAACTTGTCAACAAGTAAGCATATATCTTCAACGCTGAATAATTTATAGTTATTTTTAGGATCTAAAGTTGCGCTCAACTTAAGAAGCTCAATCGTCTGCTCATTGAATCTATTATTTAGCTCTTGCAACTGTTGATCAATGATAGCCGTAAATATATCAACTCGGTAGTGATGCTCAACTGTTATTGATTTTGTTTTACGGCGAGATCGTCCCACACTAGAAAAACAAGCATCCATATCGAACTTCAATGTCTTGATGCTTACAAAATGATGTTACTTCTTCTAAAAGAGTTTCCCAGCCATCATCTCTTAACTTCTGAATTAAAGTCTTTGTGGTAGTCACCAAATGCATAGCATTTAAAATGTCTTGAGATTTCTATTGCAAAGCTTGGCAAAGCACATAAGTAATTCCCATAACATTCTTTATTATATGCAAGATGAATGCAAAATCAAATGACATTAGCAACTTAAATGAAAAAGCCGCATCACCACATTGAGAATAAATAAATCCATCTAAAGCGATGTTTTCAAGAACCAAGCAAGTTGCCCCATACATTTTTATCAAACTGCAAATGGATTTGAAGTGCGAACTCCATCTCGCTATCTCCAGTGTCGTTGCAAACCACCTACTTGATTAACTCTTTTACCCGTTTCAATCTCACCAATATCAACTAAATGTCAATTGTAGCTGCTTGAAAAGCCCGTAATTCATCATTACGCTTGCAAGAAGCACTAACAATGTTAATAATAAAAATCAAGTTCTGAAAAAAAGTGTGAACATCGATATTTCTTTAGTCAGCAATAAGAGCCAATTGTAATTGATGAGCTAAGCAATGTACATAATATGCATAAGGGCAATCATTAATGAATAAAGCTTGCAATCCATTCCACTCTCCACGCATATTACTAGCACCATCATACCCTTGGCCCCTAATATTTTGAACATCAAGATTGTGATGAGATAAAACAAAGGAAATCTCTTTCTTAAGAGTTGAAGCAGTTGTGTCTTTGACATAAACTATATCCAAAAATCATTCTCGTATAAATCCACTTCTATCAACAAACCTAATAACAAGGGCCATTTGCTCTTTTCTGGATTCATCTCGAGCTTCACCAACAATTAAGCAAAATCTTGCATCACCAATCTCATGACGAATGAAGACCGAACATTTCTAGCAAAGACATGCAAAATTTCCTTTTGAATTTGATGCGAGGTGTATTTAGCATTTTGTGGAGCATTATCTAAAACAAGAGCACCTACTTGTTCATTATATGATGCTAAAAGTTCCAACATTTCAAGAAAATTACCTCGATTTTTTTGATTCTCGGACATTCATCATGTCCTCTAAAAGCACATGCTTAAAATGTGAGCCAACAAACAATATCTATTGAAGCTTTAATATACAATCGATTATTTAGAATTTCTTGAGTAGTTTGCCTCTTAACTACCTTCTCAATATGACATGATTGATTTTTCAAATTTTCCAAGCACCTGGTAGCAAATCTATGAGCTGAATTTGGACCTTTTCCCATATGAGTTAAAAAAGCACATCGCTCCCCATCATTAACTTTCTTCCACCAATTGAATCCTTTAACAAAATGTGTCTGATCCTGGCTTTCCGGATGACTTACTTGAAAATAGATAGCAAGGGAAACAAAATGCAGTATTTTTCTCTCGAATATTCAAGCCATGGATAACTTTTGAATCAATGAGACCGAAATCGACGAGGATGTTTTTTACCAGCCGGTGGATATTCGACATCAAAGGTTGATATGGCCCCAAATTAATGTATGCCCTTCTAATTTCATCTTGTTGATTAACCAGATATTCCCAAATTTGAGGACGATTGCTTGGATCTCTAATCAGATGAGCAATGTTGATTCTAGTAGGAGGTTGCTCATTAATCAACGCAGGTTCTTCATAAACTAAAGTACATTGGGGTTGTTCAACCATAACTTCAACATTACACATTGGAGTTGATTCACTAGGCTGTGAGTTATCAATATTTTTCCTCTTTTTCTCAAAAAAGGAATCAATTCTTCTTATTTTGTTCATGGTTCAACCTAAAATCAAAACATCATAAATTTTTATTGTTTTCTATTTAAAAAATAAATACAAATAACGATGTGTTGAAGCAATAATCAGAACCAAAAATAAATTTTTACATGTAAACCACACCGACATATGAAAGCAAAATTAACATATTAAAAAAAGAAATTGATATATAAAAGCATATCTAACATAAAAAATGGGATTACTGGGTTCCTAAAAAAGAAAACTTACACCGAATCAAAGTTGGGTATACGCTCTTCAAAGAACTCAATTTGGCTAGAAAGACCGTGTCTAATTGTACATTGGACCTGGTGATAGTAAGGTACACGTGAGAAAAAAATTGATAATTTTGGTGGCTCGCTAAAAACAAAACATAAAAAAATCAAAGCATAATCGAAACAAACAAACCCATAAAATATATCCAATTAATTAGAAAAAACAACATTCACTATAACAAGAAATAAAAAATGATAAAACTAGTAGATCTGAAAAAAAAAATAGCAGAATTATATATATGTATTCATTAAATTCTTAACAAACATTAAAAAAAAATTAAATTACTAATTACCTTGTTGTTTCGATGAATTAATTGGCTACAGCTTTGCTTTAACTTTTATGCTTTGTATTGTTAATTTTTTTTTCCGGCTAGATTTGCACTTTGCAGAGAAGAATGAGAGAGAGACAGTAAAGGAAAGGAATTAAAAATTGGAAAGCTTTTGTTTTCCACTTGCATAGAGATACACGGATATTTAGCCTATTAAAGTCAAACATAACTAATAAAATAATAATTTAATATTAAAAGCTTATTATTTATTATATTAAAAAAAAAGTTTTGCAGGGACCCGGGCCCTTGCTGGCCTCCCCTTGGCTCCGCCGCTGCTCTTATTATTGTTAGGGAGCGTCATGTGTTTCGAGAGATACATGAACCTTTGCATGCATTGACTTGCCCAAATAGATTTACACATTGATGGACACCATCTCCAAACCAAAAGCTTGAACTATTAAGTCTATTTCTGCATATGATCACATTTTTTTTACTTCATTTGTTTCTGTACTGTACCATGTAGTACAAAAAACATTAATTTAATGTTTTTTGTTTTTTTATGCGGTGCACTGCACAATGCACCACTCAAATAAACATATTCTTAAATCAATATTGTAAATATAATTCACATTGCATTAAATAAAATTCTCCAATTAATGTGAATCCAGATTATATGAATTTAGCTCCCTTTAAAGTTTAAAGGTTAGCTCCATTATGAAGTATATGATTTACTTATCCACTATGTTGTCTTGGACCACCACATAATAAGAGCAACAAGTTGCCACTTAGTCTAGCTAAACAATCCATTTTGATATTTGTTTGGAGTGTTTTATGTTTGAAGAGTTTCATGGATCTCTAAGCCTTCGCTATAATTATACATACCAAGATTTAAACATATAGAGGAACATCATTTTCAATAAAAAAAAACTTTACTAGTTTATCTATATATATTCCTCATTTTTTTCACTATGAGTCTGTATGAAATATATATGTGCATCTAATAATTATCATTATTAATGAATAGGAACCTTTCATCAACTAAATAGTATTTGCTATTAAAAATGCTCATTATGATTTAATTTTTCTTTATATAACTGTAGAACCACATACATTCTCATGCATGTTAATTGATAAAGACCCAAAAATCCAATTAGTCTAAGAACAGGGTTTCCGGGTTAGATAATTAGTTAATTATTAATCCTAGCAATCTCATCCATTCTCCCTAACCAAGAAGATTGATAGCTTATACTTGATTCTTGGTAGGCCAAGGTGGCTTGTGGTTTGTACCTACAAAAGGTCTCATTTGGTGGAAGTGAGGATTCTTCAATGCTTAAATAAATATCTTTTTAGAGAGAGAGAAATACAATAATATTCTAGAGAGAGATGCTCTGGATATATATATATATATATATATATATAGACACACACACACACACACACATACACATAATAGAGAATGAAGATTGTGAACCTCTATCTTAAAGGACTCATGATATATTTATAGCTAATGAGTTTTGTCCTTTTGTGAAGAAGAAGGGCTGGAGTGTAACTTCATATTTATGGTATTTTGAGTTGTGTTGTTAGCTGTATTTCACTCATTTTATCTAGTTAAAAGACTGAGACATGATGGGTTATGATAAACATACATCTAATGGTGTTCGTAGAGTAAAGACTTGTTTAATTAAGTCTATTTGTTAAGAAATAATTCCTCTATAATTTTATATAAAAATTTATAGAATTGATTGTGTTTAGACGCAATCATCTCTTGGGTCTGGCCAGTGCAAGACCTAATGTGCCCGGGCTTGGAATACTACCAAGCCCAACTGTCCCATCCGTGGCTGGGTCTGGTTAGCGCTAAACCCAACGCACCTCCACTAAGGCATGTTTGGTGTTGACGCGTGTAAGCCCAACACACCCGAAGATTTAGAAAAATTATACCCATATGTTTTTCTTGATCCAGTTTTTTTTTTTGTAAAGATATATAAAGATATACTGATAAAATCTTGGTTCATTAATAGCCCCCTAGTATTTATGATATAATAATATGCGAATACTTTAATTAATCTCCCAGTTCGAGTAGAGGGTGATTTTTGCTCGTATTAAAAGGGGGTGAAAGTAAAAAAAAAATATAGAAAAAAATATGCATCTGGATTGAAAGAAATTCTTTCAAACATAAAATACCAAGAATCTGTACTTAGAAAAATTCTAAAAGATTGAGGGTACCATCCCTATCTTTTATAAAAATTCTTACGTGACTGTGTGAAACCCAAAGAGGGTGAACCTATACTTAGAAATTTCTAAGTGATTATAGGCTCTTTAGAAAGTGAGAGCATGTAGCTTTCTTGAGGGGTGAGCAAAAAAATCAAAAAACCGATTAAACAGAGAAAATAAAAAAAAACCGAAAAAACCGAACCATGAAAAAAACCCGATTAAACCGATTAGAAATTTCAAAAAACCGACTGGTTTGGTTTTGGTTTTATAAGCCTGAAACCAAAAAAACCAAACAAAAAAAAACCAAGCCAAACCGAGAAAAACCAGGAAAAAAACAAGTCAAACAAAAAAAAACCGAGCCAAACTGGAAAAAAACCGAGTTAAACTGAACCAAATCGGAACCGGTCAGTTTGAACCAGTTTTTGTTCTAAATAACCAAACCGATCGATCGGTTTTAGTTTTTTTTTTAAAAAACCGGTTTGGTTATTTTTTTTATGAAAACCGAACCGAACCGAAAATGATCACCCTTAGCTTTCTTAGTATTGTCAGCTTAAGAGCTTTCCACTAAAAAGTGGTCATCATGATCATTTTTTTAAATTTTTTTACAGGGCATGAAAGCCCCGCACTAAAGAGTGGTGATTGAATGATGTTGATATTTGTACTAGAAAGACCAAGTCCATCTATTGAAGAGTTGTGAAAGTGGCACAAAGAAGAACATGTCCATCCCTTGGAGAGGGGTGTATATAGCCCCGAGGAAACCATGTTCGAGAGTGGTGCATATAGCACTAGGGAGACTAAGTCCATCTCTTGGAAAGTGGTGCATATAATACTAGGTAGATCACGTCCATCCCTTGAAGAGTGGAGCATATATCACTAGAAAGACTAAGTTCATCCCCTAGAGAGTGGTATATATAGCACTAGAAAGACTAAGTTCATCCCTTAAAGAGTTGTGCATATAGCACTAGTTAGATCACATTCATCCCTTAGAGAGTATAGCATATAGCACTAAGGAGACTAAGTCTATCCCTTGAAGAGTGGTGCATATAGCATTAGAGAGACTAAGTCAATCCATTGGAGAGTGGTGCATATAACACTTGGGAGATTAAGTCCATCTATTAGAGAGTAGTGCATATAGCACTGGGAAGACTAACACATAAATGTTGCAGAATAGTAATTTATTGCTAAGCATACTAGACCTTATAGATTACAATGGTTGAATGATAATGGTGAAGTGAAAGTGATTAAACATGTTTTGGTTTTTTTTTCGATTGGAAAGTATGTTATTGAAGTTCTGTGTGATGTTATATCAATATAAGCAAGTCACATCTTATTGGGAAGACCATGACAATATGATAGGAAGACAATTCATGATGAGGTTAAAATAGGTATACCATTGTAAAAATTGATAAAGCCAACACTCTTGTATCTTTTACACCTAAACAGGTGTATGATGATCAAACAAAGCTAAAAGGTGAGCATGAGGCTATGAGAAGAGAAAATCAAGGTGAGGAACAAAGGGAGAAAGGACCATCAAATTTGGCCAGAACCCAAAACACTGCTGCAACCTATTCAGCCACCCATCCAAACATAAACAAACATTCAGCCAACACTCCAAACAAATCAGACCATTTGGCCACTACCCAAAAACACCCAAACCTGGCTGAAAGTGGAGGTAAGATAAGAGGAGTGAAGAAAGTAAGTAAGTGTGATATGAATTATGTGGAAAACAAAAGAACAACAAAATTTCTATGCTAGAGAGGGTGAGGTCAGATCTGTATTTTTCACTAACAAGCGAATGATTTTACTTGTATACAAAGAGGTTTACTTTAATACACGATCTTAATCATGTTGTGTCTAGTGTTATTGTTTCTTTGTTAGAGGAGTTTGAAGATGTGTTTTCTGAAGATATCCCTAGCGGATTACAACCCGTGAGGGAAATAGAGCATTAGATTGATCTTGTACTCGGGGCTATGATTCCTAATCGACCAGCTTATACAAGCAATCCTGAGGAGAGAAATGAGCTTCAAAGACAAATTGATTAGATGATGGAGAAGGGGTACATTCATGAGAGTTTGAGCCCTTGTGATTTGCTAGTGTTACTTGTGCCTAATAAGTATGGAACATGAAGGATGTGTGTTAATTTCTAAGCCATCAACAACATAACACTAAAGTATAGACATCATATGTCTAGGCTTGATGACATGCTAGATGAGTTACATGGATTATGTACTTTCTTTAAAATTGATCTGAAAAGTGGGTACAATTAGATTAGGATGAAAGAAAGTGATGAGTGCAAAACTGCATTAAAACTAAGCATGGTTTATATGAATGGCTAGTCATGTTGTTCGGACTTACACATGCACCTAGTACGTTTATATGTTTAATGAAGCATGTGTTGCATCCGTTTATAGGTAAGTTTGTAGTTATGTATTTTGATGACATTCTGATCTATAGCAAGAACTTAAATGAGCATCTTGATCATTTATGTAATGTACTCAATGTGTTGCATTGTGAGAAATTGTATGCTAATCTTAAGAAGTGTACTTTTTGCATGGAGAAAATTATGTTTCGTGGCTATGTTGTAGTGCATAGTGTATCGAGATGGATGAGGAGAAAGTTAAGGTCATCCAGGATTGGCCTATACCAAAATCGGTAAGTGAGGTAAGGAGTTTTTATAAGTTAGCTAGTTTTTATAGACGTTTTGTGAAAGATTTCATTACATTACCTACACCTTTGAATGAAGTTGTTAAAAAGTCAGTAAGGTTTAAATGCGAGGAGGAACAAGAATTGACTTTTGCTCTTTTGAAAGAAAAATTATGCACTTGTTTTAGCTTTACCCGACTTTACGAAAGCATTTGAAATTGAATGTGATGCATCTAGAATATGAATAAGAATTATATTAATGTAGGATTGAAAACTCATTACTTATTTTAGTGAGAAGTTAAGTGGAGTGACTTTGAACTATCTCACTTATGAAAAAGAACTATATGATTTGGTAAGAACAATTGAGACATATCGGCATTACTTGTGGTCAAAAGAGTTTCTAATCCATTCAGATCATGAGTTATTTAAACATCCGAAAGGACAAGGTAAGTTGAATAAGATATATGCAAAATGGGTTGAATTCATTGAGACTTTTCCTTACATAATCAAGTATAAGCAAGACAAAAAAAACATAGTAGCTGATGCACTTTTGGGCAGGTATGTTCTTCTAAACACTATGAGTATTAGATTATTAGGCTTTGAATATGTGAAGGAATTGTATATGAATTATTATAACTTTGCCAAGATATATAATGCATATGGACATTTGACTTTTGATAAGTTTTATTTGATGGATGGTTATTTGGTAAAAAACAATTGATTATTTGTTCATGCTAGTTCTCTGCATGAATTGCTTGTTCATGACGCACATGAGGATGGTTTAATGACTCATTTTGGGGTAGCGAAAACTTTGGATGTAGTGCACAAACATTTATATTGGCCAAAGATGAAATGGGATGTGCAATGACTCGGTAAACAATGTTTTACATGTAGAAAGATAAAATCTAGAGTATTACCACATGGACTGTATACACCACTGCGTGTACCTACTCAATGTTGGGTAGATATCTATATGGACTTTGTTTTAAGTTTACCTAGGTCAACTAAAGGTAGAGACTCTATTTTTGTTGTGGTTGATAAGATTTCTAAGATGATGCATTTCATTGCATGCCATAAGACTGATGATGCATCTTATATTACAGACTTGTTCTTTAGGGAGATTGTATGTTTGCATGGCATTCCTAGAAGTATAGTTTCAGATCATGATGTTAAGTTTCTTAGCTACTTTTGGAAGACTTTGTAGGGAAAATTAGGTACAAAACTCTTATTTTTGATAATTTATCATCCTTAAATAGATGGACAAACTGAGATAATGAATAGAATTTTATCACAACTTTTATGTGTTGTTATTCAAAAGAATCTAAAAAATTAGGAAGAATGTTTGCCTTTTGTTGAGTTTGCTTTTAATAGAATTGTGCATTCGACCACTGACTTTTCTCCTTTTGAAATTGTTCATGGGTTTAATTCACTAACTCCTATGAACTTAATTCCTTTACCTTTGGTAGAAATAATAAGTTTAGATAATAAAAAGAAGGCAAAGATGATGAAACAACTTCATGAGGGAGTTTGATTGCAAATAGAGAAAAGGAGTAGGTTGTACGCTTCTAAAACAAATAAGAGGTTTATTGTTTTCCAACCGGTGATTGGGTTTGGGTGCACATGTATAAGAAATGGTTTCTTAACCATAGAAAATCAAAGCTACAGCCTCGTGATAATGGTCTATTCCAAGTTTTAGAGAGGATTAATAACAATGCCTATAAAGTTGATCTTTTAGGTGAGTATGGTGTTGGTGCTACCTTTAATGTTGTTGATCTTACTTTGTTTGACATAAATTTTGATTTAAGGTTGAATCCTTTTGAGGAGAGATGAGATGATATATGAATCATTCCACGAACACCAAGGATCCATTACATGTGCCAAATGGGCTAATCATGAGGTTAGGTTATACCTAATATCTGTTCATTTGTTACCTTTGATTAAGATAATATGTTGTCAGGATTAAATTATAACATTCTCTATATAAAATAAATTAGTAATCTAAAATCTAAAGATCACTTATATGACTGTTATGTGAGCTCTTTCATAAATATGAAGATTTCTCATATAAAATTCTCATACTGGTTAAATCAATATATATGTTATCTGACAAACACCTATTTATTAGTTTCAGGTATCATCATATCTAATTTTTTAAGAACTATTTTTTTCATAAAGAAAATAATATAATATATATTAGTCTTGATAGTTCTAATTAATGTTCATTTTTAATTTAGCATTGACTACAAATATTTAAGAAAAATGCTTTGATGTAATATGAATTTTATAACTATAATCATTTTTATAATTTTCTTTATAAAATATTTTTATTTTAAAAATTTTATTTTTATTCTAAACTCATTAATCAAACATAAATAAATATAAATGATTAGTGTTAACTCTAAAGAATTGACTCGGTATTTAAAATTATTTTTTATTGATTTTATAAATTCAAATTCTAAAACTATCTGCTAAATTCATTGGAAAGGCATTTATTTTCTGACAATATATTCGCTCTTTGGCCTTTCGGTAGCATACTATATCTCTTGCTTAGAAAGGCATTTATTTTCGACATTTATATCTCTTGCTTGATTTACTTTATCAAGGAATATTCTTGAAGTGCTCCCCGTGGACCCCTGTGGAGTGAAAGAGTCTTCTTGAACTGCGGATTCCTTTTTCATTCAAGCCATTTTCTAGCTGTGAGATTTTATTTTTTAGTTATAATAATAATAATAAGAGATAATATGGAGGCATAAAGGTCAAAAACATCTTAGGGTAGGTGCTTTCTTGTTTTTGCTCTTATTTTTAATTTATTTTTAACTAATTATTCTCAAATTAATTGTTCAAAATCAATATAATGATTCTCAATTGAGTTGATTAGAGTTTAGTTACTATTTGTTTTTATATTTTAAAAGCGTTTTTAAAAAAGTTTAAATTTTTTTTATTTTTTTTTAAATTAATATTTTTTTGATGTTTTCAAATCATTTTGATGTACTGATATCAAAAATAATTTTTAAAAAAATAAAAAATATATATTATTTTGATGCATTTCCGAATAAAAAACACTTTAAAAAGTAACCGCAACTACACTCTCAAACACACAAACATGGATAGAAATAATGATTCAAAACTGTTTTATTCTATCCGTAGAATGTTTCATATAGTTTGAAAAACATAATAAATATTCAAATATCCCATACTATTTAAAGTCTCATTTCATATCATTTGAGATATGTTGAAACAACTGAAATACTTGAGGGGCTCCACTAGTCATTATATTCTACTGATTATAGAGTAACCTTTTTTTTTAATTAAAACTTTTCATTGCTTTACTCATAAGTTTGAGTACATTCAATCCAACTTAATTATTTATAGATTTTATTAAATTTCATTACTCAAAATTATTAAAATTTTAATATTAGAATAATAATATTTCCTTTTCCTTTTTAAGTGATCATAAATTTCTATAAAGTAATTTACTAATATATATCATTTGGAAAACTTTAGTTGTTTTATTATTTATATGAATATTGAACCACCTTAATATTTTTTTTTAATTTCTATTTTTTTTTTCCAATTAGATTCTTTCTTGTTACTTTATTTTATAATGAAATATTCATCAAATTAATAAAATTAGCCTAATAGTGAGGGGTTTACCTAGCCTAAATTAATGAAGGAGAGAGATTAGTTGGACTCAAAGATTTAAAAGAACAGTAATTAGGTGTCTAACAGAAAAATTAAATAATTAATCAATAGTTTGATTTTTTATAATGGCAACAACTCTGGGACATACCAAAATAGAAAGGTAAACATTATTTTTGTAACTGACGGAATAGTATTGACGACTTTAAAATTAATTCAAAAACTACATCTAATGATAGCTATGTGTATGTATGATATATCTATATATATGTGCAAGGTTAAAGAAAAGAAAAGAAAAAATACAAGTTTAGATGAATACTATACGAAATCAATCAAAATGCTTTTGAGAAATCAGAATTAACTTTTAAATACATACAATATTCGTTGATGAATTGTATGAACATTGTAATTTGTTAATTTCAATTTATGAAAATTAAAAATAAATAATATGCATCATGGTTTCATTGTATCCTCATACTCATTATATTGTTGATTAGAACAATATAATGGTCAATTTACTATTTATTAACAAAATCAATCATTTAATTATCTATTTCAGGTAATATTATAGTTTCAAAAGGTTCACAAATAATTATTAGATTTATGTCAAACCAATTATAAGAATATTACCATAAGGAATGTAATACGAAGATAATAACAATTCAAAAAAGAATGTTTTTATTTATTTATTTGGATATATAAATATAGTCACGTGTATGAAAGCATACCTATTTATCTTTTCCTCGCGTATTTCAATTCCATCAAGCATTATCGAACCAAATTTAAACATATGACTAAACTATGGCAAATAACCTTACCTACTCAAATTCAGAGAACAATTATATTTTCAAAGATTTATAGTTAGCACTAGTTTTGTTTTGCGTGCTCCACAGTAATGTTCTTACTAACCTTTTTTTATATATAAACATTAGTCATAATCTCACAATGTATAAAGATAACCTGGTCAAAACCTGACTTGAGTAAAAACAAATCCAATAGATGAAATTCTTAAACAACATTATTTTTGTGAATGTAAGAAAAAGGGGTAGGCTGTGGGAACTCTTCACTAGTGTTATTAAGTTCGACTTAACGAGCCAACCTTGAAACATTCCAACTTGATTACTTGCATAGCTTGAACTTTGAATTAACTGCATGGGAGTTTCCTCGTGTGACCAAGTTGATTTAACGAGGTCAAAGACAACCCAAATGATAAAAAATAAACTTGAGTCAACTTTTTAAAAAAAATTAGAATGGTGATGAGAATCTACTCTTAGGCTGCAAGATTAGCCACTAATTTTCTCTTTTTAGCACCTAACATTTTCAACTTTAAGTTTAGGCCTGAAATCTAAAACTCTTGTTGTGCTCAGATATTTTATGATCTGACCCATCAATCTCTATGGGTCCTTAAACGGTATAACCAATACCTTTTTCCTCTAGTCTTTTGTCATATCGGATACTTATGAGTAACCTTTCCAACAACTTTTCTACCAGTTGTGATCATACAGAGCATTTCCAAGCTCATTTTACTAATTCTAGTAAGTTTCTCATGATTTTGAACTTTTATAAAATTAATCTAAATTGGTGGTTCTTGGAATGAATTACTTGAATCCTAGTTACTATAGGACCATGTTAAGATAGGAAATGATGTAGCATCAAGCTCCTACAAATAAAACCCACTAGTAATCACCAAAACAAACAAGATATGAATGCAAATAGGCATTTCTTGTTCTCCAATAAAATATAAATTTGTTTAGGCTTTAAAACATCAACTTCGAAGTTGTATTTCCTAACTCTTTTAGTTGATGCTTAGAAAATTTCTCTAACTTTGAATATAAATACCATGGTGTTATGAATAAACCTGATATCCTACCTTCTACCATGTGGATCATTATCCAAACAAACAGTAACTACAAATAACATTTTAAATGACTATTTTCCTACTTTCTATAATAATTCAAATAAAGATGAAAAGATCTCAGTTAACACTACTACTATTAGATTAATTTAAAGAGAAACCATGCTCTTAAACACATTAACAACCTCAAAGTTAATTATTCTTTTTACCGGTGAGAAAAGGATAAAACCATAAATGCATATAGCTACAATCCTTAAATGAGTCTCATTTTCATCAGCATGCAATCTTCTTTTAAATATAGGTTTCAATGTTCTAGAACCAACCTTGACAAAAATCTTACTTGGTCATTTATTATCTTATAGTCTACCTTGGTTGCCCAAAAATAATTTGATGGAGCTTGTTCTTTTAACGTATAAAAATATACCAAGTTTGATTTTGAACAATTTAAAAGAGAACCTTACTCCTCGAGAGTTAGGGTCATATCTATAGTATCGAAAGTAGAACACATATATTTTAGGTCCCAAAACCCTATCATAACTTGGAAATATAGGGGTTGTACCTATATTTTAAAGAGTTGAGTTATATTTCCATACTATTTTTGGAAGTCAATCTAATATTATAAGGATAACATCTTCCAACAATCTAATAACTAGCTAACATGAGGTATTATGTCTTCAAGATTTACCTACCCTGGTAATTTAGACTCAAATCCTATTGGTAGGCCATCTCCCTTACCATATTAGCCTTTCTCCAACCTAGTCATCAAATCCTTAATGGTAATTTCAATATGTCCCGACATCTCACACTTTATATAAGGATTGGTGGAGAAAAATAACATTACCATGAACACTAATAAATGTGAGATGTTTTGATATAATTTATATACTATTAAGGGTCCATTTTAGTGGATAAGATCTAGCTCATATAAGGTTTAACTTAGTTGGTCTATCTTTAAATATTTTATAAAGATTTTGTTTAGGTTTTTAGATTATCTGAACTACTAGTAGGGTAACCCGATCTTTTCATCTTATGCAATATAAGTAATGGAGTAACTCCACAATATCCAATGCATAGTGTGAGTTCTAATCAGATTGGAAGTCCAAATGAGCATCACTAGACATAAGTCACATTCATCATTGAATCTCTCTATCTAATCATAAAAGGGCAAGCTCGGATCCAAAGCTTTTGTTGGGTTTTTGTGAAGAGTGTGAAACTCAAAAACTAATATGCGTGCACATGCAATCCAGTAGATTAAAATAAACAAAATAATAAATAAATATAAATATAAATATAAATAAATGTTTAACAATAAATGACAATAAAAGCATTAAAAGATAAAACAATTCCATATAAGCTTAACCCTAGCATCCCTAGTGGAGTAGTCATGTTGTTGCTACCCAACATGAAAATGGGACATCCAAAATTATAGGAAAAATATTGAAAATAGAGTCGCCAACTAGTTTTTAAGGAAATTAAAAATTCTAAAGTTATTTAAGAGATTTGAATAAGGAATTTGTTATGCTTATGGAAATATAAAAATTACTTTTACTACATCCTTTCGATGACTTATAATTCATTGATTGTTTTTGTTAAGGAGAAAAACATCATGATAGGCCTATGCTAGTCCCTAGAATAAAGAGACTTGTTGTCCTAGCTATTAAAAGTTTAATCAAAACATTGTCATCTTGATGAAAACTCGTCGATAAATTTTTAAACTCATTTAATTTTAGGGAAGCATAAATATTAAGGAGTTTGGATTGAAAATGAATCAAATCATATGAAATTTGAGATAATACCCTGGAAATTCTTTTCTGGCATTTGAATTATAACAAGAGTAAAAATGTGAAATTTTTCTACCATGAAATTACATGCAATAATACTAACTTGATAAAAAAAAAAAGGTATGTATAATAATAGAATTAATATAAGATAAATGGAAGAATAAGCAATGAAAAGTATGCTTTAATGCATATTGCTAGGCATCTAACAAAATTCCAAGTTGTGAAGCAATGGAATGGGGGCTTCAAAGGTAATATAATAGCTAACTTGCTGCAAGAATCCATGAAGAGTCATAGAGGAGCTTGACAACACATATGCAAACTGAATGATATTGCTTTTGAAAAGGAATGTCCACTATTATTTTTGAATGCCCATACATTAAGAGCTCATTTTCTTAAGAAAATAGAATGAACTTGTTGCTACTACGAAAAAGAGCGCATATGGTTGTCTTCTTGGTTTTCTTTTTCTTTTTTTTCCTTTGTTTCTCCCCCTATTAAATTTCTTTTCTTTTTTTCTCCTTTTTTTTAGTATGTATATATCCTTTATCCGAGTTCCTTTTCTTTTTTTCATTTTCCCTATTAACAATCATACAACAACCGCAGCAAGCAATAACATAATTTCTCCTTCATCCTCATACAACTCCATAACACCTTTGCAGCAACAACAGAAAACAGTAGCAGAAGACAACAGCAGCACAACAACATGAAAAAATAGCAGCAACAACACAACACCTCCATCCTCGTTAGCAACCAATCTTAATTAACTCCTATCACACCAACATCCAGGATTGTAGGGACAATTACTCTAATGACTACTATTCAAAATGGTAATCAATCATACATGAAAATCATAGTTGTGACATATTAAAGACAAATCAATAAAGAATCAACATCTATCTCAAAGAAACCAACGACTACTTATAATACATGGAAACTACACCTGTGGCAGATCAGAAACAAATCAATCTATATAAATAAGGAATCCTGTAATCATAGAAAGAAATAAAGTTACGGAAAGGCAATAGCTACTACACTATATATATATATATATATAAAGAGCATCTTGTACAAGTAGTGTAGTGTGCTCATGTCTGTATTTTATTGTAATAGCAGTAAATCTATCTTCTTCATCTACTGTCTACTCTTCATTTCTCTCTCTCCCTTTGTGCGTCTTCTATTTTTTCTTTCTCTTTTGTGTTTCTTCTCTCCCTCAGTTATGCTTCTTTTTTCTTTTGGTCTCCTCTCAAGCAAAATCCAGTCTCTCTTTTATTGGCCTCGAGGAATGACCTAGAACTTCCTCCCTTAGGTATATATCCTTTATCTTAGTTCCTTTTCCTTCTATTTTCTCCTTATATGCATCTTCTATTTTCTCTCTCTTTGATTTGTTTTTCTTCTCTCCCTAATTCAACTGTCTTTTTTCTTATTTTGGTCTTCCATTAACCAAAATCTGGCCTCTTTTTTGTTGGCCTCAAGGAATGACCAAGAACTTCCTCTCTTTAGAAAATCCTAGCCCTCGAGTGTGTTTGGTATTGTGGTAGCTGTTATGGTTTTGGTTTGAAAAAAGTTGTTTTATAAAAAGTACTTTTAGTTGAGGTTGGTTTAAAAAAATATATGTTTGGTTAAAACTGTGGTTGAAAACAAAAAGTAGTTTAATGTGTTTGGTTAAAAGAATGCTTTTCAAATTGAGGTTATAAAATAATTTTAATATATATATATATATATTAATGGTTTTTAATTTAAATATTGTAGATTTAACTACTGTTATTACATTATAAAATAAATAATATTGATATCAAATATTTTTTATTATTCCATTAAACTATGTGCAATTTTATCACGTACGAAATTTATCCAACAAGAACTATATTTTCCATGGTTTCTTAAGTGCGCAACAACAAAAACTAAATTTTTTGTTACGTCATCAAACGATCTCCTTCTAATTTTTTGAATAAAACACAATTACAAATAAAAATAAAAACTAAATTTTTTTAACTGGGTCGGACCCGGTAAGAACATAATTGGTCTTACGATCAAATTCTGTAAATGCTACGTCATCAATCGATCTCCTTCTAATTTATGTAGTGTTACTAAATAATATTAAATACTAGTTTTTCGAGTACAGTATAATTTAAAAAAAAATAATTTTTTTTAATGTAAGTAGTTATTCACCTGGCACTGTTCACGTGAACAGTTCACCTGGTTGTAGACGTGAGAAGCAGCTCTCTCACGAAACGGTGTTTCATCAAAAATATACATGGGTCCCACATAAAAAGCAGTTGAGTTTTTATGTTACTAAAGCACTGTTCACTAACAGTGTCCAGGTGAATTATATTCACCTGGTTGCAGATATGAGAAACAGCTCTCTCACGAAACGGTGTTTCATCAAAAATATACATGGGTCCCACATAAAAAGCAGTTGAGTTTTTATGTTACTAAACTTAATGTTTATACGGTAAGCTTTAAAAGCAGAAGCTACCGCGTAAACAAACACTTTCACACTCATCCTAGTCATCCATCATTCCCTGTACTACATTTCAATTGGTAGTTCCTGTCCCATATTTGCAACAGGGTTCAAGTCTTGAAGAGGGTGTCTTCTTGTGGTTTTATTACAGCTAATACAAAGGACAAATAGGGGTGTTTTAACTTCACTATGCAGCTCTTAATAAAGAGCAATGATTATAGTTTTTAGTGGTCGAACGTATTATATTTGCAGCAAGAAATAAGGGATGACGAGGGTTTTTTTGTGGTTGATTGAGCAGTAGGTACAAGGGTTGCAAAGGTGTATTTTTGGCATGTTTCTATAGCAAAATAGAAAGATGCAATGGCTGTATTTTTTATAGAATGAGGTTTGAAGAGGGTGTCTCTTTGTGGTTTTGTTGCGATGTTTTCAGCTAGGAATAAGGGATGAAAATGGTATGTTTTTTTCATGAGTTTACCGGTGCAAACAAGTCATATGAACTGCAATATTGTGGAAGATGTATGTAGTTTGCAGCATGAAATAAGGTTTAGAGAGGGTGTCCTTTCGTGATTGATTTTGTAGCAATAACAAAAGATGAAAAGACGGAAAGGGTGTATTTTGGCTTGATTTGCAGAAGGTTACGTGAGTTTTAGGGTGCGAGTTTGTAGCTGCAGTTAATCATACAGTAGCAGAGAGTGAGAGGGCAGGTTCTATGGCCTTTTTTGGTGGGGGAAAATGAACGCAAGGGGGGGAATTAGTGAAGATTTTCATGTTTTTGTTATACATCGTCATTTTTTTTCCCTTTCACTTCTTTTGAATTTTTCAGTATGTTAACCTTTCAAAAGTAGCTAACATGAAAATTATAAACAAAAAAGTTTAAAAAGAAATCATGAAATGGCTGAGAATTAACAAAATATATTTTCTTGAAACTTTTTGTATTTTTGCATTTTTCTTGGAAATTTTTATATTTTTGTATTTTTCTTTTTTTTATCTTAAAAATAAAAATTATATATATATATATATATGATAGAAATCGAGGGTTGAAATCAAGTTACGACAAACTACGTGTTATTTTGTTTTACTATTCACTAGTATCTTTGTTATCTTGATCTTCTACATGATATTTTTTTTGAATAAGAGATCTTAAACATGAAGATTAGTAATTTGCATAAATATTTTATTGCATCATAAAATCCATGAAAGAGTAGAACCTAAATAAAAATCATAACCAGACAAACAAGAGAAAAACAATTAAAATAATCAAAGATAAGCTTTAAACTAAAGAAAACACCAAATAAACTAGATAAATACAAAAGAAAAAACATCAAATATAATTAAAAAAAAACTAGATCTGATGTTATTTTAGAAAAAGGAAATAAAAACAAAGAAAAAAAGACCAAAGGATGATAACAACTTATGAAAGAATCTCTATTAAATCTTTATGAATCTCTTATTGATTTTTTTTAATGTTAGAAGAATTTGTCAAAATAAATAATATCTTTAAATAATTTTGCTTAAATGAGTCAAAGATAATATAAAAAAAATAACAATAACCGATGATCTCATATAAAAAATTAAACAACTAGGGATCCAATTTTAAAATTTGATGAGTTTTATGAAATTTTATTAATTTAATCTTATGTATTCGATGGTTTTGATTATTTTTAGAATTTTGATAGTAAAAATAAATTGTCTAGATAGATTAGACATTACATGAATGTCTTTTACATGATAAAAAAAAAAAAAAAAAAGTTTGTGGTTTCATGCATGTATTAGTATGGACAAGTCCACAATCCCAAGTCTAATCAAGCAAAGAGGAAAACTCAAATTTAGCTAGCTCTTAGGACCCCCGAAAAGACATTGTTGAATTATGATCCGTTCCGAGACAAAGACAATCTCCAAATATCCTTAATATATTCTCTGTATTTTTTATATCTATCTTTTTTCTAATTAAAAATGAATTAAAAAAAGTAACTAAATTCCTCCATATACTCCATAAGATTTTCCCTACTTTCATCACATATTACATGTTAGAAAACATATTTTTAATAAAAAAAAATTAGTCGAACATTGATAATTATGATTGAAAATTTCTTACAAGTACGAGAGATCTCTCCTATGATAACCTTTGCAATAAGCAAAATAAAAAATAAAATAAAATGGTTGCAATTAACTCGTGTCATGCTTTAATTCTCGCTTATCCTTTTCCATGAAGATAAGATATGATCCTTAATTTGCCAAATCTAAATTGATATCCACTAGGTGGAAAAATTCTAGTTCATTATAATCTAAAAGGACGAGTTTCAATCAATAAATGATGATAACTTTTGTCCCTCCAGCTTACCTCGTAGGTCAATCTTTATCCCAACTTGTTCTTTAATCTTTGATTTGCCCTCTTTCTTTTTCTTCCCTCGTTTTTATTTCTTTACTTTATTTATATTATTAAGGTGAGATAATCTATGTCTCTGATTATTTGAACTGATCATGAAATATATGACTAGTTCTCTAAAACTTTCTGAATCAAACGAAACTTTATATTTACTATAAGCCTTCCCGAATAAAAGCTTAAAGAAGAAAGCAGCCAGCGGTGAAAAGAACGCTATATTTACTATATTTGTGCGTATGGACAAGATTCAAGATCCCATGTGGGCATGGCGTGTTTGCGCATAGCAATTTGATTATAAAAAGAAACTTTAACTGCTTAAGTGACAAAATAGTGCTTTAATGGGGATGATGTGTTGTTTTCTTTCTATATCTGCTAGTTAGGTAAGAATCTGGTTAGATAATTTAAAGTGTAAGAGAGCAATCATGACCAGATATGGAGAACCAAAACAGCTACTTTGGCAGGTGGTGAGAGCAAGAAAGAAAATGTACCAAAATTTGCTACTCCAATAAGGAAAGACAACTCACGTGTATGCTTAGTTGTATATATGCTTTAATGTAATGGAGATGACTATGAAAGCAGATTGATCCAAACTGTTTATAGAGATAAGATACGCGACTATAGTCTCTGCATAATTGTGTGTTTCCATTATTTTCCTGTCTTGTCTGGACTGAGGAGCATACAAGTCCATTCAAGCTCTCTCAAAGTGTAGGTATATAAGAAAGAGGTTGTTGCACTAGCTAAATGAGTTATTGGATTAGCTCACGTAATTTTTCTCTATCAATATCATAGTATTGTTTGCCACGTTCATGATTGATTTCCTTACGAACTATGGCAACTTTGATAAAAAAGAAGATATTGTTACTGTCCATGATTATAATAGTGATGCTTGTTGGGAGTTCTGATGCACGTTTTTCTCGTAAGTTTTCTACCATGCCAAAGAAGTTCGAAAGCAGCCATATTTTACGTGAATTGGGGTACGATATGCCAAAAATTGAGTATTACAGAAGAAGGTGGATGTTAGACACCGATAGACTCTCACCGGGAGGACCAGATCCTCAGCATCATTAATTATTATCAGCTGCTAATAGTACTGTTGCAGTGGTTTTCATGTTAAAGGAGCATTTTTGCAAGGGGATGTGGGCATGTTATGGCCGAAGCCTACTAGCTAGCTTACTGAATCCAGGACAAACCAAATCCTGCAAATTGCAATGAATTGGTTTGAAGAATGCTCTTTTTTCTGTATTGATATTTAATGATCAATGTGAGATTTGAACTTGAGATCTTACCTTTTTCTTTTTATTTGCATGAGCTTCCCAAGGATTTGAGAACTCAGCCTTTACTGTCTTACAAGAGTACCATTACCGTTCTTAACTCATGTAGCTATTATTAACAAAAACTAAACGGCCCAGTGAATCCACTGTTGCAGCTACTGATTCTCCAAACTCAATTGCACTGTGATTCTCACCATTGTATCTCTCTCTCTCTCTCTCTCTGTTTTTTTTTTTTTTTTGCTATTTTACTTCTTTTTTTAATTCATCTGTTTCACAATTGTGCTTGGAATTTTGCTTCCATTTTTCCTCTATAGACTTCTCGCGCAGTTAGAAAACATCTCAGTGTTAGGTTTGCCCTCGATTGTGCAAGAAATTGGTTGGGATTTTCATTTTCAAAGAGATTTTAACTAGAGGGATTGGAAATGACAACAAGCAAAAATGAAAGGCCGTCAAGAAAGAAGAAGAAAAATTAGATTTTGGAATCCAAGGGAAGAGAGAGAAAAAAAAAAAAGAGAGAGGGAAGAAAAGAAGTCATAGGAGCCACGTCACGAGGAATTGATTTACATGTGCCACAATTTAATAGCAATTTTCATATGATCCAAGCTCAAATAAGATCCAAAATGGTGATAAAACAAGGAAAAGGAAAGGAAAGAGATAGATGCTCAACCGAGATAGAGCATTATAGTTTTTTTCATAATCTGGGTTGCACTTTTGTTGTTTAGCCCAGTTGAATGTATGTAATCTAATATATTATTATTTTAATATTAAAAGTTTAGAAAAATTTATCTTTTCTAGATTGACCAATATTTTTCTAAATTTTTCAAGTTACTTTTAGATCTGTTAAATCAATTGACTCACGTAGTTATAACAGCTCCCAAACATTTAGCTTGACTCTCAACCTAGTCAAGCAATCGGGTGGAGAGTTTTTAAAATTATGTTGTTGGGCAAGTCTACTCTTAATGTCAATGAATTCTCCACAACCTACATGTTTTTAACTTCATCTACTTATGATTTTTCTAATCACATTGAGTTTGATTGGGTAAACCTTATATGTTATGGGTTTATATCATTTATTTACAAAAAAAAAAAAAAAATTGTTCATGAGTCCGTTTGTTACACCTCGAATTTGTTCTCACAATGAAGCGCAGACAACTAGGGTAAACGACAAATCAAGAACTAGTTATATGTAAAAGAACATTATGTTTTACTATTCCTTTCATTATTCACACACTCAGGTGCACTGTGGAACGCTACGGTTTGCATGATTTGTTCTTTTTTTATATATATATCCTTTGGCTAGTTATTCATTTCATATCGTGAACTTTTTTATTTATTTTATCCTTTAAAGTTATGTTGATTTGATTTAAATCTTGGTAACTCCTTTCAATTCATGTGATTATCTTATTCATAGTATCAAAAAAAATCTTGTTTTTGAATTGATGATCACTTTTCACAAATAAAATTTAATTTTATCAATTAAAAAATTTAAAATAACATAAACCAAATTTAACACAGAAACAAAGTGCCAACCCCTTTTTTATTGTTTGTTAGGCACAAAAAATTTCACTTTGGTATCTAAAATTTTTAACTTTGTTATTTTTGTGTCCTTATGTTTTAAGAGTGTAGCTTTTTAGTTCTAAACTTTATTTATTTTATTTTTTAATCTCTCAAATTTAAAAAAAAAATCACAAGAAAACGAGGGATGAGAGTCAGTGGACTCATTCTAGTAAAAAAAAAAAAAAGATAATTTTTATGTTGACAGATTTCTCTTGAAGAGAGGAATATTATTGAGGTTTTCTGAACTTCCATCTCACTAAAATACATAGATAGGGTTAGGAAAAAAAATGTTAATTTTTGTTTTACTAATATAGGGTTAGAAATTGATTTATTAAGCTTTTTGGTATTTATTAGGTGAAATAGGTTAAAAATAGTTTTTTTAGTCTAAAAAACCTCGGTGGTTCATGCATAGCGAATTCCAAAACATATATATATATACATGGTATTTTTTATTATCATTGATCCTTTTTCTTTTAATTATGTTTTTATTCTACAAATTCAAACTTTTTTTCTCATCAAATCAACCTCAATTCAAGTCTGGAGACATCATCGAAATCTTTAATTCTCAAGAATATGTAAATATAAGAAACTATCAACCCAAAAAAAAAAAAACATCATATATAAATAGCACATGGAAGGATGCAATAACCAAAAAAAAAAGTTTAATGACCCAAATAAAGAGTGCCATTAAAATCAACAATGCTTTGTGATGAGAGAAATACAACTAGGCGCTACAATAAAACACCTAGTAGATTTAATTTTGGTTTTAATTTAATGAACATTTCTCGGGGGGAACTGGTAGACGCTAAATAATACCTCACCGGCACCATTGCATCCTCATATATGGTTTTTTGTAGCTTGAGAAGAATCTGATCTCATCAATAATCCTTGGCGTTGCTTCTTGAAATAATTGAGTGCATAATTCCGTACCAAATCACATGCCTTGTTAGTGCCATATTAGGCAACATTTTAGCCCTCCAATGTGGCAAGGAAACACTGTCAGTATGCACTTCATGTTGGGGAATTCCGGCTCCCCCATGCTCGGACCGGTGGTGTACCGATAGTTGCTCAACGGAGGGTAAAGCACACCGAGATAATATTTTACGTGGTTCGGCAAAACCGCCTACATCCACGGGAGAGAGTCCATTTTATTAGAGATTAGAGAAAGGATACAAAACAACTACATGGAGGAGGAGGATCACTTCACTCAAACTCAACTCCCAGCTCTCTTCTCTTGCTCTTGCAGCTGCCGCAATGGCAAGCAAGGCCGCCGCCATTGCAGCTCTCTCTTTCTCTCAACTCTTTTGCACAAACTCACCACATTCTCTACACATTTTGCTCTCACTCCCGGTGCCCTTTTATAGGCAACAATGGTGCTGCTCCACTTGTTCTTTTGTCAACAAAGGTGGCCGCCAACTCCAGCTCTTCTTCAACAAAGGTGGCCGCCAACTCCTCCTCTTCTTCAACAATGGTGGCCGCCAATAGTCAATGGTTGGTGCGTCCATTTGCTGCACATGCAATGGCAACAACCCAACAATCACCCCCTTTGCCATTCATGTGGGGCAACTATCCTCTTGCTTCTTCAAGACAAGCTTGCATCTTGCGCCTCTTCCAAGCTTACCATTCCGAGAGCGTCCGTGGCCAAGTTTACGGTACTCGCCAAACCTTTCAATCACTAGAGTCACCAAAGCACACCTTTTCTCACACAAAAGGATCACTACAACCAGATGGTCTGCCACTTCACATCTGAAGAGTGTTAACGCTTGTCTCTGGGACACACCGCATTCCCCTTCGAGCGTATCAACCATGCTCGGTCCGAATGATTCATCAAGCCTTATATCAAGGCTTACAACACCCCCTCAAACGGAAATTTCTTTTTCCAAGTGCGACAGTCATTATCTGAGTATCTCAATATGATCACGAGCTCACCACTCTTCCAAGAGTCTACTCATCCAGGAGTTGCGTCGCCCCTCCGCTCCACCCTAGGAACCACGCCTTACTTCTCCGTGAGTCTCTCGCTCTTAGTCTCAAGAGTCCAGGTAGCTCTCCACCTTCACCTATGGGGGCAGCCCATTAAAGGTTGATCCATATATGTCTTGATACCGAGTATTACAATGCCTTCACCGAGCTCACCACCTTGACAAGAGTCAACTTGTTCCGGAACTCCGCGCATGCCCTCTCGCTCCTTCATAGCAGCCGCGTCTTAATGCTCCACAAGTCACACACTTATTGTCCAAGGCAAATGTCTTCTAGCTCATTGATCTTTAGCATGGGGGCAATATCCATGAAAGTCAATCCTGCATTTGTCTCCATACTCATCATAGCCACTTCATTGGCTATACACACTGTCCACTCATATCTAGCCATCACATTGGCTCTGGGCATTCTGAATTAGGGCTCATATCATGGCCCTCACACCTTCTTCTAAGGTGTCTTCACCCGTTGTCATGGGGCGGTCCGATCCGGGGCTCCTATCACGGCCCACACCCTTCTCTCTAAGGTGTCTTCACCTTTCATAGGTGGTCGCATCCTCCTTCAGCTGAGATGCTTCAAAGTGGCTCCAAAATTCTCTACCACCATGTGCACTATGGGAGAGATAATTGCCACTAATCACATAGAAAGAGAAACTTGCGGTATACTCCTCGCAATCCTCCACCTCGATTTCTATGTTTGGAGCTTCTATGCCTTTCTATTTGATGACTCCACCTACACCAACTCTCTTTGGTGTCTTCGCCTTTCGTCATAGGCGGTCGCCTTTTATCACAGGCGTTTGCACCCCCTCAATTAGGTGCCTCTGCAATGCTCTCTTTCCATCCTTGCATGCATTGGAAAGGTCTTCGCCTGTTGTCTTCATCAAGAGCATAAGAGACTTCCTATTGTACAAACTTTAACAGTCTCGCTTCCGAG
This sequence comes from Populus x sibirica, assembly GCA_019202695.1. Lineage (NCBI taxonomy): Eukaryota > Viridiplantae > Streptophyta > Magnoliopsida > Malpighiales > Salicaceae > Populus > Populus x sibirica. Next base: position 2,035,672 of record JAGMVL010000575.1, on the reverse strand, counting down.
CTTTATCTCGGGAACACTTCTTCTCCTTGCACCCGTTGTCTCATTATAGTACCTCATTGGATCCTACGGGTACTCCTGCACAATCTCCGTGTGCCCTCGTGCAATTTCTGTTCTCCCGATTTCTCCCTATTCCTTGCTTATGTTTGACGAAGCTCATCCCGTCGAACACTCGTCCAAGTCAAAATAGGGTGCCAATCTTTATCCCCTTGCTGTATTTCTCTTCAATTATCAGGGTCTTCATCAATTCTCCCATCGAGAAATCACAGTCACCGAATCTAACTTCTTTGGAGAAATCACCACTTCATCAGATCCTTGAACCTTCGGAACCCAACTGTTCCCTTGTGCCGTTATCTTGCTAGTCTTCAACCATTTCATTACAAACTATTATATATACGAAAATAGTACCGTATGGATAATCCTTCCACCAAGCAAGTTCCCAGGAAAGATTGGAGGGGTCACACCGGTCCCGCTTAAAACCCAATCTCCTAGCCATGTAACTTCTCGTGCCATATCTATCCATCGTCTTGTCTTTCCGTATATACAACCATTTGCTAGCTTTGTTGCGGCTTTCCTTTACAAATGATCTGGAATATACTGGTTTAATACATGATTTCTCAACATCTGGCGAGACTACCAGTTCTTAGATTCGTCAAGATTGGTCTTCGTCAATTTCACTCTACACCTCAAATTGTCCAACTTGATCGGGTGTCCAGAGTGTCCCAATTTTACCTTCCCTCAAGGCAATTAAAATTCTCGCCACTTAACAGTTTAGCACATGTAATTGGGTAAACATGTGCACCTTCTTCTTCTTCTCTTCAACGACCACCATGATGACCTTCGATGCCTCCCCGATCGGGCAATCTCTCTTTAATAATTCACCACCACCACTTTCGGTCTCAAATCTCAACGATCAGACCGTACCATTGCATCCGGAACGATCAAATTAGCTGGAAACAAGTCTGAAATCGTCCAAATCGCACTTCAGACGGCTAAGATTTGATCAAAACAATTCTGGCCTGATCAACGGCTCGCATTCAATCTCAGATCCGGTTGCACATAGGATCAGCTACACTGAATCCTGTCCCTCGGCTCGCGGCTCGGCTCGGCTCCAATTCGGCTCGGCTCACTCGGCTCAGCTCGGCTTGGCTCGCGACTGATGATGTGGCAGGTGGGTCCCACTTTGCTGACGTGTCTGATGGCATGTCTCGGCGACCGGTCGATGATGTGTCTGTTGACCGTCGCTGAAGTGTCTGCTGACTTTTGCTGACATGTCTGTTGGACTGGCGCTGACATGTCTGTTGATCGGCGCCGATGTGGCACGCTGACCGGGCGAGCTCTTCGCCGGCCGTGCGGCCGTTTTCCGACGTCCGATTTTGATGCCGTTTTCACCAGTGGCTTCGTCTCGGCCTCCTCTACACAAGTGGTATGGTCAAAACACAATTTTGACAACTTTCATTTTTGAGCAAAAATCAAACACCACTTTAAACCATGTGCTCGATACCAATTGTTGGGGAATTCCGGCTCCCCCATGCTCGGACCGGTGGTGTACTGATAGTTGCTCAACGGAGGGTAAAGCACACTGAGATAATATTTTACGTGGTTCGGCAAAACCGCCTACATCCACGGGAGAGAGTCCATTTTATTAGAGATTAGAGAAAGGATACAAAACAACTACATGGAGGAGGAGGATCACTTCACTCAAACTCAACTCCCAGCTCTCTTGCTGCTCTTGCAGCTGCTGCAATGGCAGCAAGGCTGCTGCCATTGCAGCTCTCTCTTTCTCTCAACTCTTTTGCACAAACTCACCACATTCTCTACACATTTTGCTCTCACTCCCGGTGCCCTTTTATAGGCAACAATGGTGCTTTGCTCCACTTGTTCTTTTGTCAACAAAGGTGGCTGCCAACTCCAGCTCTTCTTCAACAAAGGTGGCCGCCAACTCCTCCTCTTCTTCAACAATGGTGGCTGCCAATAGTCAATGGTTGGTGCTGTCCATTTGCTGCACATGCAATGGCAACAACCCAACACTTCAAATTCCCCATTTTCATTTATTTTATTGAATATCTCAAATGCTAGAGAGCAGTTGACTGAACCATGATCATTGGCAGCAAAGAAAACGTGAAGATTGCCTTCATGTGCATCAAGATGGGGCTTCCTATCTGATGGAACAGTAAACAAATGAATTTCATAAACCCTAGCAGCAAGAGCATGGTATAGAGTGGAAGCATGGCGTTTCTTACCACCACGGCCTGCACCAATTGGCCATGTAGTACTAGAGAAAGTGCAAGTCTGAGCTTCTCAAATGTCGGTCCAAAGCAAAGCTTGTTCCAATGCAAATTTAGCATCTCTGAGGTCACCATTAAATGAGTCTTGCCCTAATGGTTCTTGTATATATTTATGCATAGAATGCAAAGAAAACATGAGGTACAGAGAAGGGTTAAAGTGAGAATGGTTGAATATCTGGCAGCCAAGAGATTAGATGATGAAGATGTCTTACAAGCTTGGTGCCAATTGCTAGAAGAATGAATGGATACTTGATTTGTATTTACCAAAAATCATTAAAATTCAAGCCTTTAATTTATTTTATATTACGATAGGTTTGAATACAGGAATTGCGTCACTGATATTTAATGCTTGCCAACATTGATTCCGGATCTCCTCGAGCTTGTGTACCTTTATGTAGCTGCCCATGGCCGCCTAGAGATTTTGTCAACTCTTTACCACTTCGAAAATTTGGAGTGCTTAAGGTCTCTTTTTGAGGGAAACACAGTAAATTTTGAATAAAATTAACAAAAATATAATAGAGGTTAGTGTTTTCACTCAACTAGTGTACTGCTATAAAATATTATTAATTAGAATAGTATAATGATTATCACTTTACACTTTTCAAAAAAAACAAATTATGGCTTGGTTATTGAAGGTAATACAATCTTTTTACAAGTTTCATAATTTTTGACAAAATTAATTCAATCATCTCAATCTTTTCACATTTTTAAAACATAAAAACATGTCTAAATTACCCTTAAAAAAGCAAAATGTATTTAACTCGTATATAAGGACCTTTTAAAATTTTCATTTTATAAAAATAGTAAAGTGACTAAATTACTTTTAAAAGTACAAAATTTTGAAACACCGTCCGGGGGTTTTTTCATATTTTTATCTTGGATTATTAGTTATAATCAATTTGACTAAGGGAAAATTTATTATTTTAATGAATATAAAATATTGTTTAAAAACCAAAGTGGTTGGTGCGTGCATGTGGGATACACCACACACTTCGGGAAGCGCGTGAGGCCAATAGTCCTTTGGTTTGCAACCAATGGCCTTTTCTTTTTGTTTTTTTTATTTTATCTCTCTTTCTCAGTTTATATGCCCAGTCTTTTAGATTTTTAAAGTAACCCTTCAATTTGTTTTTCTTTCATATTTGATCCATATTCTTTTGATCATTATTTTTTATTTAAAATAATTTATAAAATTAAAAGATTTTTTTCAATTTCATCATCTTTTAACTTTTTTTCATCTCTTATATTTAATCCTCATTCTTTTGAATGCTATTTTTTATTTGAGATAATTTTTAAAAAAAAAAATTTTTATGATTTCATCCTCCTTCAGATTTTTTTTATATTAGATTTGATAATCATTTTTTTTATTAGTATATTTTTACTTTGGTAAATTTTATTTGAGATAATTTTTAAAATTAATTTTTTTTATGATTTCATCCTCCTTCAGATTTTTTTCATATCAGATTTGATAATCATTCTTTTGATTGGTATATTTTTACTTTGGTAAATTTTTAATATTGATATTTTTTTCTAATTCATCCTGAAACATTAAATTTGTTAGGAATTAAACTTCTTGATTGAGTTCAGGTCTATAATTTCACAAGTTATGAGTTTGGAAGATTAACCCAAATTTAGAAAATTCGCCCGGATTTGCTTAGGTTTTTTTTCCTTTTGTTAAGCTTATGTATTTACAGTTCAACATTAACTTAATTGGAGACTAGGGTCCAATATTTTTTTTATTTGCTTTCTATAAGATTTGGTTTCTAGTTTTGAAAATGACTCGGGTTATCTCATATCTTTTTATTTATTATTCTTTGTTAAATTTAGATTTTTAAAAAGAAAATTTTTTTAATTAAAATAATTGATTAAATATAAGCATTAGATTCTCATATCATGATATATTTGTTTGGTTTGCTTTCCAAGTTGATGCTATGACAGAGCATGTAGCTTTTTTTATTGTCGTTGTACAGCCTTTTACAATGACGTTAGAACCTTCTCGACAAGCTTTTTCTGGTGGTAGGGCAGTGTCTATAACAGAGCAACAAAGAGTCTCCTATAGGCTTTTCATTCTTCTTCCCTTGAGTATGATATTGACAGTTTATTTTTTATAATTAGTTATTGTTGATTTTCCATGCACTAACTAAGAACTTTTGGAGAAAATGTTACACTATTTCTTAGGAAAATTTTATTTTTACACTAAACTTTTTAGGAAATTTTATTTTATACAATAAAGCTCTTGATAAAAACAATAATTAGTGCATGGATTTTTACTAGCTATTTAGGAAAGAAAAGATACATGAGACTGGAAATTAAGTTTACGAGGTCAATAACATTTTTTTTAATTTTAGTAGTGTCAAATTACTTTAAAATCAATTAAACTCTAATAAATTATTTTTATATAAATATATTGTTATCTATTTTTGGGTTCCCACACAAAAATGAAAAAAAAATACAAAAAATATATATCAAAAAAATATTTAGAAGAAATCCAAAAAAAGAATGGGAGCGAGAAAAGGATGCTGGAATGCTAAAAAATGGCCAAAATTGGTTGAGGATATTAAAAAATATAAAAGGTTGAAGTTTGATAGAATATCGTTGACTGATGAGAGTCATGTTGACAAAGAAAATTCAATTTTTAAAAAAATATATTCAAAATCAGATGTTTATGGACTCAATTAAATTTTATCTAAGGTTTAATTGAATTTATGGAGGGTTTGATTGTAAGAAAAATTAATTTTAAAGTCAATTTAGATTTTTATTGGAAGAAATTAAAATTCTAGGGTCCAATTATAATTTTGAAGAGTTAATTTGGTCAAATCAGGGGCTTAATTGCATAATTATTGAAGTTTGATGGCCAATTAGGGACTTAATTGACACAATCCGAAACCAAGGACCAAACCAGAAAAGACGCCACAATTAAGGGACCCAATTGCAATTTTTCCGGGGGTTTGATTATAAAATTGCGACAATTTCAATAACCAAATTAGAAGAATCCAAACGGCGCCGTTTTCATTGAAGCGTTATTCACTGTCTTCAACAGCTTTGACAGTAAAAGCAGGAGACGTTAGCAGCGATAATGGAGCCATTTTCAAATCAAGGGGCACGTATCGCGGCTGACATCCCTCGCTACCGTGATGCACGCCGGCTGTTACCAAAAACGCCTGCATCCTCTAGCTATAAAAGCCAGAGGAGGAGCCGGACCAGGAGAAAGAAAAAAAAAGATAGAGAGAGGGAGGGTGGAAGGAAGAGAAGAAGAAAGAAAGGAAATAGCACAGACGGAAATACACGAGAAAAGAGTTAAAAAACGAAGCAAGGCCGAACAAGGAGACCGGAACAGAAGAGCAAAGGAAGAGAAACCGAACGGTGAAGCAGAGAACACAGACAGCAAAGGAGGTCAGCATCACTACCGGTTTCCTTTCTCCAGAACCAGGTATGCTGATTTCCTTTCTTCGCAAAAATTGATGCATGTGGGTCTAGAGAAACAAAAAGAAACAGAAGACGATTGAAAGCTTAAAGACCGTCACTTTTCTTGCACTCTGTAACTAAGGGGTCTTCGTTTTTTGCTATCTGCAAAAACAAAGAATGAACAGTGATGAAAAGTGCGAAGGTAATTTAATTACCTTCGCACTGTTCCATGCACGCGTAAAATTTTACGCGTGCATGGCTTTTTTGGGTCACTGGCTTGGGCCAGTGACCAGGTGGCTGGGTCCAGTCCAGCCACATGGGCCAGGTTGGGCCCAGCCCCAAAAAAAATTCAAAAATTATTTTTAAAAAATATGTGATTTTTCGCAAAAATTTTTCTGTATTTTGATCAATATCGGTTTGTATTTTTATACTGTAAAGATACAAATCTGGTATTAAAATACCTGGTTTTCGTCAAGACATTAAAAAATAAAAAATATATACTTTTGTTTTCATGCATACAGCCAAGTCTCTCAAAAAAATAAAATAAAAATCATATTGTATTTTCATACAACAAAGAAAATTTCAAAAATATGTATTAGCATGTATTTTGGCTTTAATAATCAGTTTATTAAAGTCGCGAGAACTAGACCAATATTTTAAAAATTCCAAAAAACATTATTTTTTTTTCTTTTAATATATGGGGTTACGACCTTATACGTAAGACGTATTCCGGATATTAAATTCTTTTGTTGATGTCAGAATTACCCGATAAGATAAAGATCTTATTACCGAGGAGAACTTTTCTTAAACAATAGACGGATCAACAACTAGAAAACATGACAAGACCTTAGATTTTATCAGACAATGAAACAATGCAGCTTACCTTAGGTAGGGTGTATTTGGGGTACTAATACCTTCCCTTTACGCAATCAATCCCTGTACCCGACCTCTGAGACCAGTTAGGGTTCCTAGTGACCAAAATACTAGGTGGCGACTCTCATTCCATTTAACTGATAAAAAACAAGAATTTCTTGTCTCCTCACATTTGCCACATTAGATAAAATTTTGAGGATGGATGTTTTCGTCAGCGACGTCGCACACGTGCGACAAAATACATTATATCTATTTTAACAACAATCTTGTTCGATAAAATAGGTAACATTCTCTGCACGATTTCTTTTTGTTATTTCAATTTTTTCACCAATTACAATTCTTTGATTTACGTAGGTTTTTTTATAAAAAAGAAAAAGAAGAAGAAAACGAAAAAGCTAAATGAGATTTAGTATAATACTAGTTATATGACCCGCGCGATGCCGCGGGTCAATTTTTTTACATAAAAAATATTAAAAAGCGCTAAGATTTAAATGTGTTAGGTTTTTTTGCAAAGCTATACCCAAGAGTCTCGTGTTTGGCTGCAACGCCTGACCTAAAAGTAATATTTATAATATTAATAATAACATTAAACTTGCATAACCCAAGTTTAAATGGGTCTAGCTGCAATATCAGACCTCATAGTCTTGGATGTGGGTCTGACTGCAAGGTCGTGTCATAAAAGTGTGATAATTAAATAGATTAATTAGGAAAAAAAACAAAAAAAAAAATCAACAGGAAGAAAAAAACTAATGAAGAAAAAGAAAAAAAATCTGAATTAACTGGGTTAACCCTTTAAACCAGGTTAACTCGTCAAACCTGAGATTCGCGTCATGAAAGTTTGATAACTAAATAGAAAAAAAACTTACGGGTTAACCCGAATTAACTGGTTAACCTCAGTAAAGCCCGGAGACGTGTCATGAAAGTCTGATAATTAAATAGAAAGAAATTTAACATTAACAAACTAAACTAAACAAAAAAATTATTTAAAAAGAGAAAAAAAATTCGGGTTAACTCGTCAAACTAGGTTAACCTGTCAAACTCGGGATCTGTGTCATGAAAGTCTGATAACTAAATAAAATAAAATTTAACATTAACAAACTAAATTAAACAAAAAAATTTATTAAAAGAAAAAAAACACAAAAAAACAAAAACAAAAAGCAATAAAGGCATAAAAAAAGGAAAAAGAACGAAAAACAAAATAAAAACAAAAAAAATAGCAGTTTATAATTATAATATAATATAATAATAATAATTATAATATAATATAATATAATAATAATAATAATAATAATTATATTATTAATATAATATATAAGTGAATGAAAATAAAAGGCGTGGGGAAGCTACAGTGCTCTCCCCACGCCTTTTAGAGTATTGTTAATTTATAATAATTCTATAGATCTGTCAACAATTTCCAAAGATTACTTATCAAATAAGCATCTTACTTAGCAAATACTTAGAAGTGACATGTTATCTATGTGAGGTATAGTATTTTTTATTTTTCAATGATAATTTTATGGTACTAGAGAGTAATTACCAACCTTACTTAATATGAAAAATATATATATCTAAGAAGGAGAAAGAAACATGAGAGATAATTAAAGATTATATTTTTGTACTTAGATAAAAATATTTTTTTGCTTTTAATACATTTGGATATGATTTTCTCTTTTATCTTTATATTTGTCTTTTTCTTTAAAATGAATAAGTATTTTAGTTCTCACTATTCCACCTAAACATTTTAGTATATATTAGGAAGGAATAAGTTAAATAGGATTGGAGAAAAGAATTGGAGGGTATTAGAATGAGAACATAAGACTAAAATTATTTTTGAAAAACTTTCTAATTTTAGCGTGTCAATTATAACACATTATTAATTGCGTGAATTATATTTAGATTTATAAGTAAAATAAAAACTCACACAATTAATAATCAAAACTCTTGCTATGTTCTTTCACTATTTAATTTTTTTTCTATTATCCTAACGTTGTTAGCTAGCAATTAAACTATATTCATTATTTTTTTTATAAAGAAATTAGATTAATTCTTAATCTAATTAAGTTAATTGACATGGAATTTTACTCATATAATTTATTACACATATATATATATGAAGGGAGAGGGTCACAAACTTTCTACTAGAGAAACCAATGTACATGGCTAAATAATTTATCTAAACTATTTAATTAATTATGTTTTTCTCTCAAATCCTATTCGATAGACCATTTACAGATATTGGTAGCTAAAATAAAAGGATTTACCTTTTTCTATAGAGTTTCTTTCTTCTTGCTCAATTCTTGCCATTTTTTTTGTAGGGAATTTTACTTCTTTCTAGCTTGGCTCAATTCATCATCCATCATCTTTCTTTTCATAAAAGAAATGGTGTTTATATATTTACATATTCTTTCCTTACAACTAACGAGTAAAACAAGATATTAGAGCTTTTTTTTTTCCTTCAAAAAGAGGAGTGATGTCTCCATAAAATTAACTATTTATTTATTTTCCCCATAATTGTATTAGGTACATTTATAAAAAAAAAAAAAAACCTATTATATTATAGATCAAGCTTATTTGATTATAAACAAAACAAATAAATACAAGTTGTAATTTTACTAGAAGTAATAGAGACTTTCTTGTATGAAATTTCTTTCGTTCATTATAATACATTTCTTTTCTTACAGGTATAAAAAAATCTTCTTTGTATTTTTTCAAACAATTATATGATACAATCTCAGATGATATAAACAATTATATATATATATATATAAAAACTATTATAATGTCTTCTTTATAATTTCCAACTTGCTAAAATGCCAATGCTATTATTCAAATTGTTGAGAAAAATATGAACAATAAAGTATCGATTTAGCATAATATATGTCACGCCTAGCACTTAGACTATCGCAAAGAGAAGAGAGCTCGAAAACAAATAGAGTGGTGAGAAACACCTTAACATTGGATCTAAGAGTTCTTATTAAAAAGGCTATTTGCATACTAGAAAATACAATAATCACCTAGCATGCCCTCACAACTAGATTATCACTCAATTATAAATAGACAAGACTTTTATACAATTCTAATCTAGTCAATTTAGAGGAATTATTTAAAAAATAAAAGCTTCAAAACAATTTGGTTTTGAATTTAAAAAATAAAAGATGTGAAACAACGCATTTCACTTTAAGTGAAATGGATCATTTCACTTAATTATAAGTGAAATAACGTTGTTTCATTTAAAGAAAAAAAATAACCAAAAATAACATCGTTTTGGGAATGCATTAACAGTCCCTTTCTTCCCTAACGAGACAACTTGCAATTTCTTAGTTTTTTCATGGCTTCAGCTTGGATTTGACCACGATTCTCTCCCTCTTATGCCTTCAAGAAAGGCCAAGAAACATACCACTTCTCTAACATGTATGTGTATTACATGTTCAACCCAAAAACACACGGCTTTGACCCTCTAAAATGCTGCAAAATCTGGTGTGAAAATGGCAACCCAAACATGTTTGGCCAAAAGTCAACTATGATGAAGGATTGAGATAAACTTCAAGAGACCAAGGGCCATGATCATGCCACTAAAAAAGGTTTTAGAACTTTCATCATTGCCTATAAATAGAGAGACAAAGTAAGAAACAAAAGGATCCAAGCTTAAGATAAAAATTCAAGAGGAAGAATGAGAGTTGTTTGATTTAGAAATATCAAAGGGGAGAAAGAAAAAAAGAGAAGAAAACTTAATGAGAAAGAGACAAAACTCATAGAGAGAGAAAACCGACCAAAACCAAATCATCTCGTGGCCCAACCATTGTCTCTTCCATCAATAGCCACCACATATGCTCCTCCCTTGTCTAAAACTAGCCCCGGTATAAGACCTTAACTCTCTTCCTTTTTTTTCTTCTTTTTACCCTAGTCTCTTTTGCATAAAGGTTATTATTCACTCAATTATTTTTTATTTTACTAGCTTTGAAGTAGCATTAGATTTATTTTATAAAATTGTGTTATCATACTTTACGTATGCATGTGTGAAATAATTCATTTTTAGAAAATGGTAACTTTTAACTCATGTATTTTTTTTATTTTATTTTTAATGGCTTATAAATATAATAAGAATCATTTCTTAAAATTGTGTTGTTACCTTTTTACGTATACATGAATGTGAAAAAATCATTTTTCTGAATTATCTTATGTTATTTGAATTGGATTTGCAATAGAGTTAGCTTCATTTTGTAAGTTAGCTTCATTTTATTAAATTATGTCAATTTCCTTTTCATGTACCAATGTTTGTGAAAAAAATTAATTTTAGAAATCAACAACTTTGTACTTATACATTTTTTTTTATTGGATTTACAATAATGTTATTATCATTTTTACATATAGGTTGATGGAATAATCAATAAGGGTCCAATCAGCAAGTCAATACCAATAGTATCAATTTTTACCTACATGTTTAGTTTAAGAAATACACTTGTTACCCTTTAAAATGCTATAAAATTTGGTGTGAAAAGGGCAACTTATGCATTCTTAACCAAATAGTCAACTATGGTGAGGTAGGTATTGAGATAAGCTTAGAGGGATCAATTATCACAATCATGCCACTTAGAAAGGTTTCAAAACCTTCATTCTTGCTTTTAAATAGAGAAGCAAACCAAAAACAAAATAAAGGGACCTCGAGCTAGAGAGACCAAATACAAATGATAGAGAAAGATAGAAAAAATAAGAGATCTTTAAGTTAATAATGAGAGTTATTTGAGTTAAAAAGTAGCATAAAGGATAAAAGAAGAAGATAGAAACAAAAAAAAAAAAAAAAAAAAAAACCCCTGATAGAGATAGAAAACCAACAAAAACCGAACCAACTCATGGTCCAACCACCGTCTCTACCACCAGTAGCTACCATAATAGCTTCCCTCTTGTTTGAAACTAACTCCAATGTAAGACCCTAGTTATTTTCCCTCTTTTCTTTTTTTTACCCTAGTTTTTATTTATTTTGATTTTATTTTTTTTAATGGCTTTAAAATGTGCTATCGCCATTTTACATACACATGCATGTGAAAAAAATTCATTTTAGAAAATTTCTAATATTTAACTCATGCATTTTTTTTTTTTTGTCTTTTTAGTAGTGTTACTTTCATTAGTAAAATTATATCATTGCTTTTTATGTATGTATATGTGTGTGAATATTTATTTTTCAAATGAAGAATAAAAACGCATCGACGAGTTTTCATCATGTTTAATGTTATATTTTGATCAAAGCTTGGGTTTCAACAGCTAGGTCAACGTTTTTCCTAGTTTTAGAGACCGATGTAGACCTAATGCACATTTGGACCAATGTAGGTCTAATGCACATTTTTAACTTCAAAATGATTTTTAAAATGAGTTGACGAGTTTTTATTATGTTAACATCATGTTTGGATTAAAATTTATTTTTAATGGTTAGGTTATTGAGTCTCCTAGTTTTAGGGATTGATGTAGGTTTAGCAAGATGCTTTTAAAATAATAATGAGTTATGAAACTCATGATTCAGAGCACGTCGCAAACTAGACAAATATCAATCAATAATAAATGGCTTGTAAATAAGTTCATAAATTAATTTAGACAATAATAGCATGTGTATAAACAAATTTAGGAGAAAATATATAATTAAGGTAACATTTCATTTGAAAGTATATGGTAATAGTGATTTATATCTTCCCTTAGACAATAATAGCACGCGTAAAAGAAATATAGATATGAATAAAACCCAACAAAAATAAATATTAGTGCAAAAAAATAAAGTATAAGATCAAAATATCAACATTAGTAGTTCAAAGATTAAAATTAACATTTGACAGAAGATCATGGTTTGATCTAAACTAAAAAAGAAAAAAAGAGTTACTAGGTAAAGCACATGACCCAAAAAAGAGTTACTTATGACCCAAGCCTTTTTCAAATTATATAGGGTTAGATTAGTCATTTTTTTCCTTTTCTTACACACTAAAATTACTAATATAACCCTAGAACTAAAAAACAAGCCTATTGCTCAATGATGTTTTGGTTTTTTCAGTTTTTTAAAAATAGTTTGATTACTTTAATGCTCTTAAAGATAAAATCAACATATCTTTATCATTAGGTTTTTTTTCTCATTTAATATTAGTTTATTGTATATTTGAAGGTCGCATAAGGGTGTTTTAGTAGTTGACATATGTTAAATATTATTTAAAAAAAAAAAAAACCTTATACAACATGTATAACACGAGCAAACATGTGGATGGCCCCAACACTATTCAAGTGACACTTACAAAGTCTTCTAACCACCAAACATTGTCTTCTATGTCAACATTTGAAAGGTTACAGTGCCCCTTATACAATGATGTGATGCATGGACCAAACGCGCCTCTACTTTAGCATCGGTGGCCATTTCTTTTTCTTTTTCTTTTTATTTTTCTTTTTATTTTTCTTCTTCTTTTTCTTCTTCTTCTTCTTCTTCCTGAATTCATAACAGCCCCTTCAAAATTTCAGACTAGCACCTTCAATTTTTTTCCTTCACATTTGGTCCTTGTCCTTTTGATTATTATTTTTTTATTTTTAATAAGCTATAAAATTATAAATGTTTTTAATTTCATCCTTTTTTATTTTTTTAATATTTCAAATTTGATCCTAATTCTTTAACTAGTATTTTTTATTTTTAATATTCTATAAATTATATAAAAAAAATTCAATTTCACCCCTTTTATTTTCTAATCTTTCAAATTTGATCCCTATTTTTTTATTGCTATTTATTTGATTTGTGATCATTTTTAGATTTTGTTTTACAATTTAATCCTTCATTAGTCTTTTTTTTCCATCAAATTTGATCCCCGTTGTTTTTATTGCTATCTTTTTTTCTTTGATAATTTTTTTAAATTGATATTTTTTCACAATTTCATCCTACAAAATTAAATTGATCGGGAATTAAGTTTCTTGATTAAACCCTAATAAACAGTTTCAAGGATTGTGAGTTTTAGAAATTAGAGTAAATTTAAGAGTTTTTCCTAGGTTAGCGCTATTGTTTTTTCCTTTTTGAAGTTAATGTTTTAATTTTACCTATTTTTTTAGAGTTTTTTTTTTATTTTTTAAAGCTTGTCTTCTATAGGATTACTCTCATGTTCATTACCAAAGTCATCAGTTTCACAAGTTAACATTGATTGACTTTATTTTTACCTATTTTTAAATTAATTTATTTCAATTTTATCTTTCAACATTTAATTTATTTGAAATTGTTCTTCCTTCCTTTTTTTTTTCTTTTCTTTCTATTTGGTTATCTTGATCCTGAGCCCCTAGTTGCGAGGTTTGCAGGGTAACCCAGATTAACTATGAATTGTTTTTTTGTTACGGGATTAGTCTTGGGTTTATAACCAGAGCCACCGGTTTTAAAGGTTAAGGTAGACTGGCTTTTTTTTGTTCTTTTTTTAAATTTATTAATTAAATTTTTTTCTTTAACATTTGATTTATTGAAAATTGATCTTTTTATTGTTTTTTTTTCTTTTCTTTCTATTAGGTTATCCAAAGCTTATGCCCATGATTGTAGGATTTACGAGTTAACCCAAGTTTAATCATATTTTTTTCATTGTTTTCTTAAATGAAATTTCTTTTTGGTTTCCTTCCTTCAACGTTAAGGTGTTCGATAATCAAACTTCATGATTTTATTCAATTTTCTTTCGAACGCAATCACCATGGTATCATGATTGGGTCAAAGATTTTTCATCTTGACCTAGGTGGGCTCGAATCGAGTTTTTTCAACCATTTTCTAACTATATTTTTTCTTAATTTTTATCCTTCAACATCTTATTTTCTAGAATCGAGCTTTGGGTTTTTTTTCCTTTTAGTTTTTGTAGAGTTATCATATTCTCATTTGATTTATTAAGAATTGATCGTCAAATTTTTTTCTACGTTTTTTTTATGATATTATCTTAATCTTATGTTCATAGTCACAAAGTTTACGAGTTAACCTGGTTTAACTGAGGTTTTTTGTTTTTTTATTTTATTTTATTTTTAACATTGAATTATTGAATTATTTGATAATTTGGGTAAGCCTAGGTCAGGTTCTTCTTACCATTTTTTTCATTGTATTTTTATTTATTTATTTATTGTTATTGCATTTTTTAATTATATTATTTAAATTATCAATTGAACCAATGACTCGGGTCTCAAAATTTATTTTTAGCATTCTTGGTTTACATTGACAAAACTTTTGCCTAGCTTAGGACGAAGCATAGACCACAAATCTAGTAAATCCTAAATTCAAACCTAGTGTCATATTTTTAAATTTGAGTTTGTTTAAGTTTTAAGAATAATATATTTATGAGATATAATATTAATATTAATTTTGGATCGACTTATTATAGGATTGAGGTAGATCCATATTTGATATATTCAATAAACAGGTCAATAAATTCAGATCATAGTCAAGCTCAAATCATAAAAATTCTATTCGGATTCATTTAATTATATTAGAGATAGATTGAATTTGGGTCAAGATCTGATTCATTGATAGGCCTATGTGAAGTGCTTGGAACAAAGTGAGGTAGAGATTCTAATAGCATGTGTGGAATTTTTTTATGTTGGTTTAGGTATAAACCAATGGTACTATAAATGACTTGGTTACCTAATCAAAGAAAATTCTATTACAAAGACTCTAAACATTATGGTAACAGTATGCACATTTGCATTGTTTATCTTCTCACATTTTACTATAGGTTTATTGTTTAATTTTTTTTCATTTTAGTCCTCAAACTTTTATTTTACATTATTACATCCCTTTTAGGCATAATTAAAGAACAATTGAATCAAATTTGTTAATTAAGGATAAAATGAAATACCGGGGGACCAAAGTGAAAAAAAAAACACCATAAATAGGAGATGCTTTTAGAGTTATCATTAAAAAAAAAAAAAAAGTTTGCTTTAGTTCTCAAACTTTATAATTATACTTGTTTGATCCCTTAATAGTTTTTCAATTCAATTTTGATACAAAAGTTTATTTTTATTGTATCTTAGTCTCTAGTTTGAGATAGGAGAGAAAAAAGACGCTGAATTTCAACGATAAAGAAAAAAAATCAGCGTTTAGGCTATTTTAAGTGTTTTTGGTCAAAATTGGATTGAAATTTGGGTTTTTGGATATAAAAAGAAACTTTGATATCATTTTCAAAAATATTAGGGCAAATGACATATCATCTAACCTAATTTAATTTAACAAAAAATAGGATCCTTGTGTGGGTCTGCCCTTGAAAACCTGCATACAAGCCTTTTCTAAAAGAGTCAGAAGATGGTTTGGCCCCTTTCTTTCTTTTTTAAATTTTTTTCTTTTAAGAAAATCATGCTTTTTTTAAATGTGTTTTTTAAAATAATTTTTTAATTTATATTGAAATTAATGTCCCTTCTCTTTGATTTTTTTTTATTTTTTATTTAGCTTTTTTTAAAATACTGGTTTTTTTTAATTATTTTGTATGTATTTAATTTTTTAATAGATTATTCTAATTCATCTATAATTTTTTTTAATTTTTATATAATTGAACTCTATTTTTTAAGATAAAGAATATTTATTTTTTTATAGTATTTCTAATAAATGCAACCTTGAGTTATAATTTTTCCATTGATTTTATTCAATCAATCTCGTGTGTGTATCTAGTTTTACTATCATTTGATTAAATAAAAAAATAATTTTAATATAAATAGTTATTGAACATAATCGGGTGAGTAGAATGTGTTGCAAGATCAAATATATTGATCTACATTCGCCTTTTAATTTTTCCAGATATGTATTTAGTTATTGTTAATGAATTTATTTTCTATTTATTGACATAGATGATTCTCAATTTATTTAATTAGATGTGTGCATAAGCTTTCTAATTTACACTTGATATTATTTATGTGAAAAAACATGTTGCAAATGCTTGTATGTTCATTTTCTTTGTTGAAAAAACATATTTGGCACGCGGCAAAGCGTGGGTAAACTTGTTAGGTTTTTTAATATCATACACGCAGCAAAAACAATAAAACAAAAATAATTTGGGTGTCCCTAGGATCTTATATCTAGAATTGTTTAGGGGTTTTTTTTACTTGGAAATTTAATCTTCTTTTATTTTGAATAATTCTTTAAAGGCTGGGTTATAAAAGACCACAAGTCATCCAATTGTCCGGCCTTCAACAGTGATCCACACAAACCACTAGTGAGAAATCTCCTAAATCTCTATTTAGAAGAAATGGATTACTATGCTTAAAGTGTTAGCTCTCTATTTTGTGAATTACATAGTTTTTCTGTATAACAAACAACAATTTCACAATAAGATGTATAGCTTACTATTTATAGGAAAATCTGAAGAAAAAAACCCTACAAATTGGCAAGCTTTCATTTTTCCCCTAAATAATATTAATATATTAATTCAGAATAATTTTACAAATTAAGTCCTTACTTGATTTTTCTTGTCTAGAAATATAATCCATGAATTAATTATATTCTAGTTTTTAATTTCTAAAATATATTTTAATCAAGTCATATTTAATTAAATCATATCAGTTTAATTTCTGACTAGTGATTCTTAATGTGTATGACCCATTAGGTTCCTAATATGTTGGTCCAAATATAAATTATAATTCTAATTAAATAGAATTTTTTTAAAAGTAAATAATTTATTTTATCATCAATCCAACATTTGATTAATTTATATTTGAAGATCAGGTGTGTTGTACCCGACATCGCGGCAACCTTTAAAAATTCAATCGCGAAAAGAATAACTTTATGGCATCTTGTTCTTGGGGGGGAAGATCTTATTTAAAGAGTTGCTACCTACTATTATAGTCACTTGAAACCCTAACTAGTCAACAGAGATTTTATGGTATGGTACTGCTTATACAAAAGAGAAGATATTATTACCCCTTAAGCGTCCTACGTGAGGTAAGTTGTATTACTAGTTTTGTCTTAAATAACTAAAAGTTTGTTGGGTTATGCTATCGATAGTCTGCTTGTAATATTCTTGAATCTGGGCCAGTGAATATTCGGATGCGAATACTTTCAACTCTAGCATTGGTAAATATTACGTAACATAAAAAAAGTATAGTATTCCTAACTCTAGCACTAGTGAATAAACTAGTAAAATTTGAATTGAAAGCAAAGCATACATATTTTTTTGTTATTTTTTTACATATAAAAAAAAAGACAGGTATATATTGCATACTAGATTCGCATTTCACAGTAAAAATCTATAAATTAAATATACTGTAAAATAAATTAAAAAGGATCCACAATTTTTTTTGAAATTTTCTGATAACACAAAGGAATTTGTTTGGCCAGATATCAAAACAAAAAAGAATAAAATAAAAAGGATTGATATAAGGGTGTGCTTTGTGTTTTGTCAAACACACCCTTAGCCCAAAATAAATTGGATCAGCTGGGCCTGATACCCAAGCACAGCCTGATCTCAACTTGTTCAGCTCATATAGGTTGGGCTGGACCGACAGGGTACTAGCCGAAACCAGTGACTCGGCTGGCCAGGTGCATGCACAGTCACTGATGAATTAAGTTTCATGTGCAGCAAGAAGTGAATTATAATTGCATGCACAGTAAGAAGTGAATTATAATTGGAAGAGAAGAACTTACCTGGTTCGCTAGAGAAGAAGCCGATGATGGTGTGATGGCTGACCGATGCTACCTCCTCTCCTCTGTTCTTTCTCTGATTTTCTGGTTCGCTGGAGAAGAAGCCAATGATTGTGTGATGGATGACTGATGCTACCTCCTCTCCTCTGTTCTTTCTCTGGTTTTCTTTCTGTCTTTGTTCTGTTGTTTCTCTCCCTGTGTTTGCTCGTTCTCCCTACGTTTTTCTCCTGGGTTCTGCACTGTTTCTGGTGCAGTTGCTGCTGAAGATGGAGCTCTGGAGCTGCTACTGAAGACGAAGTCGAGGGCGTGCTGCAGGATTACAACGGTATCACCTTTTGTTTCTCTCTTCTGTTTGTTCGTCCCCCTGTTTTTTTCCGTCCGTGTTCTCTGGTTTTCCCCCCTGGGTTCTGTGGGGCTTTGTCTATTCGTTCCTCCCCCGTTCTTTTTGGCCTTTCTCTGGCTTTTATAAAGCCAGGGAATGCCATGCAGTTGCCTCTAGATAATGAGGCGACCGACCGTTGTTGCAGGAGACGCATCGTGGGCAGCTGGCAGGGAAGTGGTTCATGAATGAAGAAGGTGATGAACATTTTTCTTTGAAACGGCGCCGTTTTCACCTTAAATGGATATTTTCAATTTACCCCCTGAATTTCTGACATTTAGCAATTGGATCCTTATGGAAATCTTTTTTTTTTAATTTTACCCCTGGATTAATTGCAATTGAACCCCTGAATTTTGGTGTCATTTACAAAACAATCATTGGTTCCAATTTAATCAATGCAGTTCTTAATAGTAGGCTCTTCAACTTTTAATTCTTTTAAAATTATCTCTGGAAAAAATCAATTAACTCCCATATGGTATCATCACCTATTCACTTATGTCCTTGAACTTTAATTTCTTGCAATTTCGATCCAAATCAGCCCCAAACTTTGATATTTCTTCAATTAAGCCATTGATTGCATTAATTAAATAAATCAAAGTTTAATTAAGTCCATAAACTTATCAATTCTTCTAATTTTTGACCAAATTGACTCCCAAATTTATAATTTCATCCTTATTAGTCTTTAAACTTTCAACTCGTATTGTCTTGACCCAATTCTCAAATTATTTTTTATTTTTTTATTTTTTATTTATTATTTTTTAAAAAAAATCAAATTTTAGGTTATGACAAGGTGCATTGTCTAGTAATATTTCATGATCCCCCAAATATTTGAAAAGTTATTGGTGGTTTGACTTAACCTTTCAATGATAGGTTTCTCGGTGTAATTAATATCATTTCATCAATAATGTTTCGATTCAATATTAAAGCATGAAGTATGTTTATCATGTTAAATCATGTTTGTTCTCTATATAATAATTATTGATCATGTGAATAAGATTTGAAATTTTTATCAAATCTCATTTTATCTTAGTCAAGGATTTCTTAATCAATACTATTTGAAAACATATGAAATATTTTTCCTAATTCATGTATGGTGATGAATCCTCTTTTGATCACTCAAACACTTTCATATAGTTCATGTTATACTCAATGCCTACCTCTTTGTTACCTTGAGTAAGATAACATGTAACAGGATCAAAGTATAATATTCTCTATATAAAATAACTTGGTGGTCTCAAGTTTAAGGATTACTTATATAACTGTCACGTGAGCCTTTTCATAGACATAGATGATCTCTCTATATGGAATTCCCATACGGGTCAATTTAATGTACATGTCATATGACAACCACCTACATATTAGATCTACGTATCTCTTATATCTCAGCTTATGAGAACAAATACTTCTTTTTTATAAATAAAAGAACATAATATATATCAGTTTCTATATCTTTAATAAATATTTAATATTTAAAAGAGTATCGACCAGGAATATTTTAAAAATAATATTTTGATGCAATAAGAATCTTATAATTATAGCAATTTTATAATTTTCTTTACAAAGTATTTTTGTCTCATAAAATTTATCTTTACTCTAGATTTATAAATCGAATATTAGATTTATTAATCTAATATTATAGGAATATTAAAAATAAATTAAATTTTTGTTAATAATAAATATATATTTATGAATATAATGATATTACATTCGAATTGGCTACTGTTATATTAAACAAAATAGCTAGTTTTTCCTATACTATGTGCATGTGTGGGAAAGATGAATATATATAGTCATAGTGTCTGTGTTGTTTTAAGGTCTCCCTTTCTTTTATATTATCCATACATTTAAATGGTGTGGAGGAATCATTATTTCCCTATACCCCCAAAAGCACTTTAGATTACAACAGTAATCTAAAGTACATTCCTCTTCTTTTTTTTTCTTTTTTTTTTGTATTTTTTCATTTTTTTTCCAACTTCCCCCTTTTTTTCAACTTTTCTCTGTTTTTTTTTTTTTGCATTTATTGTTTTTTCCAAAATTATTTTTGTTAATTTTACTTTTTAAAAATTGAGCTGGTTAAAAATTTCGCTTTGTAATTTTTTTCCTTTAAAATACTATGCATTGCTGATTGCTACACTATTTCTCCGCATGGTTTTTTTTAATGATTTTCTCCGAAATTATCTTTTTTGATTTTATTTTTTAATATTGAGCTGATTAAAAATTACAGTTACAATATGTGAGGAAAGCACTGTAACTTTCTTCACAAATTACGTGGGATTGCTACGCTTTTTCCTCACATGGTTTTTTTCCAATTTCTTTTATGTTTTCTTTTTTTGTAATATTTTTTTCTAAAATTATCTTCATCGATTTTTTTTTATATATTGAGTTGGTTAGAATTTAACTTTGTAATAAAGCTTAATCAAGTGGGGAAAGCATTGTATTTTTCCTCACAAAACATTGTGGATTGCTACAGTGTCTCTCCACATGGTTTTTTTTCTTATAATTTTTTCTAAATTATCTTTATCAATTTTATTTTTTTAATATTGAGTTGTTTGAGAATTACAATTACAAGTCATTACAAATAAGGCTAAATCATGTGGGGAAGCACTGTAGCTTTCATCACAAAACACTGTGAATTGCTACAGTGTTTCCAACATGATTTGTTTTCCTTTTTTTTGGTGTTTTTTTTGTTGTTTTTTTTTCTAAAATTGTCTCTGTCGATTTTTTTTTAATATTGAGTTAATTAAGAATTTAGCTTTGTAATTGTTTTTCTTTAAAACACTGTGAATTGTTGCAGTGTTTTTCCATATGATTTTTTTTTATTTTTTCTAAAATTATCTTTGTCGATTTTTTTTAATATTGAGTTGGTTAAGAATTATAATTACAATAAAGTTAAATCATATGAGGAAAGCATTATAGTTTTTCTCATAAAACACTATGGATTGCTATAATATTTCTCTAAATGGTTTTTTATTTTATTTTATTGAGGAAAATACTGTAGTTTTCCTCACAAAACATTGTCAATTGCTACAACGTTTTTCCTCATGGGTTTTTTTCCTTCCAAAATTATCTTTGTTGGTTTTTTTTAATATTAAGTTGGTAGAGAATTTAGCTTTGTAATTTTTTTTGCTTTTTATTAACAAAAAAACTAAATAATGTGGCGAAAGCACTGTATTTTTCCTCACAAAATATTATAGATTGCTACAAATCATTTTGTTCAGTCTCTAAGTTTTTTATCACCAACACAACTTTTTTTTCTGTCATGAAATATTTGCTCCATCATACCTTTAGTTTCTATTACTTATCTAGCGTTGGTTCACAATTATAACACTATCAAGTGCATTTGTTTTATAAGTCCGCGGCAACGCGCTGGCATGTCATCTCGTGTGTGTATATATATATATATATTGACAAATGGACTTGAACCAACATAACCCAACCCTATTCCTTCCCTTTTTTTTTTCTTTATCTTTCTTTATCTTTTTAATTTTTTAGGGATAGAGTAATTAAGTGATGACAAGTTTTCCCTCTTTGTAATGCTAAAGAAATGTATGGTCATCTTAGGAATAGGAAGGGATTAGATCATACTAATATTCAAGTCTCATTCGTCTATAACAGTGGTAAACTATTGATTTTTTTTTTAGAGTAATACCTTTATAAAAACAATAGGTTATTTAATGAGTGAACTAAGCTCAAAATACGGTTTTTGGCTTAGAAAGATACTCTTGCCTTCGTTTTTCATTTTTTTTTATTATAAAAACTTGTGATTTAATGATATAAATAATGACATGTCATGAAGAAAAAAAAATGAAGTTTTTATTTTGAAAATATTTCTTTTCTTGAGGCTAAAACTTGTCAGCTAAATAGTTCCTTTCTTTTTATCAAAAAAATGACTTTTAGAGGCATGTTAAGTAAAGATAATGCTAATGTTATTGATGGAACTGAATCTTCAACAGACCCCTCTTCCTAGTACATGATGACCCTTCTCCTCCTATAAGAATATTCTTGAGGTAAGTTTTGTTGCTTCTAACCTCTATTAGTGCTGCAAATACTCAAGTTGATTATCACGATCTTCTGAGCATAATAGAGGCAGACTTTTAGTTCGATACTCACCAGATTATGAGGGAAAAAGCTTGGATCAAAGTATCACATTTC
Organism: Populus x sibirica; assembly: GCA_019202695.1. Classification (NCBI taxonomy): domain Eukaryota; kingdom Viridiplantae; phylum Streptophyta; class Magnoliopsida; order Malpighiales; family Salicaceae; genus Populus; species Populus x sibirica. The sequence goes on along the minus strand of JAGMVL010000575.1, from coordinate 2,012,982 downwards.
CGACGTCCATGTAACCACTTAGAGACTATCCGATCGTCTTAAAGCATTTGTATACAAGTTTTCCTCATGTCATGTTCCAAATGCAGAGCAAGAGGATTAAAAAGATCCAAAATGGACTCGAGCAATTCAAGAAGAAATGAAAGCACTGCGCAGTGGGTTATTTCCATTAGGAAGATGGGTCTATTGAGAGATATAAGGCAAGACTTTTGGTGAAGGGATATACATAAATGCATGGCATAGACTGTCAGATAACCTTCTCCATAGTGACAAAGCTGAATATTATGAGAGTTTTGCTATCTCCAGCAGCAAATCTAGATTGGCCACTACATGAGTTTGATATGAAGAACATGTTTCTTCATGGCAATATCAAAGAAGAAGTTTATATGGAGATATCACTGGGTTATATTATTCCCTCAAGCATTGAAATTGTGTGCAAGTTGTAACGAGTATTGTATAGGCTACAACAATCACCTCAAGCATGGTTAGAACAATTTATCATGGCTATGAGGAAATCTCAGGCTTCAAGAACAGTTAGCAACGAAATTCAAAATGAAGAATCTCGGAGGGCTGATATACTTTCAAAGAGTTGTAGTATATAGATCAAAGCAAGGTATATTTCTTTCTTAGAGGAAATATGTGTTAAGATTTGTTGTATGAAGTAGATATGATTGATTGTAAGCTAGAAGATACCCTAATTATCAGAAATTAACCACAAACAAAGAATATTCAGACTAAGTGTTAACCAACAAAGAGAGGTATAAGAAATCAGTGGGAAAATTAAGCTAGTTATCTCATACTCGTCGGGATATTGTGTATGTTATTAGTCTAGTGAGCCAATTCTTGTATTATCCTAGTGAAGATCATATGAATGCAGTGATTCAAATACTTCTTTGTATAGCAATTATCTCATAGAGGTGTTGTGATAAATCTTTTTTAATTTAGGAAGATCTTATTTCTATCCTAAAATAGTGGATATACTTCTTGGTTTTCCTTAACCCTATCCTGTGTGTTCTTCAAATGAAAGTATGGAAATAAAGGAATATTTTTTTTCAATCAAGAAGTATATATACTATCTAAAGTATCTATACTTTGAAACCCCAGAATTCTCAAACCATCTTCTCATTATTTATTATTATAAGAACAGTAGAACCAAAATAAAATGATAATTACATTAATTTTCTAACAAGTTTGCAACATCAATGCTATTATCAATTCATTTCTTCGAACAACTTCCCTTCAATCTCCATCCTCTCATTTCTTTCCAAACTCTAACAGCTATTTGGAACTAGAATCTTCTATTCCGTAGCCTTTGTTATCATGTGTTTAGGTATTATTTTATATTAAGAACTTGATTGAGAACGGCCACGTGTTTTTAAAAATTTTAAATTTTTATTTTTAAATCATTTTGATTTGTTAATATCAAAAATAAATTTTAAAAAATAAAAAATATATATTATTTAGATATATTTCTGTGTAGAAAAACACTTTAAAAAACAATCATTATCACAATACTAAACACGATTATTAACTTGTTGCTTTTGGGTTTCTTCCTATTTGATCATGGTTCCTAGTATATTTTTCTCTTCAGGTTGGTTAACAAAAATCAAAATATTAAATACATTTATTTGACTTGGTGGACATGACTAATTGTAGCATATTTTGAGTAATTTCAATGCTCTTTTTATTTTTATTTTTATTTTTATTTTATTTTATTTTATTTTATTTTATTTTTTTAATCATTGAAAGTTTAAAAAATTAGTTTTTGTTTCATAATAAATAAATCAGATGCTAACATAAATTTTAAAAATCAACCCACAATCCAAATATGCTTTGATTTCATAAAACAAAAGTCACATATCTAACTATGATTTCTGAATCTTTAACTACATTTTAAAAATGTTCTAGCATTATCTTCTTTCTTGTTGATGCATTTAAAGAGGTATTTAATCCTTTCCAACACATTTCAATATTTTTATAAGCCATGGGCGCTAGGGTCAGACCCGTATGCCTGGTCATAGCCCCAAGTTGTAAACACCTGGCGCTGGGGATGCTAAGCCCTTAGAGCTGGGGTTGTAAAGCCTTGGGAGCTAGGGTCAACCCGCACGCTTGGCTGCAAACCCAGGCAAGCGGGTCTAAAGACCCGCCGCCTAGGGTGTGCAAACCCAAGGGCCTAGGATCTGCAGAACCGCGTGTTGGGTTCTGTGTTAGGACTCAAGGTTTTTGGGTTTTATGTTTCTAAATATAATTATTTGTATTATAAATATTATTATTTTTATTATAATTAAAAGTATTGATATAAAAAAATATTATTATTTGTCTTATAATTAAACTAAATGAATCTTTGACTCTAAAAATGAAAATCGAAAAGGGAAGTATTAATATCAAAAATATTATTATTTTTGTTATAATTAATATTATTAATATTAAAAATACTATTATAAATATTATAAATATTATTATTTTTATTATAGTTAAAATCATTAATATAATACTTATTAAATTTTAAAAAAATATATTATTAATATTGAAAAAAAAATAGATTTTATTTGAAGGGTAAAATTAAAAATTATTATTATTATTATCATTAATAAATTTGGAAAAATATTATTGTTATTGAAGAAAAAACCTTAAATTTGATTTGAAGGGATTAAAAACTATAAGAACTTGGGTCAGATGTGTAACATCCCGGCTTTTACAAGCCCAAAACAACAGTAAATTTTTTTTTTTTTTTTGTATTTGACACACATCGTGTCGGTAATCGGCGAGCATATTCCCTTCACATCATCAATATATAATCCATACATCAACAACAATCAACATTTCATTTAAAAGTGAATCTTACATAAACTTATAATATTATATTTGCATGATTAGAAGTTCGCATTTAAAATATACATGCATACCCATGAGTTTGTATTCTATCCTACAAATAGTCATCACGAATTTAATCTAAAAGGATCTAATAATAGTTATACATTCAATACATTGATTCATATAAAATACATCAAGATTTAGAATGCAACTACATGATTCCTTGCAAAAGTAGGTTCCCATGTATCGGGTTTCCTAGGCACCTGTTGGTATGACGTCCCTACTGCAGTACAAAACATTTACAAGAATGCAATTACTTAATAATAATAACAACAACAACAACAATAAGAAAATGGTCTGGCAGTTTAACGAAGCATTAACATTATCTCATGTTTGAAGCGTGACATTTGTAGTTCCTTCATGTTCTTGGTATACACAACTTGTAGTATATATATATACACACCAATTCTTGCAATCAACTATAATCTTAAATCTGACCATTCTTTTAAGACATCATTTGTCGAGGTTAACTATTCACTCACCCCGGCCATCCCCTTCGAATTTCCATCAGCCAAAACTAATCAACTGTTTGTCCCGGTCATCCCTTTGGATTCCATTAGCCGAAGCTAATCATTCATTTATTCTGGTCATCCATTTCGACTAATCAATCATTTGTCCCGGTCATCCCTTTGGATGCCATTAGCCGAAGCTAATCATTCATTTGTCTCGGTCATCCATTCGGATGCCATTAGCCGAAGCTAATCAATCGTTTGTCCCGGTCATCCCTTCGGATGCCATTAGCCGAAACTAATTGTTCATTTGTCCCGGTCATCCATTCGGATGCCATTAGCCGAAGCTAATCAATCGTTTTTCCTGGTCATCCCTTTGGATGCCATTAGCCAAAATTAATCGTTCATTTGTCCCGGTCATCTATTCGGATGCCATTAGCCGAAGCTAATCAATCGTTTGTCCCGGTCATCCCTTTGGATGCCATTAGCCGAAGCTAATCGTTTATTTGTCTCGGTCATCCATTCGGATGCCATTAGCCGAAGCTAATCGTTCATTTATTCCGGTCATCCATTTCGACTAATCAATCATTTGTCCCGGTCATCCCTTCAGATGCCATTAGCCGAAACTAATCATTCATTTGTCCCGGTCATCCATTCGGATGCCATTAGCCGAAGCTAATCAATCGTTTGTCCCGGTAATCCCTTCAGATGCCATTAGCCAAAGCTAATCATTCATTTGTCCCGGTCATCCATTCGGATGCCATTATCCGAAGCTAATCATTCGTTTGTCAACATTTAAGCATTTGGCAATCTGATATCTGAATTAACACAATACGACAACGTTCATGATAAGGTATTTCAATGTTCAAGGTCATCTCTTCAGATGCCTTTAGCCGAAGCTAATCGTTCATTTATTAACATTTAAGCATTTGATAGTCTGGTATCTAAATTGATACAATACGGTAATATTCATGATAAAGTATTTCCATTATTCAACATTATTTAAAAGGAAGGTGAAAGTCACCTACCTGCATTAGAAGCTCTACTCGTGCTCCCCTGTTGCTGCTATTGCACCACACCGGTGGTCCCTCCTGCAGTCACAGACTCATCTCATAAATTTTCCTTATTCAATGATATGTTTTATAATAATCATATCAGTAGCTAATAAATCTTTCTTTCAATCATTTCTTTCTTTATATCTTACGTTTTTCTCATTACACCCATCAATGTTGTCATCCTTTATCTAACCATAGTTATCATTCCTTCGAGCCGATATTATAGAGAATCCATATTCATCCATTACTCATATGTTACTTTCTTATGCATGTTCATTTCCTCGTAATAACATACATACATATATCATGTATATTTTCGAGTTAGTATCTCAATGTGCAAGTGTTCGTATGACTCAATTCTTTTATATAGTATTCACGTGAAAGTCTACTATTACTGTCTAATTTCCAACTGTTACTGTTTGACTTTTCCAATCGTTACTGTTTGACTTTTCCAACCGTTATTGTTTGACTTTGAATCATTCTCGCTTTTGACTTTTCTAACTGTTACTATTTGACTTTTCCAACCGTTACTGTTTGACTTTTCCAACCGTTACTGTTTACACTTTGAACTGTTACTGTCTAGACATTTGAACTATCACTGTCTACACTTTGAACTGTTACTGTCTAGACATTTGAATTGTCACTATCTACACTTTGAACTATTACTGTCTAGACATTTGAACTGTCACTGTCTACACTTTGAACTGTTACTGTCTAGACATTTGAATTGTCACTATCTACACTTTGAACTATTAATGTCTAGACATTTGAACTGTTATTGTTTACACATTGAACTGTTACTGTCCAACTTCTTGTCTGGATATTCAACTCATTCGTCGTCTGAACACTCATCAGATTTTTAACTATATCTAGACTTATAGAACTCTGTTTCAAGCGAGATTAGTCTCGTTGGAAAGCTAATACACGAGGCTACAAGTTCTTTGAAGGAAGGAGAACCCAGTTCTGCCTTTGAGATAGTCAAAATTGCTCATCAACTAACACTACCCTACGAGTCCGTCAAGACCCAATCTTGGTTGATGACCCATACTGGGGTTCTACGACTCCATATTGAGCAAGACCAATTTCTTAGTTAGCTAACATCCAAAACTACAATTACTATGAGAAACTTGATCTTAATTCTCTCATCCTTCTACTCGAATTCTCTCCAAAAGTTAGGAGACGGATCTGTCCAGATTCATCAACCTTTCCATTTACACACAACATCCACAATTTAAATCTTTCTCTATCATCACAACCCCTGGTCATATCACATATCGTTTAAGACTGTAAAAAGAATATCTTTATAAGAGCCAATTTATCTTATTTATTTCAATCTTCCCTCTTAACGTCAAAATAAAACATTCTTGTCGATTTTACAAACTTTCTAAACAATATTCTTCTAAACACAATCCTTGACGCAGTTCCTATAAACCATAAATAACAAACGAATAATATTCCAAACAATCTATACTATCAAGTTATAATGCATTATTATAAGTATAACATATCCAAATATTAACTTCATCAAATGGTGAAATTTCCGAAATATGGGTTTAACCGAACTAACCTCAAACTTGCAGACCTATCGCGAGATATACAACTTCTATACCAAATGTTTGCTTCAGATCTCCACCAATTAGAATCTAGACAAAATCAGGAAGAACAACATATCCAAGTTATAGCTTAATCCAACAGTGGCCGAAGGAGAAAACAGATAGCAAAGAAGACATCCCGAAGTGTATTTTCCCACATATTTTCCTCCTCGATATCTCTCAAACGGGGACTGATATAGAAAATCCCTACGGTGACAATGTACACGACATGGATGAGAACAACATACCCGAATATCGTGTTGATCCAACGGTGGAAGGTGGAGTTATAGCTGTCGGTTGATTTACCATCAATATATCTTCTCTCTAGCCTCTCTCTAAACTCTCTCTTACTCTTGCCAGTCACTCCAAGAGAGAAAATAGAATGATATTTATAGTTCTAACATCTTGTTAATTGCACATTTATCCCCATTCCTTTTTATCATTTATACATAAACTCTCAACCTTCTGTTATTTGAATATTGACCTCTCTTGATCTTACGTATTCATTTTGTCCTCACAAATATTTTTCTTTTCAATGATTTAGTACTATATTCACTTTTCATTTCATTAATTTCACTATTTTTATCTTGATTAGGTTTCTTTAATTTAATTTAACCCATTTTACTATTGGTTAAATTTCTCATCTTTTAAATACCCAGAAAAATTATAACCGAGGGTTTACAAGATGAGTTTAATATTATTTTAAATATTATAAATATTATTAAATTTGAAATAAATATTATTACTATAAAAAAAACATAGAATTAATTTGAAGGGCAAAATAAATTATTATTATTATTATTATTATTATTATTATTATTATTAACCTGGGTCAGGGATCCCCTTCCAGACCTAAGAAACTTGGGGCTGGAAAGGGGCGTCTCACACAAGTTGCTTGAATGTGGCATAAGTGCAGACCCAAATTATCCCTCGGGTCTTGTAGCCCCGCCTGACCCAAGACTATGTATCCTGTGTAAGGACCCAATTCTCATTGGTCCTGTGTCAGAACCCAAATCCCTTAAGTCAGTCGTCAAGACCCAAATACCTTGGGTCTTGCAGCCCCACCTAACCCAAGACTAATGGTCTTGACGCCACGACCCAAGGCTAATGGGTCCTGCATAAAGACCCAGTTCTCTTGGGTCCTGCATAAGGACCCAATTTGGTTGGGTGCAGCGTCCGGACCCAATTCGCTTGGGTGCTTCGTCAGGACCCAATGCACTTGGTTCAACCGTCTAATGGGTCCCGATGCCGGACCTAAAAGAATTGGGTCCTAACACCGAACCCATTAGCCTTGGGACCTGAAGCCAGACCTAAACAAATTGAATCCGCCGTCAAGACCCAATTCTTTTGGGTCAGCCCACGACCTAATTCTCTTAGGTCCGGTGTCTGTACCCAAGGTTAATGGGTCCTGTGTTAAGACCCAATTCTCTTGGGTGATACACCAGGACCCAATTCCTTTGGGTTCGGCATCCCCAAGCCTAATGGGTCCTGCGTCAAAACCCAATTCTTTTGGGTCTTAGATTTTTATGATATTTTTTATGAAAATAAGAGGTGAGCCCGCAGCGTAGCGCAAGCCACCTAACTAGTATAATCTATATCTTATCATGGTGCGTGAAAAGACATATTGATAGTCAATATTACATATGGATTGTCAAATCAAGAGCCACTCGATCTCTTACACCCATTGATAAAGGTAATGTTGTTCACCCTTAGTTGATGAGGGAGATCAAGATTGCGTTATTCTCGAGTTCCTCCTTTCTTTCCTTCATTAAAGCTATTATAATTGTCGTTGTTATTGGCTGATGTTATGGCTGGTGGAGAGGTGTTATGGACATCACTGATCATGATGGAGATGTGTTGTTATGGATCACACAAGCGTGAAGGAGAGGAGAAAATTTGGGTCGAGTGATGCTCAAAGGTGAAGAGGATGAGAAAGGAGAAGAAAGAATGAAGAAGGGCTTTTTTAGTGGTGGTATCGCATGTGAAAAGAAGGCAAGGGAAAGTGAGAAAAAAAAAGAGAGAAACATTTAACTTTATGAAAACTTGTCAATTTGTTATAGAACAACTCGTTTTATGGTTAAAAGCTTCATGCTAAGTCTATGTTGGTCAGTAAAATTAGGAGACACATCAACCTAACTATTAAAATCAAATTTAATCAAAATATCACTAATTTGACAAAAACTCGTCAATGTGATTTTTTTAATAAAGTCTTACACGCAACAACAAGTCAACAACAGCATCCATACAAAACTTAAAAATTCAAAACAACATCAACACACAAATTTCATAATTCAAAAACAACATCAACACATATTAAATTCCACACCAAGACCAAACCATTATGCCTTGGATAAATATTGCGATGTCGCGGTCACACAAATTAATTACCATAACTTAAACAAACAAGATAGTATAGAGCAAGTAAGGGGTCAATCTCATGATGAGGATCTAGTTCGGGTCTTTATGCTAGATGATTTAAAGTTTGGGGGTTTGAGGTTATCTAGGCTATGTTATGGTAAATAAAATAAAACAACAAACTAAATTAAATAAATCTAAAACTTATCAATAGAAAAATCTTGGTCTCAAATAAATGTCCATCTATGAAAATCAAAACTGATCACTGAAATGATATGACAATTTATATTCTGAATATCTATCTTTCTTTAACATTAGTCAGTTAATCGATCTGCATTATAACTAACCTTAACCATTAAACAACCACGGTGTCCGCACTAGTAATTTAATTCAGTGGCAGCCTTAAAAACTAGATAGGTTGATAAATCTAAACAGCATAATTGTTTGCAGTCTATATTTGATTTAATTGAACATTTTTTCTAAGATTAACAACATAGATCCGCCATAATTATTAACCTTGTCGCTTTACAAGTTCAAATATCAATACTCCAATTTTGATAGTAAACTTAGAAGAAGATTGGTTTAGAGTAATAATTTAGAGTTCGCTTTAGCAATCAAACTAAACAATCATAGGAAATAAGCATAGGAAAACATTTATATTCATCATATAAAATGAAAAGAAAAGATAGAATAGATCTCATAGTTTTTGAAATCTGAAGGTTTTGTATTCTTTTAACCAAGAAAAACAACTTAGACTTACATGTCTATTGAAAAACTAATGAATAGAACAAATGAGAGCATAATTTCGGGTATATGAGAAAAAAGTGGAGTTTTTCTTTTTCTTTCTGACTGTCTCCCCCTTTTCTTTCTCTTTTTTTTTATTTGATAGAAAACCCTAATCCCCACATCCATCTAATCCGTTTGTATCCTCCCAAAAAAATAAAAATTATCCTTTTCAAAGTGGACAATCTATATTTAAGTAAGTTTGACTTGTTTCTTCACAAAACCTATTTGCTTGGCATAATTTATAGATTGTTTTAGAAAAATCATATATCTCTCATATGAGCTCTTTTTTTACTGCCATTTGGTAGGATGATAGGTCTTTGAGTTCAAAATCCAAAAAAAAAAGGAGTTTGCATCAAATAGACTTCTCTAACTCAAGATATTCAAGTCGGAATGATTGAAGGTCAAAATTGGCAGAATGCAAGACTTGTCTTTGAAGGCTACGATTTCCATCCCTTTTCTTTTTTTTATTTTTCTTGCCATATATATAAAGGTATGGGTGTCAACTTTCTAATGCCACTGGAATCACTTGATTTTGACCTCTATAACTCAAGTTCTGGATAAAACATTGATCAGAGGTTAAATTTGTCAATATTCAACACGGGTTGGAATATGGTCTGAATTTTATCTTCAATTTACTCATTTTTGAATCTAACATCCAGAAGTGCCTTCAAAACATAAAACAAATATTATTAAGGAATTTTAATATATAAAACACAAACAAAATACTAGGTAAATATGGGTAAAACTATCGAATAATATGGTTACATCAAATATCCTCACACATAGCTCTTGCTCGTCCTCGGGTAAGGAAAGATAAAATCAAACTTAAGAAAGTCCAAAGCGTAAATAAATAAATAAAATAACTATGACTAATCTCTTAATCTCCCGTCAATGTCCAAGAGTACAAGCATTATAAACAAGAATACAATCAAAAAGGATAAAAACATAAATTTTCAGGATTTTATTTACATGCAAACTTCAAAACTCAATTAATTATTGGGATTTAAATGAAATTCATGCCATATCAAAGTGATAGGTCCTCTCATTGATATACACTCCAACACTCATGTGTTTAGGGCTTACGTGTTTAGATCTCTCTAATTCAATCAATGAAAATGTTCTACCATAAGCTTGTTCTTCAATCTCATCTCCATTACTAAAATATTACAAGCTATGCATGAATTAAAAGGTCTTACTTTTTAGTTGTACTGGGACTAAGGTTAAGGTGAAGTAAAAGAAATGAAAAGAAAAGAAAAGGCTAAAATCAAAGGAAGTAGAGCATTCTATAAAAATTGAATTTTGAAACATGATATATCATTAAAGCACACAAATTCACCATCTTTAAGCACCAATACTTAACTTCTTTTGATTTCAAGGTCCATCAATATAGAGCTTCCAGAACATAATGGAATAACTTTTCTTTTTCTTTTTCTTTTTCTTTTCGAATGGTCTACCTTTGGTGACTTTGTCCATTCTTTTCATCAAGTATCACTTTTTTTCCACATAATTTCCAACCATAATCTCATGAGATATCAACAAGTATATGCTCTGCTAATCCTTGGCCTAGGGAAAAGGAAAACATATAAAAAGTTGAGGCTTACAACATGGGTAAAGCAAAGAAAAGATATATAAGCTCAAAAGAGCTCATTAAGGGTAATATGTTTTGGGTTGGCTTTTTGGCTCAAGTGGTTAAAATTCCTAGTACCTTTATCATCTTTGTAGCACCCTCACGGCGTCGCGGCAATCCTCGATTGATTTCGGGGTCTTTTTTGTGAATAAAGGAGTCATCACCTAGTATTTTGGTCACTAGAAACCTTAACTGGTCTTTCAGAGATTCTAAGGCAAGGGACTGGTTGCGTAAATGGAAGGTATTAGCACCCCTAGTATGCCCTACCTAAGGTAAGCTGCTTGGTGTTTGGTTTGCTTTATAATTGCTATGGTGTTGGTGTTTTCTAATCCTATCATTTTTCCTAGGTTTGATTCAAACTAAATTTATTACGATAGAAATCCAAGGAGATTCCATGTGCTTTAAAAGCTCATTTTTTCCCTTAGTATTTCAAGAGTTTGCGACTCGTAAATCACAAGGAGGAGGAACCAAAATCTAAGGAAACTCATGGCGCTTTAAAAGCCTATTTTTACCTTACTGTTTCATACTCTCACGGCTCATAAACCGTGGAGTAAAAAATTAAAATGTCATCGATTATAATCAAGGCTTCTTTCAAGAATGTGTGATGACTTATTATTTCTAAAAAAATATTTTGGATATTAACCACTTGTGGTTTCTTTATCCAAACATTAACGGCGAATAATAACAAGTTATTCCCAATAATATTTTGGATATTCATCCCTTTGGGATTTCTTTATCCAAACATTAATGGTGAATAATAAGTTATTCCCAATAATATTTTGGATATTCATCCCTTTGGGATTTCTTTATCCAAACATTAACGATGAATAATAGATGACTTCCCCTCAAAAAATAAGATTTTTGTATTTTTTTTGGAATATTGGCCAATACCCTTTAAAGTTTTACAAACATGTTGTAAAATCCAGAAATGCAAGAAAATAATTTTTTGTTGTGTTTAAGAAATCCATGCGAAAACACATTTTCAAAACTTCAAAAATTTTGTTTTTTTTTTAAAGGAGGAAATTCAAAAAGATGTTAGGGTATGCAACACACAAGAAAACATTTTTTTTATTTTCTTTGTCAAAAACACAAACATTATATTTAATCACAAATAAAGTAAAAAAAAACCATATATTAGTCAAATTCTTAAGGCTTTAATAAATCAGTTATTAAATTCCAAAAAGTATGTAGGAACATGTTCTTACATTTTCATGGGAAATACAACATAATTTTATTTATCCTTCAGATACTTGACTATATACCAATTAAAACATTAAATTCATTTTCTTCTCTTTTTTTATTTTTATAATTCAATAACATATTAAAAAAATACAAACACACACATCCCTCACTTTTACTATGTTTACTAACACCTATAATTACATGTTTACAAAATATATGAACTCAAAATAAACCAAACAAAACACTAAACAATAAAATTTATAAATAAACCCAAAACAGTCCTGGAATTGCAAGGAATGCATTCCGGAGTTGCAGGAAAAGTGGTGGCGCGTCTTCTCCACGTGCGGCTGCCACTAGCGGTGTGTGGGTTCACGCGTCGCCGCAAGAAATAACAGGGGACGGGGGGATCTGGCTTGGCTTCCTCTCTTCTTCTCTTTCTCACCGGCGGTGACACCGCAAAAACAAAAAGAACGCAAAGAAGCACATCTGTTCTCGGTCTTCTTTCTTTTTAGATCTGTTTCACTGCAGATCGTTTTTTTTTTCACCTTCTTCTCCTCTGCTTCAGATGGCTTGCGACAAAGAAGAGGGGCAGACGAGAGAGGGGTAAGCGAGATCGGGAGTGATGCCCCCTCGAAACCCGCTGGAACGGGCGGATCGCCAACCCCTCTTTCTTCTTTGATCGGCGATGAAACAAGCGGAGGTCTGGCTTTTGAGAGGGAAATGGGAACCCCTCTGCCCGTTTTCTTTCAGCCTTGACGAGCTGGCCCAAGATAGGGACTGAAGAGGAGCGGCTGAGGGTCTTGGCCGAGAGAGGGAGATTCTGATGAGGTTGAGACACGGGGCTATGAGTGGGAAACGTGGGAAGGAGAGAGATGAGTCGGCTGTTTGTGAGGAGGGATAATTGAGAGAGGGAAAAGTCAGGTGAGGGGGAGCAGCTTATCTTAGCTGGGAGAATAGGAGTAGGAAGGTGGGTTTTATGGCCGAGAGGTTGTGTGCAGGGAGGATGAGGTTAGGTCGTGGCTGAGGGGAGAAGGAAGATAAAGGAGGGGCCGAGAGAGGGAGGTTCTGGTGAGAGGAGGGAGCTTGTGTTCGGCGGCTCAGGAAGAAGAAAATCAAAAAGAGAGTGGGACCGGTTTGTTTGTTTGGTTTTGGCCAAAGTTGGGGACTATGAGCAGCGGCTTGGGTGAGGGAGAAGAAAAGGTTTAGTTTTTTTTTCTTTGGTCGAGGGGCAGTGTGCCGGCATCTGTAGAGATGATTTAGGTTTTATTGGGTTTCCTCATTTTTAAAATTATATCCTCGTAAATTTTCTCCCCAATGCATTGGATGTACGTTCACTTATATAGAAAATCCCTACACGTACTATTTAAGGAAATATTGCAATAATTATTGCAGAGATTATCTTCTATAACCAGCACCAACAAATCCTATATATATGGTATATTATATTGCAGTGATTATTTTCCATAACCAGCACGAATCAAATCATATATCTATGGTATTTTATATTGCAGTAATTATATATGAATAAGTAATTATCTCCTTGACATATTGCTTCCTTAATATTAGCCCTGATGCTTTATGTTATCACCACATGTAACCCTTATTTTTATTTTTTTTGAAAATTTATCAAAACATGGGTCAAAAAGTGGGTAGCAACAAATGCCCCCTCTTTACAATGCTTACGAAGCAAAACTCCTCAATGTTTTGCATAGTAAGCTTGTAAAGAAAAAAAAAAGTCTTCCTTGCTTGCTGAGGGATCCACTCATCCAAAGACTTCACTTTTTAAAAGAAAATGGTTTCGTTATCATGGGTGACCTGCCCTTTTTTTTTAAAGAAAATTGATCTATTTTCACGGGCGACCTGCCCACATTCTCACGCTGGTCTACTTTCACGGGCGACCTACCCTTTTGATTGGGTTAACCTAAGATCCCATTTGGCGATCTCTTTTAACCTGAAGTAAAGTCGATGTGTAACTCAGTCAACCTGAAATCTCATCTGGCAATTCCCTTTAAAAAAAGCTGAACTCTATGTGTGGTTGGGTTAACCTGAGATCCCATCTGGCGATCTTCTTTAATCTGAAGCAAAGTCGGTGTGTAGCTCGATTAACCTGAAATCCCATCTGGTGATTCCCTTTAACCAAAGCTAAACTCTGTGTGTGGTTGGGTTAACCTTAGATCCCATCTGGCGATCTCCTTTAACCAGAACCAATACAAAAATGTGTGTGGTCTCATTATGACGGGTGACCTACCCAAAATGAAAGATGGTCTCATTATGACGGGTGACCTACCCAAATGCAAGATGGTCTCATTGTGATGGGTGACCTACCCAAGTAGAAAAAAAGGAAGAGTGGTCTCATTTTTATGGGTAACCTACCCAGGGGAAGAATAGCCTCATTATAATGGGTGACCTACCCAGGTAAAAAAAGATGGAGAATGGTCTCATTCTAATAGGTGACCTACCCAGAAAAAAAAATGATGGTCTCATTGTGATGGGTGACCTACCCAAGCGGAAAAGGGGAAGAGTGGTCTCATTCTTATGGCTGACCTACCCAAGGGAAGAATGGCCTCATTATAATGGATGACCTACCCAGATGGAAAATGGTCTCTTTACAAAGGACAATCTATCCGTTTTGAAATTTGAAAAGGATTTTAAAAGGGGTCTCAATATCTGGAGACCTGCCCCTTTTAAAGATTTGTTTTTTAGAAAAACTCCACGCTTCTTCTAGGAAATGGTCTCAATATCGGATGACCTTTTTATTTTAAAATTTTTAGAAAATTCAACGCTTTTTCTAAACAATGGCCTCAATATTGGGTGACCTGCCCGTCATAAGATTTTTAAAAATACTCCATGCTTTTTTCAAAAAATGATCTCAATATCGAGTGACTTGCCCGTTTTAAACTTCAAAAGAAATCATCTTACCTCGAGGAATGAAGCAGTGTTGGTTCACAATTCCTATCATTTTCATAATTCCGTTGACCTGAGATTTTGTACCTCAGCCGTTCCCAAAAACTTGAAAACTATTTTGTCTTTTGTCACACCTTTTCCTGCCAGGTTAGTGTTATGACAATATAGCATGCATGTTTTTTGTTACCTATTTTGGAAACATAGGTCCCCCCTTTTTGTTGTTGCCTTCTTCGAGCTCTTATTTTCATTTGTTTGCCTGACCTGTCCTCTTAGGTTTTTATAATAGGTAAACCCAAGAAACTTAGGTCTCGATTGGTCGCTAGACCTAACTGTCTTGAGTTTGGCATGCCCATCAGATCCAAGTCTGGCTTGGCCACTAGACCCAAGAGACTTGGGTCTAGATTAGCCGCCAAACCCAACTCTCTTGGGTCTGGCTTGGCCTCCAGACCCAAGGCTGTTGAAAAACATTATTTAGAATACTTCAATGATAGTTTAAATGTTTATTGACTAAAAAAACAATTATAAAAACAATTAATTAGCATTTCTGTTTAGGCTACTTCAAGGGTAGTTTAAATATTTTTTTTTATAAAAATAAAAAACATTTATAAATAAATTATATAAGATACTTTAAGGATAATTTTAATGTTTTTTTATAGAAAAAATTAAAAAAAATTAAAAAAAGTTAATTATGATTTCTGTTTAAGATACTTCTAAGATAGTTTAAATGTTTTTTTAGAAAAAATAAAAAAACATTTATAAAAAAATTAATTAGCATTTCTGTTTAGGATACTTCAAGGGTAGTTTAAATATTTTTTTATAAAAAAAATAATTAGAATTTTTGTTTAGGATACTTCAAGGATAGTTTAAATATTTTTTTATCAAAAAAATAATAATTAGCATTTCTGTTTAGGATACTTTAAATGATTTTTTATCAAAAATAAAAAAAATCAATTAGCATTTCGGTTTAGAATACTTCAAAGGTACTTTAAATGTTTTTTTATAATAAATAAAAAAAATTATAAAAAAATTAATTAGGCATGGCCACCAGACCCAAGGCTATTACCAGATTCAAGAGACTTAGGTTTGACTTGGCCACCAGACTCAAGACACTTAAAATATTCTTTATACTTTTAAGATTTTTTTTACGTTTGAAAAAAAAATTGTTATTAACCTGTTACGGAGCGCAGGCTAATATGCTAATTAAATATAATACCATATAGATTTAGGGTTGACAATTCATGTCAAAAAAAAAAAAACTATAAGATATTTTTCATATATATGCCTTTTTGGTTTGAAGTTCCACATATCTTTAAGACAAATTTAATTCAATAATATTTATTAGAATATACGTGTTTTTCACTGTCTAATAAAATCTATTTAATTTTTAAAGATGACTTTTTTTCATGGGTATTTAAAAAAATCTGACTCAACCTAAAATCCAAAAAAATAATAATATGGATATTATCTTACTCAACCTAACCTATCAAAGTCAGATAATATGGATATTACAGATAATAATAAGTTAAAACAATCTAAGAAAATGATATCACATATCGGGTAATGGGTTGAGATTTTTTAAACATGCTCAACCCAACTTGTATACCTTGTACAATCCATTTGGTTTAAATACTCTCTTTCTTTCTCTCTCTTCATTTTTTTCTCTCTCACCATTCTCTCATCACCCTGTCAACCTGTATACCCTGAACGTAAAAGGCAATCTTCTTCGACCACCGTTTTAACAAAATAAAATGAAAATATTTAGGTGTTGTTAATATATTTTATAGTAGAAGAAAAATTTAAATTGTGTGAGATTTGTTTCAATGTGACCCGATCAACTTTACAGGTACAGAAGCACCTTGGACGACAGGTAAAAACATAATTTTACTCAAAATAAATATTAAGATAAAAACATATTGGATCGATTATGATCAAACTAAGTTATAATTGATTGATGAGGATCAACCTAAGTTAAGCTGTCAATCCATGTGTCAGGTCATAAGACTATAAAAATCTCATATAAATCAAATCAAAATAAATTATGAAATCTAATATTCAATAAACCCTATGTTTAAGGATAAGATATTAAAAAATAAAATAAAAATGACATGAGTCAACCCATGTTAATTTGACAAACTCGCAACTCGGGTCCTTAGATTAGGATAACTCAATAGAAAAAAATCAAATAAATTATGAATAATAATTCTCATTCAACCTAGTATTGAAAAATAAAATTGAAAAATAAAATCGATTAAAAAATGATAAAAAACTAACTCGAGTTAACTCGGGTTAATCCGTCAAACCTGTGACCTTGGTCATGAATTTAGGATAATCTCATAAAAATTATATTAAAAATATTATGAAACTCAATCCCCAATAAATCTAATATTAAAGGATAGAATTGAAACTAAAAAATCAATTAAAAATGACACAAAAAAAACAACTGAAGTTAACTCACCAAACTCGTGACCCAACTCATAAATTGGGTATAACCTCATAAAAAAACAAAATAAATTAGAAAACTTAATTCTCAATCAACCCAATTCTGAATGATGAAATTAAGGAGAAAATAAAAAAAGAGAAAAAAAATAAAGTCAACTGAGTTAACCCATGAAACTTGCAGTCTGGATCATTAGACTATGATAACCTCATAAAAAATGAGTTAAAAAATTATAAAGTTTAATACCAAATCTAATGTTGAAGGATAGAATTGAAACTGAAAAATCAATTAAAAAAGACACAAAAAAAACAACTGAAGTTAACCCGCCGAACTCTTGACCAATTCATGAATTGGGGATAACCTCATAAAAAACCGAAATAAATCACAAAACTTAATTTTCAATCAACTCAATTCTAAATGATAAAATTGAGGGAAAAAATAAATTAGAAAAAGAAAAAAAAAACTAAAATCAATTGAGTTAACTCTTGAAACTTGCAGTGTAGGTCATAAGACTGTAATAACCTTATAAAAAATAAATTAAAAAAATTATGAAGATCATTACCAAATAAATCTAATGTTAGAGAATGTAATTGAATTTGAAAACAATAAAAAAATATAAATTGTGAAAAAAAAAAAAAACACTATTTTAATAGATAATGTTTTGTGAGGAGAAGTCCAGTGGAACCCTTTAAGGTTTTTAATTTTAATTTTAACTAAATAACTTGTTATCATGGTAAATTATTATTAATTATATAAATAATATAATATAAAATATTATTTAAAAAAAAACAGAATATAAACTTACTTGAATGTGCATCGAGTAATTTTCTATTTTAATATATGTCAAAAGTTTTATTCATGGTATAGAAGGAATCAAATAAAATAACTTAATTGTGGTTTTTATTCTTATATCCTTAAGATTAAAATTTTATTATTCATATATTCGAGATTGTAATTAAAATTATTTTTTAAAAAATATTTCGTATTTAAAATTATATTAGATTTGTTTTTTAATATTAGCATTTTAATATGATTAAAAAAACAACGAGCTATCGAACTTCCATATGGGGAAAGTCCACACATCGTCGTTACATTAAAAAGAAGAGGAGCCAAAGTTAGGGTTTTGATGCAAGAAATTAGGGTTTCTAACTTTCCATGAATGGTTAGACTTTGAAGAGGAGGATTGTTGAGAGAAGAAAGGAAACCCAACATCAACAAAAAACTGTATACCCAAAAACACCACAACAAACCCAAGAATCTCGACAACATCCCTCACCCGCAAAAGCACCTGCAAGAAGAAGAAATTCAACCTTTTCGAACCCTAAAATACACCACCACCTCCACCTCCACCTCGTCCTCTTCTTGGAAGCAGAACCACCGCGACGGCACCGTGGCGTCGAACGATTCTTCCAGTCTTAATCACGTACAGCCGGTCCCACAGAATGAGAACAAGTCAGCACTACCCGGGTACGTGAGATTTGATGATGGTAGTAAAGTAAAAATCAACTTGAATTCAAGGTCAAAATCTGAAATTAAACAGCTAAAGAGGAAATTAGCAAGTGAACTTCATCAAGTTAGAAGCTTGAAAAAGAAACTTGAATCTAAAGAAAAGTTTACATCTTCTTATAATGATAATCATAATAATAGAATAGGTAATAGTGGTGGTGGAGGCGGTGGTAACAGAATTGGAACTCTTGCTAGGGTTAATTCTGAAGTTAGTTATGTGGGACCCACCAATTCGTGGCTGTTGGATGGTGATGAGAAGAAGAAAACCCAGATGAATTCGAACAAGAAGTTGAAACAGTCTGGCGGTGGAGGGAAGGACGGTGGTGCGGGAAAGGGGGTGGTGGTGGAGTTTAGCAAGGATTTGGTTATAGGGTGTGGGGAGCTGTTAGGGAAGTTGATGAAACATCAATATGGGTGGGTGTTTAATGAGCCAGTGGATGCAAAGAAGTTGAAGCTGCATGATTATTATAAGATTATTAAGCATCCCATGGACTTAGGGACTGTGAAGAGTAGGTTGAGTAAGAATTGGTACAAGTCTCCAAAGGAGTTTGCTGAGGATGTTAGGTTGACGTTTAATAATGCTATGAAGTATAATGAGAAAGGGCAGGATGTGCATGCTATGGCGGATAAGTTGTTGAAGATTTTTGAGGAGAATTGGGCTAATTTTAAGGCCAAAACTAATTTTGATAAGAGGGGGGAGATGGGATATGATGCTAGCTTGCCAACACCTGCTTTGAAGAGAGCTCCAGGTCCTCGTGCTTCGTCTCCTGCTCACGGTCCTGCTTCAAAGAGAGTTCCAGGTCCTCGTGCTTCATCCCCCACCTCTGGTCCTGCTTCTGCTTCTGCCCGTGCTCCCAGTCCTGCTTCTTTTCCACAGACAATGCCTTTAGAGACAAAAACTTTGGATAGGACAGATTCTTTGACGGAGCTTGTACATTCGAAGATGAAAGCTGCAAAAACTGTTGCCAATCAAGGCAGGACATCAGTGTTGAATAAGCCTAAGAAGAATGAAACTGTCAGAGGCATGATGACATACGAGGAGAAGCAGAAATTGAGTATACACCTGCAGAGTTTGCCTTCAGAGAAACTAGAATCAGTTGTCCAGATTATTAGGAAGAGGAATCCCGGGCTTTTCCAACAAGAAGATGAGATTGAAGTGGATATTGATAGTTTTGATAATGAAACACTTTGGGAACTTCATGGTTATGTAACCAATTACCAGAAGAGTATGGGCAAGAATGAGAGAGAAGCTGAAGCTGCTCTACAAGGGAGAGAAGAAGCTGGCCATAAAATGCTTGGGACTGTAAGACCATAATTCTTATTAGCTCCAATCTCTAGCTGAATTTCCTTCATGAAAGTCAGGCTGACCAATACATTATCCTTCTCTCTGTCTGTGTAGAATATGACATCTGCTACTGCAGAGGCACCAAAAGAACTTGGATCGGGTAATAATCATCTTGAATTCCTTAGGATTTGTGTTGCCCACATTCAGGCTCTTTTGCTGGATCTTTATGGCATTCTAATTGTTATGCACTGATTTCTAATCCTGTTGGTTTGAAGCAGTACAAATGACTGTTTCTGCATCTTCTCCTGTTAAAGATCATAGGCAAGGCCATAGTATGAGCAGATCAAGTAGTACAAGCAGTTCTGGCAGTGATTCCAGATCCTCTTCAAGCGGTAATTGAAACTCTACTAATGTACCTTGAGCATGTATAATTTTCTGGCAATGATGGTGCCAATTAAGACATTAAATGGATTTATTAATTCATTCCAATACCTTATGTGCAGGCTCTGATAGTGATTCAGGATCTGGGTCAGATGCAGCTCAATGACATAGGAGTTAGTAGATTCAAGGTAGGGGCATCATCCTTGGTTAGAATCTAACCATCTCTTGTTTCTCTGTCATCCATGGTAATACAAAAATTGCCATTCAACGTTTACAATATTGGACATTTACCTGTCAAAGTGATCATTATTGAAGCTTTAACCACTCTTTAATTCTCTCTTTCTTTTTTCTTGAACCATATATATGGTTTTAAGGTTATGGCAGTATGCTATGGAATTTTGTGATATCTGTGATTTCAGTAGTTGAATGATACTGTGAGTCCATAATAGCTCAATGGAAGCTAAGTCTGGTTTAGATGCTGGTGGTTGGGCGATTTATGACATGCCATTTGTTCTGGAAAGGTACTTACTCATATAGTGTAGGGCTGCAATGGCTATGCTTTTGGTAACCAGAGGTTACTAAGGTTCAAAGTGTGTGAAAACGTTGCCTATAATCATCATTCAATGTCTTTGAAGTGCCAAAAGATAATTTTAGAAGCTGGCTGACTTGCATTGCTCAAGGCATCAGATTAATGATGAAGCCTTTTTTTTCCATTTTTTTTTTTTTTTTTGTATGTGAGTGTGGTATTTTTTCCAATCATGTCTTGTAAACCGTTCCGTGTAGCCTATGAATCTTCCGGAGTAACCACATTTTCCACTTTTCAGTGGCCATACATAATCAAATGCTTTCTTTTATGTTTTCCAGAGTTCCCTTTTTAAGTGTTTCTGTAGGATTTCATCTCAGATCATTCACCATTTTTTGGTTATATTTCCGACATTGCTTCTGATTGTTATTCATTATGAGATAGATTTGTGGCTTTTGGATACTAATGATGTCTTTGATCATTTATTTTATCCTTCTAGGGGCGTCTATTGTTGGAATAATGATTTTTTGAAACTAACAATTGCATGTTATTTATTTATTAAAGGGTTTAGGTGTGCTTTCATATACAATATTGTAGTACAAGTTCACTTCTTGCTAACACTGAATGCGTACAGTGAATTTTATTCCTGTGTGATTGTGACATGGTTTAATTCTTGTTAGGTATGCATAATTTTGCCTCCTAAAATTGCTACCTACAGTTTTATAACTGAACTCTGATTTTTTTCCTGTGGAAATTATTTTCTAAATCAACTCTGCAACTTACCAATCATCAGAGAAAAAGTTCTGAAAATAAAAATAAACATAAAAGGTTTGGAAGTGTACTCTGGCTTGGGAGTGTTTGAAGGAGAGGTAGCTTGTGCTTTTTTTGAGTAAAAAGCATGTTTTTATAGCTTTTGGAGGTGTGGTTAGGTGTGGTTTGTGCTTAAATGTATTGTACCTTTGAAAAAAAGCCACCACACCTCCAAGCCAAACACCCTCTTAAATTAGCACTGCCTTTTGGTTGAGCTGCTTTGGATGGAAGTACTCTGTTGCATTCTGCTGAGTGTGTGTGTGTGTTCACGAGTGGACTTCTGTTGGAGTATAGAAACTAGTGAGTTTGTACGTTTTTAGATGGAGCTGGCCACCTAGATTGAAATACTATAGCAAGCTGCTGAGAAAATACATGATTTCAGAAAGGATTAGGGTAGCTACTTTTAGCAATCTTGTGCTGTGGTTGTTGTGGTGGAGTGGCCTCCTAGAACTGTTTACTGGATAATTTAGAATGGCGTCTTTTTTTTCTTCCTTCTTTTCCTTCCCTTTTTGTTTTGGAAAGTTGTTTCGTGTTTCCCTGTATGAATTCCTAGGAACGGCATTTTTGCTCAAACTGCACTATTTGCATGGTGGCCGGAGGGCCAAGATTGCTGGTGCAGGAACATTATTGTACAACTATGACTTTTGACACCTATGGAACATCCTTGGATTGATATAGTACTTATTTTTGCTGCAGCTGATCCGCAGATTTAAGTTGGTCTGTATGCTCTTTTGGAGCATACCTGACAATTCTTGGGATGCTGATTTTGCCTGGGAGAATCCAAGTTTCACCTTCGGTTGATTCTATGAAGTGAAATGTCTTTATCTTCGCAGTAAAACGCTCAACGCTGGGGGTCTTTCCGTACTTTTGTAGGCGTGTGATCATTCAGGGCGAAAAACATATCCACTATGACAGCATGATTTTTACTTGTAATGGAATGGTCTGGTGAAATTGAAGTAAAAAAGGGGTCGGAAGCACTAGTTTCAGTGATTGCCAAATGTTATTTTCTTGACAATGGCCACGATAACTTTCCAACATTAATAATTTGGAACAAATCAAAAATACCCAGCGTGAAAAAAGGGTGGTGGAGATCTATCCAAACCGCCGTCAATTTGGGCATATACCCTCTGGTTTATAAGAATATCATCTTCCATGGGACGTTAACAATGGCCATACGCATTTAACACAAACTAAAAAATTCTTATTCTCTCCCGGGTACCAAACACCTCCTATAAAAGTCACAGGGTATTATTGATAAAATTTAAATTTATGTGCCTCCTCTACCCGAAAAAGCTAAAGCCGGTGCTGCCGGCAGCCGCAAAGACAACACTGAAAAAATGCAAAGTTTGCATGTGTTTTACTCGAGCAAATAACCGCCGGCCAAAAATCAGTACTTAAATTACTGGGTGGCAAATTTGATTCCCTTCTCAATAGATGATTTGAGCTCAGGCTTCAACTTTTCTAAACCTTCCTTTTCGTAGTCAGAGAGAGGACCTAACCCTAGAACTTCCTCCACGCCATTCTTTCCAAGCCTCACCTGCAAATACAAATGGATTCACAGGCAAAATTCAAATACAAAACTTCCATTGCAAAAATGCAAGAGTACAACAACGAAGATGCACTAGAAAAACACCAAATGCCAGAGTGCTGCATCTGCAAAAGGTGCAGAGCATCATGTAACCTTTACAATGTAATGCACCCTTTGTCGTCAGATATATCTACAAAGGACCTGCTAAAAACAATAGATCTAACAAGTTCACTTTTCTTTTTTCATTTGGCAGAGAGTGATAGCTTTGTCATAAAATTAGTGTAACTGAGATGAGGATGCTATGATCAGCACATCAAGACTATGACCAAATTAACAAGTGCATCTGCAAAGAGGTGACGGCACCTACTGCAGCAAAATTATGGAAAGCTCATAAAAATGGTTCAATCATGTTCAACATGAAGCGAGAAACATACACGTTGCACTAATGAGGAATAGTGATCAGATTGAAGTACTGGAGGTGAAGGGGAAGACAAACCAAAATGACATGAATTAAACCAGTATCTTTTAGTATGACAACATCATTTAGAAGCTCAACCCAACATAACATTGACAGGATAAGACACAACCGAGTAGCTAACCACAACTCAGGTATTTCATTCTTGGGGCTTAAAAGAATAAAATTCAATTAAGATCATTTTTCTTTTCCAACCAAGTAAACAGGACAGCTCAGAGGAGACTCCTGAACATACAAATCTGTAATTTGAACTAATATATTGTGAAAATAGCATGAATCAGCTAGGGATGGTACTCTAAACTTGTAAACAATATACAATTAAGTAAATTAATAGAATGAATCCCAATCAAAGAGATATTTTCCATCGACATAATAAAACAAAGAGCTTTTATGTTCAATCAAGGAAAGTTGATAAAATTACCCTGGATGCGAAGAAAGGTAGCTCAGTGACAGTTGATTGCACAAATGAACATTCAATCACATCTGGAACTCCATTGAGCCCCTTCAAGCAAGCATCAGCAAAAATGGCTCCTGCATAGCTGCAAATGGCCAATCAAATTAGTTAAAAGAAACAGTTTTTCTTTTATAACTATGCTGGCTCAATGACATGAAGAGACTTGTAAAAGGGTAAAGAATGAGTTACACGTTATTTTTCTAACCATGATTTATACAGGAAGGGAAAAAAAAATAAAGCTGACAGGTAAAAATAATCCTTCATAAAAATCAATTACACGAGAAATTTACTTCCTGGTCAACATAGCATGAAAACTTTTGTAGGCACCAGACTTTCATAATGAAAAGCAAATATAGTGTGTCCATAGACAAGGATCCAAATTATATTCATGACTATAAATATGTTCAGGACATAAACTTACGCCATTGACAAAGTTGCAGAGCCCTTTCCAGCCTTTGCTTCCACAACTTCTGTCCCACCATCTTGAGTTCTCTTTGTAAGAGCAGTAATCAATTCATCTGATAAATTGGCTTTTGGTGTGGCCTATAAAATAAATCAAATAAGTAAAACAGAATTAGAAAGGTTGATCTCGAACAATCAGACAAGAATTTGCATAAAAACAATATTAGCATACGCCAGATACAGAGTATTTAGGAGAGAACAGGGGGAAGGGAGTGAATAAATACTTGTGAAAATAGTGGGAGAATGGTTATGCCTGCATGACCACCAACAACTGGTACATTAACCTCTGTGAACCAAAGCATAACACCAAAGGCAGTATGAGATATCCACACGTGAGGTATTCAAAATGTTCAAATAACTCCCCTGTGCTCATAAGATATTATTGAGTCAAAAAGTTCTAAAACACAAAACTGCACAGTGAAAAACAAGAGAAACTTGCTAATATAAGAATTCCATCTACTGAAGCTAAGCTCTTCTTTTTCACCAAAACAAAAGGTTTAGCAGGTTAAATCACTATAAACTTTGCTTTCAACTTGGCTTTCTGTAGGGAAACATAGGTGGAGAAAAAATAAGGACAAGTTTCTTGTAAATGAGTAACTGGACAAACCTGCAACTGGCACCATGGCCTTTCCAGCATAGAAAGTTTTGGCCCTTACAACATCAAGGGTAGTCACACCGAACAACCTTTTAGGGTCATAGGTTCCTGCTTTCTTAAAAACCTCAGCGGCAATAGGAACTGTTGAGTTCACTGGGTTGCTGATCATATTAACAAGTGCCTAATACAACAAATTCAAACACAAGATTTGTAAGCTAACATGAAATCAAAACAAAACCATAAAGAAAAATAACCCTGAATGCATGTTTGATTGACTTTGAAAATACAAATGACTCTATTGGGCTCCAAATACAACTGCTGCAGGAGCTATATAAACCAAATCATAGCAGAGTTAAGAACTAACCATTAAAGTTAACTCAGACATACAAACATGAATTAATAGAACTGTTTACAGAAAAGAAGCTTGTTACTCACATTAGGGCAGTGCTTAGCAATTGCTTCACAGAGACCCTTTACAATCCCAGCATTGATGTTGAAGAGATCATCACGGGTCATTCCAGGTTTCCTTGGCACACCAGCTGGAATGATTACAACATCTGCTCCCTCCAAGGCTTTCCCCAATTCAGCATCACTTGCATACCCAACAACCTAAACACAAATAAACAAGCAAGCGAACAAACACTAATGACAAGTGAGTCTTTAAACCGAAAAAGTAGTGGGGTGGTAGTAATCAAAGCAGAAACATTTAGTGCAATTAAATCAACAACAGCATTATAAAACGGATGGATTCAGTTCCAGAGAGACCAAAAACAATAAGGAATTTACAGGACGAATCAAATATAGATCTGTTTAATTTACATATTGATATAATAAAATATACTAAAAAAGCAAGCATCTGTACAAAAAGAGGAAAATAAAAGTGAAAGCATGTATCTTTTATATAGGTAGGGGATATAAACCTCAGATCTGGTATTGATGTGGCTGACATCGGCAGCGACACCGGGAGTGTTAGCGATATCGTAGAGAGCGAGGTTGGAGACGAGAGGATTGAGTTTCATGAGAAGAGAGAGTGACTGACCGATTCCTCCGGCAGCACCGAGGACGGCGACCTTGCGTTCGGGGACGGCCTCAGAGGCGTAGCCACGGCGGAGGACGTGGGAAGATGGGGAGGTGGTTAGGGATTTGATGGACCTCAACATTGAATTCCTCATTCTTTTTAAGTTTTCGAGAGAGAGGAAATGGAGATGGAGGAACGATCGAGGGTTCTGGGGTTTGGAGGAGGAAATGCGAGTTAGTTTTGATGGTAACCTCTAAGTCGAGGGTGAGAGGGATCTTAAGGCAGTGTTTTGAATTTTTTTTTTAATTAAATTTTTAAAAATTACATGTAAAAGTAGAGGCCTGACTGCCATAGGAATCTTGAACGAGCTAAACTTGTTCTCTTTACTTTTTTTAATATTTAATATTAATCTATCATTTTTTATGTGTGGATAAAAATTTAAAGCATCAAGTTATGACCATTTATTTTTTTATTTAAAAAAAAATCACCAAATGACAATAATTAATAAAAGGGTAAATTACACGTAACTGCACCTATAGATCCAAGCTTATTTCTCAATTATAATTAATTTTTAATAGTTTTTCATGGTTAAATTAAAAAAGGTATAATATTAAAATAAGAAAATAAAATACCAAGTTTAGCAAAATAAAAGACCTGATCATTATAAATAAAACTAAAAGATATAGGGATCTCATTGTTCTCCAAAACACAATGCATTGTGAAGAGGAACAATTAATTCCCTATTCTTTTTTACCCTTGAAAAACAACCCTTTTGTCTAGAGGATGAGGGTATAATTGTGTTTTCAATGAGGGTATTCTTAAATTAATCTAGGGTAAGACGACTACTTGTTTTTAAAATTATATTATAAATTATCATAAATACCTTTAAAATTAATGTATTGATTGGTGTCATTCAGGGGTAGATTTTTATTTTTATTTATAGAATGCATAATAAAGTTACTAATCTAGACTTATAAAAAACAAAAACTTTAGCTGGCTAGGAGGGATGTTTGTGTCTTTGCACAATAAAAATATCCCATTCCCTTTGAGTTTTAGTTTGTTACTAGATAGGTGATTCATACTATGCTGCGGGCTCACTTTTAACTTTCAAAAAAATTTAGGAGCAGAACCCAAGCTTATTTGGATCCTGTCAAGCTAGATCCCAAGCATATATGGGTCTTGTTGCGGCTAGGATCCAAAGCTATTTTGGGTCCTGCCCAATCTAGCCCAAGTCTAGCCTTGGGTCAGGCCGTGCAGGACCCAAGGTTATTTGGGTCGCGTAAATGGCGGGGCTCAAGTTTATTTTTGGGTCTTGTAACTAATAATTTGTATTAATTAATAAATGAAAGTAAATGTAAAATTAAGTGTAATTTGATAAAATTATTATTGCAATACATTTGATAAAATTAGTAAATGACATAATATTTTCTTTCAAATTCATCAATTATTTTATTAATTACAATAAAATATACTCTTATAAATTTTACTGAAAATAATAATATTTATAATACAAATCATAATATTTTTAGTATTAATTATTATAAAAATAATATTATTTATAACTCCAAAAATAATAATATTTTTGAGATTAATAATATTAATTATACTAAAAAAATATAATAAAAAAATATAATAATTCTTTTAATATTAATTATACTAAAAACATAATATTAAGAGAACAAGTAATAATAGTTTTGAGATCAACACTATTAATTAGACTAAAAAAATAATAATATTTTTAACACCAATACTATCAATTATACCCAAAAAATATATTTAAAAAATATAATAATTCTTTTAATATTAATTATACTAAAAAAATAATATCAACAAAACAAACAATAATATTTTTACTATTAATACTCTAAAAATTAATTATACTAAAAAAAGAATATTAATAAAATTGATAATAATATCTGTAATATTAATACTTGTAATTATACTAAAAGTATATGCAGCCCAAGCACCACATGGCGCTTGGGCCGCATCCAAGAGGAAGCAGACCAAGAGCCAAGTGGTGTTGTGTTGCCGGCCTAGGGTGGTGCTGCCCAAGCGCCACGTCGCGCTTGGTTTCTTGGCAAAAGACCCAATGCTATTTTTGGATCCTCGCCCGCCAAGCCCAAGGCTAGCCTTGGGCCATGCCTCGGCGCGCCCCTACAAAGCGTCACCTAGCACTTGGACGGCAGCGTAGAGGAAGCATGTCAGGCATCACGTGGCACTTGGGTTGTCCGCCCTCAAAAGGGAACTCAAGCGTCTCGTGTCCCAACACGGTTTTTTTCATAGTAATAGCAGCTTTTTAAAATTATTAATGATGATAATAGTATTTATACTCTTATAAATTTTAATGAAAATAATAATATTTATAATACAAATAATAATATTTTTAGTAGCAATAATATGAATTATTATAAAAATAATTTTATTTGTAACACCAAATATAATAACATGTTAGAGACTAATATTATTAATTATACCAAAAAATAATATTAAGAGAACAAATAATAATAGTTTTGAGATCAACACTATTAATTAGACTAAAAAAATAATAATATTTGTAACCCCAATACTATCAATTATACCCAAAAAAATATATTAAGAAAAAATATAATTTTAATATTAATTATACTAAAAAAATAATATTAATAAAACAAACAATACTATTTTTACCATTAATACTCCAAACATTAATTATACTAAAAAAAGAATATTTTTAATACTATTATATTAAAAGTATAGGCAGCCCAAGCGCCATATGGCGCCTGGCCTGCAACTAAAAGAAAGGAATTCAAGCGTCACGCGGCGCTTAGGCAGCCTGTTTGTGGGCGTGGCAGCTAAAGCGCCACGTGCGCTCTTGGTCTGCCCTAGCGCCCAAGGTTAGGCAGACCAAGCGTCACGTGGCGACGCGCCTAACGCCCTGGTTTGCCCCCAGCCCCAAGGCCGGGCAAACCGAGCGCCAGGGGGCTTGCCTCCAGGCTGGTGCCCCTGCCCTCCAGTCCAACCACAACCCTGTCAAACAGTGCAGTCCACAGTGAAAGCACTCACAATGCATCTACAGTGCAACACAATGTAATCCACAGTAAATTCACTCACAGTGAACAATATTCCGCGCTACAATGAAACATTGATCAATTTTAGTTCTAGTTAATGCCTTAGATATGAGGATGTTTTTGTTATTGTAGTATGGTCTTGTCTTTTAATTTGAAAAATTAACCTAGCTTAAGAATATTTGCTATGAGTAATTTTTTATTTTTATAGTTCTTTTAAGCTAATGTTTTTATAGATTTTATCATTTGATTTTTATTTTATTAGAGATTAAGCTCATTGTTTTTTTTATATTCTTTTTACATCCTTTGTTTTTTTATTTGGTTCGGTTATCTAGGGTTTTTTTATGTTTTGTTTCTTTTTAGATATATTTCTCAAAATATTTTTTTTCTTTGATTAAATAGAATTGATTGATTGAATATAGACGGATACTCATTTCATTGTGTTTTGTTTATTTAACTTCTTTCGATGTTGTCTTGCATTCTTTTGCAGTTGAGTTTAAACTAACTCGACAAGCTTTTTTGTTGGTGGACGATGTCCACGGTCGAATGTTGGGCCTCCAATAATATTTTCTTTATAGATTCATCAATGACTCATTTTTTTATTTATTAATGACAAAAGTTTTTTTACGATATGTTTTTTGTTTTTGCCTTTGATTTAAATCAAATTATTAAATTAACCGATCTTATTAAATATAATATCTATTTATTTTTGTATTTCAAAAACGCTTTTGAAAAAAATTGAAATTTTTTTATTTTTTTCTTTACTTCAAATTAATTGTTTTTTATGTTTTCAAATCGTTTTAATATACTGATGTCAAAAATAATTTTTTTTTAAAAATATTATTTAAATATATTTTCTAAAAAAAATATTTTAAAAAATAATTGTTATTACAATACTAAATAGACTTTTAATTAAATTAATAACACCAGAATAGATTATTATTTTTTGTTTCTTCCAAAATAGAATCGTTTCAAGGAAAGGCGCGGGTTACAGTCCATTATTTTAACTAAAAGTACTTGATCACAAGACAATCGTTTATTTATAGTTTCTTTATATATATATAAAAGAAACTATAAATAAACGAGATCACCATACAACACAGGCACAGCACCATTGAAGGGCGGAGAAAGAACGCGGATTTTTTTTTTTGTTCTTTAACAGCCGCTGGGAACAGAAAGGTGCGGGCATGCATGCATCTGACTTTCCGCCTCGAGAACGAGAACACAGTGTTCTGTCTTTTTCACTTACCTAACATTTTTAGTCCCTCGAGGTTTCTTTTTGAGAAATGTCCAGTGAACAATAAAACAAAGAAAGGTAAAGAAAAGAAAGGAAAATGCTAGAACAAGGTGCAAGGACAATCGTCATGAAATCCGATCCTATTAAATTTGGTAAGATTTTTTATTTTATTCATAAATTTAAAAAATATAAAATTAATTTATAAATATTTAACCTTATTTATATGAATTGTTTTATAATTATTTTTTATAAAATATTAAAATATCAAATATATTTTTTAATTTTTATAAATTAAACTGAATCAACACATGATTCAGAACCGACCCAACCTCTTAACCAAATTAACTACCATACGAGATTTAATTATGACTTGTTAGGAAGTATAATTATGGTTGTTTTTTAAAATACTCTTCACTCAGAAAAGTATCAAAATAATATATTTTTTTATTTTTTAAAAATTATTTTTGATATCAACACATTAAAATGATTTAAAAATATAAAAAAATAATTTAAAACAAAGAAAAAAATAAAAAAAATTTAATTTTTTTTAAAAACACTTTTAAAATAAAAAAAATACAAAAACAAATAGGAGCTAATATCTAAACCTTTAAGAAAATAAAATTTTTACTAGGTTATTCGGTACATAATTATAGCCCTCTACGTTTCCAATGCAAGGCTCTGGCAGGCAGGCAGGAACTGAAACTAAACTGAACTTGGATGTTCATGAAAGAAATGAAATTTATTCAGTTCAAGGAGAAGTGAAATGGTAAATTCATTGACAGCATAATGTTTTGAAACACGCTGGCATTCATTTACAGTTCAGCCACCACCGTACCCTATTGCTTCACTGACAAAATAAAGAAAAATATACGAGCGAGCATAAATACATTAATTCTCTGCTCAATGCTTTGGCCCACTCAGGAAAAAAGACCGAGATAGAGGTACGACATTTCTAGTGTGAATTCTCAAACAATGCCATCACTGAGTCCATGTCCATCAGTTTCACTGCAGCAAAATATATAAGAAGGCCAGTTAAAGTTGGGTGTAGAATTCAAACATATCATGAGAAAGCAAGGGTCTTAAAGGTTCACCTTTTGAAGAAACTTCGAGGCTACTTCCATGTGAAAGTTTAGTTTCAGATGGGCCAAAATAGAGATTAGACATAATGAAATTACACTACGCTCACTGCTTCGCCTTGAGTTGTTCTTATCCAGTCAAGTATATCAGAACAATCATTACGACTAACAAAATGCCTTCACCAGTAAACAAACACATTAGTGTTTTGTCCAGAAAACGAAAAAAGTTTTGTCAATAGATAAATAAAAAGAAAAAACAAATGTATCTGTCCTTGTTTGTTAAACCATACCTGTTTTTGGTGCGATAAGCCTTGAGTTGAAGAACCTCCCGTCTGCTGGTCATATCTTTCTTCATTCTAAGTGATTCAGGCACAACAAGGCTTCCGGTTTGGTCATGGTATGCATCATAAACAAAGTTAAGCACCATTTCCTGAAAATAAAATTATAGGAAAGTTAGCATGGAGAGAAGATCCTTTCACCAATGGATTAAAAGTGTGCGGCTGCTTTACATGTAGAAACAAAATTTATTCCATTCCATCCTTCTGTACAATCTGGAAACTAGGAGTTGGATCCTCAGAAGAATAGTAAAATAATGATCAACCATGCCAAACAATGAAAATGGTACCATTTTATGTCAATGTTCCCTTGTCTCCACTACGTTTTGCCTGGACTGAAATAATTTCTCTCCCCCCAAAATTCTGGTTCAATTTTCTCTAGAAAAGTCCTCCATTCTGAGTTGGTCTAAGAGAATTTTGTGAAAAAATTCTTCTTACAAGATTGAAGGTCAGTTGTAATAGAGAAACAAAAATGATAACTTGACAGGGAAAACAGAATACGGTATTTGTTCTTCTTGTAAGGTATTTGCACCTGGGAAGGCATATGATGCCACTTCGGGCATTTTTAGCGGTCGGACATGGCTATATTCTGACAACTTTGTTACCAAAAGACCTCAAGATTTTTCTTAAATAATTAGCTAACACTAATACCATGTCTTCAATGGAATGGGGGAACTTTCGTAACATCCTTTACCTGTTATAAAAGTTTTGCTAAATGATTTTGCACCAGCACCAGCGGAAAAAAGCAAATAAAAAGTTGAGGAACAAGAAAAGCTTTCAACTTATTTTTCTTTTAAAGCAAAATATCTTTCACTCAACCCCCGTTCATTAGATCAAAGAATTCTTGGTGTTTTCACATCACTCCAATGAAAGGTGCACTAAGATGATAGAAACATACATATGACCTGTCTGCAGTGACCTTCAATTATCACAGAGAAACGTGCATGCATGTGTGTTGCCCATGCATGTGTGTTGCTGTGGGCACACACACTCAAAGATTCGCTACATAACCAAGTTTCTCATCATGAACTTAGAAGCATGCACACTCATAAAAAAAAATGTACATTCATGATATAGACAGGCATATCTAAGCCATGTAAAAGAGACTTGTACAGTACCAAACACTTAACAACTGTAAGCCAACCAGCTTTTAGTTACCATTGCGAAGAGAAAACATGGCATCAAACTTGATCATACCAGAGGTTTAGAAGCATCAAGCCAATGATAGATATGCTCATTACGAAACCATGTCATTTGCCTTTTTGCAAAGTTTCTGAAAAGAAAAGGAAAAAGTTGAATAAAATAAACCATTGGATATTAGACATGAACATCCAAAATCTGATAGAATAACACACAGTGACTAGGCTACATGTAAACCTTTTCCCCCTTCTGAAAGGGAATTGAATTCTTTTAGAAACAGATTTTTATACACAAACCAACTTCATATCTGATAAATTAATTAACAGATGAATTTTAAGCTACTGCCTTGATATTATTAAATCAAGTACATATTTTATCAAAGTTCCCAATCCAGGACTTGTCCAATGTCAAGTGCCTCAGGACCTTCATGATACATTCACTAATTAAATAAGCCTCGATGCTGAAGTGTTACAGACATTATTATTACTGTTTTACCCTAATAAAAGAAGAAATTCATTATAAGACAAAGAAGAACGAATACAACAAGACAGTGAGGCATCCTCCAAATGCATGAAAAGCTTGGATATATATATATATCATCCCTGAGCATAAGAAAGCATGAAAAATTATTATTTCACTACTCCTCCCCTATTTTCTAATATCTCGTACTGCCTTTTCCTTTTCTCAAAAGCATCCATGACATTCATCTGAGCTCTTGTTTACCCTCTACCTCACACATGGCCCAACATTCCCAATGTCGACTACAGCATTTTGTTTTAAATCTTTCTACCAGTCGACATGAACATCAAATTGAATTCTACATCAAGAGTTACATAAATCAATTTTGAAGTGGATAAATGTTACCGGGATGCTTTCTGAAATTCTGATAGAAAAGCATAAAAATCTCCAGCAGAACTCCTACCCCCATCTTCTCGACACCTTAAAAGATACTCCATTGCCTGATAATGTTTTTTTTTAAAAAAATGTATTATCACTGACCATGCAATCTAGCAAAAAATAAAGTACCAATAAGCAAAAAAACATAATCAAGTGAAAATGATTGTGAATGATGATGATCTCACACAATAAAGTAAAACAGCAAGGAAAAAATTGAATTGAGTTGTACATTAATCAGAAGTGTTCTCTCTGAAAAAGAAGCAAACAAATTGATCCAACTTTTAGCATTTGATATGATGAATACTAAGATAACTATACATAAACAAAATTGAAAGCAAATCACCGATTAAGCGAATTAGGTGAGGGAGGAAAATAGATGAGAAAACCAAGCAATTGACATGAATATCACCGACAAGAAACATCAAAACAACACAATGGTTTTCAATGATAAGATAAATCCATATAAAACAGAAATAACAATAAATAAAAATATTTCAAAGGCATACTTGTCTGTAACCGATTGCTCGAGTGGCGGAATTGGAGTTTGGAAGAAGACCCTCATCAAGAAGCCATTTGGCTTCAGTCAAAATCCCATTGCTCCCTATAGCCAAATCAAATAAACACAAAATAAATGTCACTTAGGAGTTGACCGTGCAAAGGAAACTAATATGCATGCGAGATTTAAAGTAAAAATTATAAATAAAAATACTCCCTTAATCCAAAAATTAAGTATTAACAAAAGAAAGTAATAAATATTTTCATTTGTTTTAAATTATAGTTTTTGTGATTGTCTACAAATTGAACATAGACTATATATATACATTTATTTTTTAAAGAGGCCATTTATTTTAAGGAGTACATAAAGAAATAAGCCAGGCCATCTTATCTTAAAGCAAACATAAACATATCACATGATGTTGCATAATCATCTCTGATGCTATTCTAACTTGCATTAATAAAACAGCAGGAAATTAAAAGGTTAACCAAATATGATATTAAGGGAATGACATTCTTCCAAACTAATCAAATATAAAAGAGTTTTCACCTATACTTAAATCCAACCATCTGAATGCATGCTACCATTGTTATTTAATTTCCAAGTTTTCACCAATACTTAAATCCAACCATCTGAATGCATACCACTATTGTTATTTAATTTCCAAATTGCTCAAGAAAATGTAAGTATGTTTGTCAAAGTAGGCAAGATGATGCCGGTATCTCTAGATGGTAGGCAAGGGAAAAAAAAGTTAAGCATTCCCTAAAACTTCTTCAAACACTACCACATATGTAAAGCCTAGCATGGATAAATATTATCTTTGGATTCATAAAATGGCAGTGTAAAACCTAAAATTTCACAAGTGGTAGAGCCCTTCTACAAAAATATAATTATCTGAATCACAAAAAAAAAAGAGCAAATAACATTTTATGTCAAAAAAAAGAGAAACCACGTTAGATGTTAGATCATTTCCTTGTAACGGCAAATGGAAACAAATGCTGAAAACTCTAAGATCTATAAAATTAATATAATACATTTTTCTTCATACCTCAGCATATTGGGAAATGCAGCTAAGGCCTTTTGCAGTTAGTGGTGAATCTTATATGGTGCCGGGTAGAGTGGAGGATTCTATTATTAATTATTAACTGTGATAAGTTCACAGTTTGATTGAACATCCAGATGGAAGAATTTCAAAATCTTTGATGGTACCCTACTTTGTGACTACGGAATAGGAAAGCATTCCCAGCATCTTTACAGCACAATGTTTTATGAGCTTCAAGAGTGTCATTAGTTTCTATTCAGTTGCATTGTAATGCCTGCTTGTCTTCCCTTTTTTATTCCTGTCATCTCATTGGATCATGTCTCATTCCTCTTATTGTACTTGTATATTCTTCTCTTTTTATTAGTATATTCCTTTATAGCAAATACGTGTCTATAATAGTGATGAGCTGTGATATAATCTACCTGCAAGCATATCTTCACATCGGTAATCAATTGATCTATAGAGATCAAGTCTGGGGCTTGAGAGGAAAAAACAAATGAACTCATAGTCCAAATCACCAGATGAATTCACATCATGGGAGCTGTCTGTTAATCTTGTATCAAATTGGTCCTTGAAAGACTTGTATGGAACTTGAAAAGCAGATGGAGGAGATCCACTAGTCTGCCACACCAAGAGAAACAAAAATTAATGGAAAATACATGCACTCAATCTAGATATGCAGCCCCATAAAACACAAACAAAAAAGAAATTGTTTCCTAATATAATTAACATAAACTGATAACGAAGAAAATAGTTTGTTCTGTGATGTTAAAAGCAACTTATCCCTGTGCCCGTTGGGAAGAGGAGTGCCTGCACTCATGTGACTAGGGAGGGGCATAAGAGATAATAGGGTGAGGGATTTCAGTGTCATGATTTCATGACAGCCAGTTACATTTTGGTTAGGGCTTCTTAAGTAATAAATGGTTTAAAAATGTTGGGATATTATTATTATTATTATTATTATTCAAAGAGATGAAATCACTTTGTTTGTGTTGTGTATATAGTTCCATATTATTGTGCAGTCGTTAGAATTTTAAACAATCCACATGTCCAACACCCACAATAAAAGTTGCACAACCATGACCTTGATCTAAATTCGGTTGATGTCACAAATATAGCTAGAAAACTTCACAAATTAACCTTAATTATCTCAAGGCTACGCCGCAACCGATACCAATCATTGGCAGCCAAAAACTGTGCCTGTGAATCACCTGCTTTGACCACCAACTGCACAGCTGCATCCCAGTCCTTATTCCTCTCAAGTTCTGCAAGCTCGGAATATACTTCAGATGCAATCTCTGGTGAGGCTTTAGGAACATCTGGCTTTCCATATATGAACCTAAGAATCACATTAAAGAGATAAAAGTGAAAACTAGCATCGTAAGATACTCTTGTGTGTTTTACAAGCAATATATATAATTTCCTTCCATCAACCTAAAAAGGAGAGGGATAAAGGAAGGAGAGCAAAAATAAAGAAAGGAGCCCTTTTAGAGTCTTTCCAGCACAATCTAGAACATAGACCTTTATTGCCGTACAATATAAGGAAATAGTAGAAATGATATATGCAAGGTCGTAACTATAAGGAAATGGTCAACCAACCATGCCTTGTCAGTAACAGTGTCATGTATGATATTCAAGGAAATAGCAAAGGGTTGAGAAACTTCTGTCAAAGGTATTAAAAATATGCTCCTAACTGGTTGAAAATGGCCATCGAAACAACTTACAATCACACCATTTTCAAATCAATATAACTAGTTTTTCCTTATTTCTGTAGCTAAACATGTTGCATGTGTCCTATGAACGGTTATGCAAGATAAATAGGCTAGAAGAATTTATGTTCTTATCTTTCTTTCTTTTTCTCAAAAAATTAACTGCAGAAAAGAACCGTGTTTTTATTTATGTTGATGCAAACTCATTATTGACCCATCATTATATCATAAATTTAAATCCTGCAATGATGTGATTTTGGAAGCTTATGTAGTACGTAGTTGAGACTTTTCCTACATGTATTCTTTTTCTCAACCCAAAAGACGGGTTCTTTAGAAAGATTGATCGTAATTATAGTTGAGTTATGCAAATAGATACCATCGCAGGTACAATCCAGTCCCACCAGTGACTATAGGAACACGACCATTTTTGAGAATATCTTGAGTTGCTTGTCTTGCATCCTCGTAAAATTGCCCAACTGAATAATCTGAAAAGACATGGTATGAGAAGAATCTTAAGGGAGGAGTTTGTATTCCATCAAAGAGCAAAATACAAATTACCATAAAAAACGATGTGCTACAATGCTTCATAGACATCAGCTGGTCCTTCAAAAAACATACCTTCAGATGGGTGTAATATGTCAAGTAGATGGTGCCGGACTTCCTGCAAAAAAGCGTATAGTTTGAGATTACAAAAACTATTCACACCGGCTAAACTATATGTATCTGTCAAATGCCAGGTATGTTTTACTTTGCATATCAATATAGGAGGAAAGCAGCGTATTTCACCCAAAAATAAATGAGCTCTATACTAAGAAAATTGGCAACTTTAGCAGATACAATATGGTCTTGTGAGTTTGCCATTATTGCTAGATAATAATATTTCAAGGAAGGATATAAGCTTCAAGCATGAAATGAGTGCACTAGCACAAATAAAATAATTCTTGACGATTCTCTTTCTTTTTCTATTTTCCTCCCTTGAACAATCAAGTGTTTAATAATTTTAATCACAGGAAAGCGACACATTCATATCATTTTATACATGAAATTCTGTTACCTGGTGAGAGTAATATTGCCATTTTAAGTTGCCAAGATGGTGCGCTCAAGTGCACCATTCCAAGAATATAACACGCATCAAATAAAAGGTTGAGGTTGACCAAAAGCTTCACAGTTTTTGTTCTATGTAAAAAGTTCCAAAGTTATGAGATGCATATCCACCAAAATCTAAGTGAATATTTTTCTGTGCTCATGAAGAGAATTACTTGGAACATTTGCACCAAAGCGAATTACATGATGACCTAAGATTATTTTAGTGCCAGGAAAAGTGACACTGATCAACAGAAACAACAAAAAACAAAAGCATAACGTATGGAATATGAATAAAGACCTTTCGTTCACTCTCAGTAGGCTTTGCTGATCCTACATCAAGACCACGATATACCTACAGTACAAAGCAGATAAAACAATCAATTTCAATTCACCTGAATAGAAATTTCAATACTCTGGAATTTCAAGCATAAAAAGAAGGCTGTCTAAAATAAACCCAGATAAATAAATGATCATGCCTAACTTCTTCAAAGTCCTGAGACAATTAAAACTTCTTCTTTTCATCCTACATTTCTCTTACCAACCAAAAGGCTAAATCCTCCATTCCATTTGTTTTCAGATTACTTTGTTTTCTTTTCCCAAAGAAGCAAACAAAGCAGTGATTAACCAAATAAAAGATAGAAACCATAAAAAGAGGGGGCAGCATAAGACCAAGAAGAGACCTGGACGGAGTCGGCGCTGACGATTTCACCGTTAAGGCGTTTGGCAAGCTCTAATGCGAGACGGGTCTTGCCGGATCCAGTGGGACCAGAAATCACAATTAACTTGTCTTTTTTGTTTGGTACGGGGATGGAGCATGTTGTGGTGGTGGCGAATTGGCGGCCGTGGCGACAGAAAGAGGAGGAAGAAGAGCGGAGGAGGGAGTGTAGGCAGCGTGTACGGAGGCCACACACTTCGGTCATTATCATAGTTTGGTCTATGAAGCGATAGATTGATAGTTAAAAATAGTTACAGCTATGCTTATACCTAAACCAAACTGGAAACTGGTTCTCTTCTCTTCTCTTCTCTTCTCTTCTGAAGTTGGGGATTTTTTTGTTCTTAGATAGATAGGCTGAGGTTTAAGGTAAGAGGTTTTACTTTTAGATTTTTCATTCCTTTTTTTCTTTTGTTTTTTACGAATTTTAAATAACAGGAAAAACAAAAGGTTTTAGACTTTTTTTTTTTTCTCTCGATGAAGGACAAATATTTTTTTTTTTTGGTGAATAAATATATCTAGCACTAACCTCCTTAAATCAAGCCTCAAGGTTTAGTTTTTATTTTTTATTTTTTTGTTTTACAATAAATATATTTTTGAAACAACTTACTTATCACTTAAAATTATAATATTTTTTTCCCAAACAACCTTAAAAATATTTTCTTCACCAATAATCTAAAAAATATTAATAATTTTTTAAAGTTTTATACCATTATTTAAGTTTAAAAAATCCGAAACATTGTTTTAAAATAAGTTAATTTGATGAATTAAATTATCTAAAATTTAAATTAAATCAGATTTTAATAAAAATAAAAAAATACTTAATATGAGCTAGTCAAAAACTTAAGTTAATCCAGGAGTCAGAAAACCTAATTAAAATTTATTGATTTTTAAAAAAATAATAATAATTTTTTTATTTTATATAAATTAAAAAATTAAATTAATCGGGTTAATTCAAGTCAATTTAAGTTTTTTTTTTTTTTTTTCTCCTGAAACTGTTTTCAGCTTTGCCTAAAAAGAACACCATTTGAAAAGAAAAAAGAAAATCTATAATTTGGTCCATGGCTCTCTGCATCCAAGTTTTGGAACGAAAGAAAGGAAGATTTCTTTACATAAACACAAGCATTTAGAAATGAACGTGCAAAGGTCCAGTGGGAATTATCCATCACTAGCGATCAAGTTGAATCGGATCGGATGTCAAAACGCTTCCATATTACCATTTGAAATCTGGATTATATATAACATGAAGGAGCAGAAGAAAATGGTCAAGTCATGAGCCACCAACTTCAGCAACCACCAGGCTTGTCGTGTCCTATTTTAGGAGGAGGCTGATGTGCCACCTCTCCAAGCAGAGAGATCAAGAGTTAGCAGATAATGGGAACGAGTTCAGAGTGGGTTACTTGTGATTTATGGTTCTTAACTTCTCATGAGGATGGCCCAGATCCTAATGCTTTTAAGCCTAAGACACTACCTAAACTGTAATCTACCAACTGGTGGTTGCATGGAGCTTTGTCGAAAAGACTTCAAGCTCAAGATACACTGTCAAATACAAAGGAAGCTGTCTCTAAAAGGAAGTAAAACGCAACCACTTCAGTTCTATTCACCCACCCTAAATGACGATCAAACCTTCACTTGATCGACGAATTCAAACCCTCTTCCCTGTAGCTTTAGCTTGTCTCCTTGTTTTAGGAACTGCGAGATTAGTCCTAGATAGTTTAAAGAGCAACCAGAGCTCTATCTTCAGGGTATATGGAAGGCAAGAAGGTGGCGAGTATAAAAAACCAGTCTTTGTTTTGCCAAAGGATCGGTTTGAGAAAGGGTGCAATGTTTTTGAAGGGCAATGGTTGTGGGACAATGTATCCCACCCTCTTTATACAGAAGAAAGCTGCCCTTACTTGGTTAAACAGACCACCTGCCAGAGAAATGGTAGGCCTGATTCTTTCTACCAAGATTGGAGGTGGCAGCCTCATGCATGCAAATTGCCGAGGTAAGATTTTTTTTTTTTTGGTGGCATTTGATGTGTTCATGTCCCCCTTTGAAACGTGCCTTGCTGCTTGCCATTATTTTATGGCAGTAGAAATGCAGAAACTCCTGAATGCCTTTTTAATTATGTTCTCTGCCGTCTCAGATTTGATCCATTAAAGCTACTGGACATTTTGAGGGGCAAAAGGCTGATGTTTATAGGAGATTCTGTACAGAGAGGCCAATTTGAATCTATGGTCTGTATGGTGCAATCTGTAATTCCTGATGGAAAAAAATCTTTTCACCGAATTCCTCCGATGAAGATCTTCAAAGCTGAGGTACTCGATTCGCTTAAACTTTTTCCAATGTTTTCTTCAAAATATAAACAGTTAGCCATGGGGATTTTATCAGCTAAATTGAACCGTGATTACATATGATTATAACCAATAAATTCATATTTCTTTCCCACAAAATGTTTCAGGAGTATAATGCATCGATTGAGTATTATTGGGCTCCCTTCATTGTGGAATCCATTTCAGATCATGCAACAAATCATACTGTACTAAAACGGCTGGTTAATCTCGATTCCATAGCTAAACATGGAAAGAGCTGGGAAGGCGTTGACGTGTTAGTATTCGAGAGCTACGTTTGGTGGATGTACAAGCCTTTGATCAACGCTACGTAAGTATCCAGTTCTTCACGTCTTTGCTAACTGTCCAAGCACATTCTTCATTACTATAACTTCTGAACTCACGCATGGAACTAAGCAAAATTTAACTTGAATGTAACAAAAGGTTGTGGTTTTGTTTCAGACATGGATCAACAGATGACATTCAAGAATATAATGTAACCACTGCATATAAGTTAGCATTGGAAACTTGGGCAAAATGGCTAGAATCCAACATCAACTCCATCAAGCAGAAGGTGTTCTTCATGAGCATGTCTCCAACTCATTTGTGGTGAGTTACACCGTTTCCCCAGGTTAATTAAGCTTAAAGCCATCTTTGTAGTCACTGTTAAAAAGGATTAAGAGCAGACACCTCTTCTCTTCCTCTTTTTTTAATGGAGTTTGATCTAATTCTAGACTTCTCCTTTGATATATCACATTCAAAACAAAGAGAATAACAAGGTCAGAAAATGCTGAAACCAGCACTCCCATTCTAATTGTGGGTAACTGTTATCAGCTAATCTCTGTTTGCGTTGTTATTCCAAACTTTTAATCAATTCTGTTGATGGAGCTTCATTCATTTTCGGGTGAACTATAAAGTTCTGGTCCTAATGAGAGAACATAACATTCTTTTGTAGGAGTTGGGAATGGAGGCCTGGAAGCGATGAAAGCTGCTTCAATGAATCCTACCCAATTGAAGGTCCATACTGGGGCACAGGTTCAAATCTCCAGATCATGAAGATAGTTGATGATATCCTACGAGAATCGAAAATCAATGTTACTTTTTTGAATATCACCCAGTTGTCGGAATATAGAAAAGATGGCCATACAACCATCTATGGTGAACGCAAGGGAAAGCTCTTGACAAAGGAGCAAAGATCTGATCCAAAAACATTTGCAGACTGCATCCACTGGTGTTTACCAGGGGTTCCTGATGCTTGGAATGAGATTCTCTACGCATATTTGTTACAGAATCATCAAAATTTTATGTGATTACGACAGAGGAGAGATGCAAACTTTTTGCTGAAAAAAGAAAAGAACAAAAAAACAGAAGGCAAAGACCTCTGCGAGTCATAGAGTTACATTCATGAGCTGAAAATTTTGTAATTCAATTATTTTTTCCGGTTGTTGAAAATTCTTTCCCTTAACAAGCAAGCATAGGCAACAAAGCTCAAACGTGAAGATACTATATCTAGATGAAAAATGAAAAGTAATAGCGCAAGTACTACCAAGATATTGCAATTTCATAGCAACTTGATCAGAATAGAAACTGCAGCAGCAGCAGCAGTTTGGCAGATGAGATTGGATAATGTATTATTCTATATTTTTCTATACCAAACTTGATACCCTCCAACCTTATTCACAAACCGTGGCATTGTCTTCAACTTATTAACCTGTACAAGGGGCAGGCTGGCCAATTAGCCCACTTTTGTGTTGTTCACGTCTTTAGCAATTTGTTTACAGAAGCTCCCATTCAGAGTCTTGTCTCCAATTAGTTTGTGGATCCAAGGTGATGGTGGTACTAGATGACAACTCGTGCTGCATCGTATCATGGCCATCAAGGTCCCCGAACCAAATTGCAAGCTGCTCATACTCCTTGGTTAACCTCTTTTTGGAAGAGAAAGCATCTTGGATTTTTTTCTTAAAAAAGAAGAAAACCAAAAGGGGGTCAGTAGGTCTTATTATCTACAAAATTACGAAATTAATATAAACGCACAAGATTCTAATGGAGGTTCATTTACCAAGTAACAAAATTCAAGTTGTGAACAGTAATTGGCTCAAGAAAAAATTTCAAACTGTGCTCTGTGGCTCTATGGAATTACAGTTTCTAGTGAATTCCTAGACACACAAGATTCAAATGGAGTTTCATTGACCAAGAATAACAAAATTCAAGTTGTGAACAGTAATTGTCTCAAGAAAAATTAACTGTGCTCTGTGTGAAATTACAGTTTCTAGTGAATTCCTAGCCTCTTATTCACACTCGCAAGATGGTGGAATTTAATTAAAACACAACAGAAAGATTGCCAAACTAGAAAGTTAAAAGTTACAAAGATATAGCTCATATTTGCAAACTAGATACAGTAGAAGTAACTAGCCCACGTTTGACCAGCCAATGAAAATTTATCTGTCATTATTTTTTGAAGCGCTATACATTTAGGAATGTAGTGGCTCCTTTTCTTTTT
Organism: Populus x sibirica; assembly: GCA_019202695.1. Lineage (NCBI taxonomy): Eukaryota > Viridiplantae > Streptophyta > Magnoliopsida > Malpighiales > Salicaceae > Populus > Populus x sibirica. The sequence goes on along the minus strand of JAGMVL010000575.1, from coordinate 1,969,101 downwards.
TTCTCCTCTCATGTTTGAAAAATTATCAATTGCATAACTGCAAATAAATTCTTCCTTTACTTGGAAAATATATGCACAGCTCCAAATATACCCCCCCCCCCAAAAAAAAAAAAAAAAAAAAAAAGGATGCACAGCCACCAATCCACATGCGTGCATGGTGCATATACAGAGAGAGAGAGAGAGTAAAACCTTGTATGATCTGAGTCTACGATTTCTACGAGAGACTTCATAGAGAAAGCTATTGTCAACAATGACACAACTTTCATCAAGCTTCACATTCTCAGACAAATCAATGTTTTCCATTTCAGATTCTGTCAAATCTTCTATAGCAGAGTCATCCGAGCATCCTGCACGTGCTTCTAGAAATCAGTAAAAAGATACACTTGCAAGTTTCAGCTTATGCAACAGATATTCACATGCAAAAAAAGGATCAGCTATGGATGGTTCTTGTTTGGAAGCTCATGTTCTGTTAACAAGAAAATGATAAGAAACAGTCACCAAGAAACAAGCAGGTTCAAACTCACAAGTCGTGAAAGGCTAATTATATCCTTACCTGTGATATTATAAATGTGTTCTCTTATTAGAAAGAATGAATAACTTCCAGAAAGCCATGCCTAAGGTGTATGGTTATTTAACACCTCAATACTAGTCACTGAAGGGGAACCATGAATAAGACATAGCATGTACATGTCAAAGCCATGTAGTCATATACATGGAAATCTTACTATGCACAGGACATACCATACATTCTAAACATACTGAACATAAGGAGGCAGTTTGCAATAGCTTAAATAATGCTTAGAGATTACTGCATTCTTCTGATAATCAGGCTGTTCCAATTAAATGTAGAATAGTTTTCATTGATTATGTTAATATGCATATTTCTTTTAGCTGAAACCATCCATTCAAATTATTAGTCAGAGGATGCATTCAAACAGTACCTCATTCCCGTCTTCAATAATAGTTCAGAGATGACAATTAGGCTGATATTCTAACTTACCATAAGAAGACAACAATTTAAAACTAATTCGTTATAGATAGGCCACAAAGCAATTTTATTGAATGTTTTACATCTCAAGGGCTAATGATGATAGCTATAACTTTTTACCAATAACACTACTAGAATATAGACATGTGTTGATCTTTATTTTCTGATATTATCTCAAAGCGAACCAGACAAGTTTCATCAGCTTTTATTTTTTTCATAATATTTTCAGAACACACACCCAGACACAGAGATTGTATGAATTTCAAATCAAACCCATATCTGAAGATAATTAGGCATCAAGATATTACAAGACAGCTTCACATAATTAATTCAAAGCAACGCAGGAGCTTTCTCTAGAATTTGTTTTATTATATTTCTGATATTAGGGTTAATCAATCTAGGGTCATGTGATTAGAATGTTACTTTTAAAAGTATCTTCTTTATAGGCTATGTAGTTTTAGTTAGGGACTAAGACTAGGAATCCTTTTCCTACAAGGATGTAGGGCTTAAGCTAATATAAATAGGCTGCTAGGGTTACTTTTGTAGTAGTTTTTTGTTATTTTATCAATCTATTCAGATTTTAGAGATTTATTATCAACCCTAAACCTTAATTATCTTGTTCCAACTTCAATTTAGCTTAATTTTAACCATTATGCTGCTGTAATTTCTGTTTTCTACTGTTTTCCTCTTCCCGCACTACATCATAAAGGCATGGCTAAAACGATTTTAGAGTGTTTTTTCAACCAAAATATGATTCTTCGAAGATACGAGCCTGGCTGAAATGATTCTATAGTCTTTTTCTACCAAAATATGATCCCCAAATAAAATTGAGTTACTAACCTATTGATACCAAAGACAGCACACTGTTGGAGGAGGCAAGCCCCATCTCTGCTCCATTGATCTTACATGAAACAGTTGGAGCAGATGTAGAAGATGAGAGCACAACAGAACTATCAGAATGAGATGATGTAGAAGACAGAAGCATTTTGGAGCTGTCAGAATCATGGCCAGCCACATCACAAGGATTACCGCAAGAGATTAATTTGGTGGTGATGTTATCAAGTGGGTTCCCAGGCAAACAATGAGATTCCTTGAATATGGAACAGCTGGGGGATACAATTTCCATCTCCACTGCTTCTTTTTCAGAAGATACAACTGAAAAGGACATCTGAGAAGAAGAAACAATCACATTAGCAGAGTAGGAGTCACCTGCAGAGCTATCACATACAGTTCCCACATCTTGAGGGCACTGGAACGCCTCACCAGGAACTGAAGTAACAGGTGAAACCTTATCCAGAAACCCACATGCATTTTCACTACTAAAATCAGGAAATTCGCTGGATGCTTCAAAAGGTTCTTTATCTCCATGAGTAATAGATTCCAACTCCTCAGGTCCACAGGAATTCTCCTTTACTGAATTTTCTTCAGTGCTCACATCAGAAGTCTCAGTTGTAACATCGTCAACTCCAAGAGCTGACTCAGATTCTGCCCCTTCAAGTGTTTCTTCAGAATTGCCAGTGATAGTCAATTGATTTGCAACCTGAAGCTCCCAGACATCCTTGCCTAGCTGCTTTGTCATAGGATCATGATCACCAAGCTCCACGGGTGAATGCTTTGCCCGAGAAGCATACCCATGATCATCCTCGATGCCAATCACAGTTTTAATAATATAGGCACCAATGGTAGCTGCTGCTGGAGCTTCACATTTTGCAGGATCCACCAAAGGAGGGATTAAATCATGGACAGCGTCAGAATAGATTTTTTTCATGTTCTCACCCACAGAGTGCACCTGATTTTCAACGAATTTAAATGCATCCTGTACATATAAGAAGTAAAAGTATAAGAACTGGCCAAATCATGTTTGTGCTGTGGATGCATGCAGGGATATGCCGGCCATGGGACAGTTTAAGGTAAATATGTAACAGCTAAAAATATCGATGATGCATGAATGAGAAGTTGCAACAACCAAAGAAAATATTCAATCAATGAAAATGACAGAAAATGTGAAAAAAAAGCCTGTCTTAACTCATGCTAAAGAGAAGAAAACAGAAAGAAAAAAATGATACCTTATTCACAACATTATCCACTTCATGGCACATAGTTTCAAACTTCTGGTAAATGTTTCCAGCCCAGGCCATACCTTTAGATCTTAAATCCATTATGTATTAGATTCTAGAAGACAGTGTTCAAACACTGCAAGATATTAATTCCTGGCTCAGGACAGGACAGTAGCCTAAACCTGCAGAGATGAATATGTCAACACTTGCATGACTTGGATAGATAGAATGTCTTAAAGTGAGAATATCAATATCACAAATCAGAGAAACTATCTGAAAGCTAAAGATCACATAGAAACCCAACTCAACTTGTTAAACATTTCAAAAACTGAAGACAAATTTGTAAGAAGTTTTTCTTCAATAAGATTATGGGTTGCAGTATTTTAAGTGCATTGACTGAAGAGACGGAGACAGTTGGGACATGTCGTTTTGAAAGTACATAAATTCACTCCAAAGTTGTCCTAAAGACAAGTCCCTAAAATAAGATTAACCAGAATGGAGTCATGTAATAATGACCTACCTAAGTTATCTTCTTTGGCTCACTTGCAAAACTTGCTTTATTGGCATGGTGGTAAAAAAACATATCCACTATAAGAAATAGGACTAACACTTGAAAGAAAGGAAGCACGACATGTCAATCAGGTAATTTGTTTTTTAATTTTTTTATACCAAATTCACATGCATATGATGCAAGTTACAATAAACATCAAACTTTAAATAAAACCTACTGATCCTCATGCGAATTTTCAAAATTGACCAAACATGCAGTGACTTCGAAAGTGCCATGGAGGAGAGCAGAATACAGACAGCGGAAATTTTATTCAGATTGAATTTTCAATCAATTTGCTTTGTCTCAACAATCCAATTAAATCATTTTCTTTTCTTCTTCAAAACAAAAATTATAATTATGGTTGAGATTTTTGCTTTGCCCCAATCTCAGTGGATATTTAACAAACAAAGAAGACATCAGAACTGAACAACAGGATGCATTGCAGCTAATACACACACACACACACACAAATTCTGATTAAGAGTAAAGATTGAAACTTTGAGCTGGGTTTATCAATCAAAAAAGCTTTTCAGGTTAGAATACCAGGTTTCTCAATCAAAACCAGGACCCCATATCCTTGAAACAATGAAAAACAGGGAGAAAAACACTAGCAAATAAGGATACTCCACCCTAATTAAGAGACGCAGCAAAGCAAAACATAGCCAAAACACATGCATTCATAATTCGACACAAAAACAACCATCTAAACAGAGCATCACAATCACAACAATCATCAAAAGACATCAACTAAAGACATGATGTCAAAGACAAACCTCACTCACTCATTCATAAATTAAACCAAAATTATACCCTCGAAACAAGACATTAAGCCCATAATTTTTTTTTAAAAAAAGTATCTTCTAACCGGAAACAAGGAAAGACGGCCGGGGGTTGTAGTGATGATGATCGCGGGTTGCGAGTACACTAGCAGCAGCAGTATTTTTTGAAAAAACAGAGGGTTTTAGACTTTGTAGTGGTTTTGCTGTTGTAAAGTTGGCATTTTATAAGAGTTCAAACCACGACGTCGTTTTCTAATGAATATTCATTCGGTGTCCTAAATAACCCAAACTTCTAAACCGACTTAGAGATTGGCTCGTAGTTTGATAGAAATATATTTTAAAGTAGTTTTTATTAAAAAAATGATTTAAATTAATTTTTTATAAAAATATATATAGTTAAACTGTGACGACAAGCGGGGTTTGGGTTGTCCTCGCTTAATTGCATCAAGTGAATTATTGTGCTCGGAAACAGAGCAGAATGGGCAGCTGCAGCCTGCAGCGTGAATTACTGTAGTGTTTGATAATGAAATTGTGTATTTTTTTAAAAATAAATTAATTAATTTTTTATATTTTTAGATTAATTTAATCTATTATATCAAAAAATATTTTTTAAAAAATATTATTTTAATATATTTTTAAACAAAAAAAAATACTTTAATTTATTACTATCATTACACTTCTAAATACCCTGCGGCCATTCTATTTTGATGCAATTTCAAGTCCATTTCTTTGCATGTTACATAATTTTCTTTATCATGGACTAAGCTGATCATTGTATTTATTTGATTAACATAAATATTATTTTTTAAAATGTTTTTTATTTAAAAATTTATTTTTAATATTAAAATAATTTAAAAACAAAAAAATATAATTTAAATCAATAAAAATACCTTTAAAATAAAAATATAATTCAACTACAATCTTAAACCTCCGGAATGGCACCGGCGCTTCTGACTTATCTGCCCGACCAGATGTAGCAACAACTAAAGATGATCCTGTAATAAGATTTCAGTTTTCTTTTTATTTCGAGTGCACGGGACTTAGAGCAATGAACTACTTGTAAATGCTATTTCTGGTTTTATAATCTTCATAATGAAGGAAGAAATTATATTTTTTCTTTATTTTTAATAAGATTGAAAAAATTATGAATCAATAAATTTTAAAATAAAAAGAAATTATAATTTTTATTTATTTATGATTTTCCTGAAAAAATATAAAATAAATTTTCCTAAAAATATTAAGAAATAAAAACTGGAAAAAAAACATGATGAACTTTTGATGATTGAATTACTGAATGGAACAATTCATAAATATTTTAAAAAAAATTAAATACAACAAGTCGAGTTACATTTTCAATATCTTTCACAAAAAACTAGTTTGATATATATTTTACTATTTTTTTATGAGTTTCGTGTTTAAATTTTTAAATATTGAAAGTAAAAGATTTTTTTAACTCATTAAATTATTTGGTGGGATAATTGAAAAAAAAACCTCCTATTTTTAATTTAAAAAATTATTATTGAACTCCTAAACTAGTTTAATAACATCATTACACTTTATATCTCACTTTTCAGCTTCAAAATAAAAATAAACTATTATTTACTGTTTTCATTATAATAATTTTAATTACTAAAGTGCATTTGATGGCTAAAAATAAGAAAAAACAATTGGACATTTAAAAAAAAAAAAAACTACCCAATGCACAATGTCCTACTATTTACAATCATGTGTATAATAAATCCAACAACTCCTCTTGAACCCACCACCACTCATATCCATTGCAACATCATTTCAACTTGTAGTACCATATAATCCTCCAATTTATTTAGTAGTATTTCTTTGACTTTTTGCACTTCAGATTAGATGCATTTTGTCCTCATATTATTAGATTGATTCATTCCTACCTAGTGTGCCAAGCCCGAACCTAGCTCTAAAAATTGTGTTTGGCACACCATTTTTTTTTTAAGACATAAAACCTTATTTTGTCATTCGGGGTATGTTTGTCATACACATTTTTAAGTATTTTTAATGCCGATAACATTAAGCTTAGAACATGTTTGCCAAATACACCTCAAGTCTTTTCTCTTTAATTTTATTTTGTATTTAATTATGTATCTAGCCAAACAGACCTTTAAAATTTTCAAAACAAATCTAAAAAACTTCATGGACTATTTTAAAAATATTTGTGGGTCTCTCATATTTTTTTTCCTAATAATTTTGTTTAATATTGAGTAGTAAACTTACACTGTAAAATATGGATTTGATATTAAAATTATCCGATTTTTCTTGAAAAAGAATCCTAAAAATTCAAAAAAAATCTTATTCTAGAAAACACTAAAATAGGTTTTTTTTTCTTCATAATTTCATTTAATATTGGGTTGTAGACTTACAATATAAGATATGGACTCGGTATTAAAATACCATATTTTTCTCTGAAATTTTGATAAATGAGGCCAACAAAAAGAAACATGACCTAGATATAACGATCAATAAACAATGCAACTTATCATAGATAGGGTGCGCTGGAGATGAATTGTCTTTTCCTTACATAACCAGTCCCCTTACCCAAACTCTCACAAACTATAGGTTTTCTAGTAATTATGATATTAGATGATGACTCCCTTAAAATCATAGCTTTATGATTAAACCCAAAACACTCTTCAATTTCAGGAGGTGTCTCCACCGTTCGATGTCGTACACATCATGACACTCACTATAAGGAATATAATCATCATCTGCCTCCTCTTTATCATCATCATTTGCATATTTATCATCAACCTTATCATGCACACTACCAGTGCCTACATTACCCTTTGCAGTTCTTTCACTTCCTAGTTTGAAAATCCCCACCACCACCACCACAACCACCACCACCAAGATCTAATTCATCCATATCAAATTATTATATAGCTTTATTGCTCACAACATTATCATCATTGAAATATTTTACTCCAATTCTCATATTGCCTTCAACCTTGCTAGTGAAACATCTTGGCATCCTCATTGTTATAAGAGTAACAACATCATTAACATGAATATAAATATGTATTACTTCTTCCCTTTGGTGCATATTCATTGACTTCAACGTTAATGCATTATCAAATATTTGATTCCTTTTGTCATCTATTATTTTAAAACCATACATGTCTACATCAAAAGCTTGTTTACATATGAATAATATATCCATCTAGGCCATATAGTCATAACAACAATCTTTCTCAACATGTGATAGGCTACCATGATGAGCAACAATAAATGACATCTTATATCTTGCAATTACAAACAGTACAAACCTAATTAGAGATCTATCTGGCAGTTATATACATGTAAAACCGCTAATTTTATCACTTAGAGTAACTATAAACAATAACTTTAATCGATAAAATTGGATTTTTTTTATGTGTAGCTAACAAAAAATGCATTACAAGAAAAAAACAATAGTTTAAACTTTACCACATCACTTAATATTATAATCAATTAAGCTAAAAACCAACTAATTTAGGTTTTCAAAGCTTTAGGTTTAGGATAAATTAAAAAATATTTATTTTTTGTTAAATCAAATACATATTCACGATATTTTAACCATTATTCATTTATTTAATATAAAATAACCCCACACATATGCCACTAAATCAAGATTCGATTAAAAAACTTAACTCTTCATTATTCTCGACAAATAAGGTTAAATAAAATAATACCAAGTACTCGTATGCGGAGATTATATATAAACAATGAAGGAAGTTGCTTCATATTTAGTGTTTTTTTTGGGTGTGTCGTGTTTGGAAAGAAAGGAAAGAGAGAAAAGGAAGAGAGATCGAAGATATAAATAATGTTAGGGAAAGAGAGCAAAACAAAGATTTTTGAGAAAATAATGTATATTTATATTTATTATATATGAGATATTTTTTTTAACTAATTTGATTTTTCCGGTTGACTATGGAGATAAATTATAATTTCTCAAATCTTAAATTAAAAACAAAAAACAAATCATAGTATATGAGGTTTTTTTTTAATTATTCTTTATTTGTAAAAAAAATCTATTCAATGAATCTTCAAAAGTTTAGAGAATTGATTCGATTTTTTGAAACTTCATTCCAGAATCTGAGTTCACTCCAAACGGTGGAGAGTAAATTGAAACAAATCAACAATATTTACAATTATTTCTTAAATCTTTATTCTATTTCTCATTATGTAGTTAAAAAACACAATAACATAAAAGTTCAGGACAAACAAAGCCGACCTTAAACCCCGGATTCTTAAAAAGAAACATTTAATCCAAAAAAAATTCCTCAAAAACACAATGCATTCCGTCTTTAGAATTAGAACTCTCCTCCTTAAACCCCAACAACGAAACCTCCTCTCTCTGCTGGGTCCTTCAGTAATCATCCTCAGAACCTTAATCTCTTGCTCTACCAAACTCGATTCCGAATCCCAAATTAATGACCAAAACAAAAAACCCCTTCACCTCTTTTTCCAAGAAGCTGTAGGATTATGTGAAAAAACCGGAACAACAAACCTTGGTACCCATAAAAAAACCAATGAGTTTAAGATAAAGTTGTTGGAGTTAGAGAGAGAAGTGGGGGGTTTAAAAGAAGCAGATTCGAAGAAGGGTGAAGAAGAGAAGGTAAAAAATGTGATGCGTAGAGCGAAAGAAGAGACACCCGGTAAGAATTTGTACTCTGTGTTTTTGGGAAAGAGTGAAAACAAAGTGGAAATGAAGGGAAAGGAAGAGAGGCCTGTGGTATTTAAGGCGGAAAGGAAGATGAAAGTTGGGAGGGAGGATAGGCCCAAGGTGTTTAAGGTGTTGTCTCCTGATATGGAAATGTTTATTACTCATTTGTATAAAGAAGGATACTTTAATAATGCCAGTTTCCTGAAAGATGGTAGCTTGGATCTTAGCTTCTTTAATGATAGTTATGGCAGGGATTTTATCAAGTATGCTGCAGAGAAGTTTGGTAAAGATCACCAAGAAATTGCAAAGTAAGTTGATTTCTGGATTTTATTTTTATTTTAATATTTAATGCATTTTTGTTATGTTATTTATGCTTGAATTTTGAGAGGAGGGTGGAGAAATTGAAGATGGTGAAGTTTCCAATATATTGTGGAGTTCAAGATCATAAATCATAAAATATATTAAAGTTATTTTAATGTGCTAACAGATGAGGGATCTGCTTGTAGCTTTTGAATTTCTGTGATGCATAGAATTACAGTTTAAGGGAAGTGAGGTGGTGGAAACTTAATGGAAGTTGATCATGATAGATTATTGTGTTTTTCTATTAACTCATCAGAAACAAAGAGGAATTCGATGTAATGACATCAAAAGATGTAGATTTTATGTTCTTGTTCTTTTCTTCAATTGCTATTTGGCTCTGGACGTTTTTGAATTTCAATCCCATTATAGCATGACAAGGAAGTTAATTTCTGTTCTTGAAAATGTATGCCTTGCATAAGCATCGTCTAGTGCTAGATATTGCTTTCTAGGATCTGCTGACTGCTACGAAGATCATCCATAGATTAATTTGGGCTGTTAAACATGGGAGTTTTTGTTGTGCATACACAAAGGAGACTGCACATGCTCTTTCTTTCCTCTGATTCTCTCGAGGAAGTTTTTATGAGCAGTTCTTTATCTACATCCTCAAAGACTTTTGAACTTCTCCATTCTCACATCCCCGACTTTTGAACTTCTCCATTCTCACATCCCCTTAGTCGTCGGAGCAAGGTTTACAGTAATTGAACCATCTTTATGACCAGCTTTACAAGCTTCCTAGGCACTTCAGTTCCCTAAGTAGTGCAAGTGAGGAATATTTTTGTACATGGAATGCAACCTAAAGTTGAAAGGTAGGCTTGAGCTTCAGTTGAGCAAGGTTTTTTAATATCCTACCTGTTGCTCCAAGAGAATCATGTTTCCATCCGTTTACTAGTTACTCCTGTGTTGAGCTATCAACTGTGCTTATGAAAAACTGTGAAAAATTTTGAGATGCATCATCAAATGCACTATCAGAAGTGTTGTGAATGCCGTAGGAAGGGAAGATGTAACTTTGAAAACCCAGTTACAGAGCAGGACATTAGAGGGCTCTAGAAGGCCAATTATATAGCTCATTCCTTTTGATGTATACCCCAAGTTTTTCAGCTGTGTGTTTGATCAAAGTATTAGATGGAGTCTCTTGTCAAGTTTGCTGAATTTACAAATGGTGAATGCATCACCACAATCAAATTGTCCATATCTTAAATGGCTTTAACAAATGTCTTGCAACTCAAGCCTTCAGGCATCATAGTAAAAGTTTGGCATCTGACTTTCTGGTAATTTCTGTATGGCTGGTTGGAAGGAAGACATGACAAGAAATATGGCTACCTCCTTGCATATTGTTTTTTAACCTAGCGTATTAATTCCATGACCATTTTTGCTGATTGTTGCGAGCTTTGAACCTTGGATTTACAGGTGGCTGTCAGGCAGTGATTTGAAAAAGGTGGCTCTCTTTGGTTGCCCTACCCTTATGAGAAAGAGTGTTTTTTCTGCCAAAAGGTTGCGTAATTTTTTTGAGATTCAAGAGGCCACAGTAAGCCATCCCATTGTCTTCTAATTTTATCTTCATTCTGCTGTTCAAACTAAAATATTGTGACATCTTTTGTCCATGTATTTGCTCCTCAGGTATGTAACAAATGCGTCTTAAAACATTCATGCAATTTTGTGAATCAAAGTGTATGGAGAGGTGATATCAAGACTTTGAATTTAGCTGCTGTGATGAGGGTCATCACTTTATATGCGTTGGAGGCAGTGCACCCAGAATTGTCAGTGCCAAATGAGATTAAGGCTTCTGTCAACCGATTGTTGACTGAAATATTGAAGTTGAGTCAAACTGTTCGTCAAGCTGCATAGGGACCATATCGTGAGTGTTTTAACATAATTTGCGATGTAATATTTTAAACCCATCTCATTTTGACAATTTCTTGTTTGCTTCGCTTTGTTATATATTCATTTTTTTTCTTGGAATCTTATCTTGCGCCTTGAAGGAGAGATAGATGTTAAGGTCTCGCCTTAACAAGATGGGAAGAAGATGGATTTTGAGAGAGAAGAAGAAGAAGATAAGACTTTGAGAGAGAAGAACAGAGAAGAGAAAGATTGAACAGAGAGGGAGAGAGTTCTGCAGTTTCTGCTAAATTACTTCATTCATTTCCTCTCCTTCACGTAATACACAGTCTATTATTTACATGCAAGCAAGCCTCTTTCTCGCCAACTTCAACTAACCATTCCAACTGCTGTTCTAACTTTTAACTATTCTAGCATAGCTTAACATGTGCTTTAACTGAATTGACCACGTGTGATGCAAGCCTCTTCAACTTCAAACTGATTCTTTAACCGAAGCTGTTTCGCTTCAAAATTAGTCAGCCTTCCTTGCAAAGAACCTTTTATTATTGAACTGTAACATTATATAAACTATGAATAAGTTCTACTTAGAGATTTTGTGCAAGAAGGGATTACTTACTAGTCGCTTCGCTGCATGATAATCATTACAAAGCCAGGGTTTTATACAGCACAAGGCATTGAAAACATTTGCACATTGAAGAATTTTGTTAGAAGAATCTTTCAGATTGAACTGAACTGGGAGATTTTCGAGATTCTGATAAAGATGGCTGTCATAATAAAATATTTTGTTGATTATAAAATTAGCATGAATTAAATGTTAAAAAGAGTCGTCTTCTTCTGAAAGAAATGATCAAAAATTTTCACTTCAGTGGCATATATAGCAATAAAAAAAAAACTCAGATAACTTGAGGCCTGCTATGCCACAATGAAAGAGAGACCCTCCAATGCTTTTCAGGAAACTGCTGGTAGTAGAATTCGGTCTGTCCAATGGAACCAAATGCCTCTGCTGTTCCTGCTAGAGATAGCGGAAGGATTAACCATAAAGCCGACATTGATCAGATGGCACCTCTTCTTTGTGCATTTCCTAGAGTCGGCTTGGTAAGAGCTATAGTCCCTTGCTTCTCTTCGACTAATTAAGCCAGAGACTAACATTGCTGCACTGGTGAGAAAGATGCCAGTGCCGATTCTTTGAAGGATCGTGATGCCACCTTCTTTACCTGTAATCCTTCGCAGAAAAGGGACAAAAATTCGATCATAGATAGATATGAAAATGCTTAATCTTAGCATCAAGAGCACAATATATATATGTTGCGGCTGGTATCTTGAAGTTGCTGTTTCCAATGCGTCTGTGGCTTTACTGCTCGGAAGACTACATAGGTGTGCTGTTGAACTATAGCAAAATAGTATAAGATAGCAGCTACTCATAGAGGAACCACTCTCAACAAGCATATCGCTTCTTCCACTAGCGATCCATCTGCATTCACATGGTCTTGGGGAGTCATGATTGCTGTTTTGTCGAGGAATCTGTACGCAGCATTATCAATTAGGGTTAAAATTCTGTTTTGATTCTTTAGGTGATAAGGGCAGGACATCAGTTTAATTTGTGGTCATGGTTTTAGTTCTAGAAATCAAGTATTTGAGGCTGCAGCGAGTTACCTGAGTTGATCTGTGTAAGGAAGCTTGGCATTGATAGAGTTGTGAGGAATATAGTTGAAAAGGGAGAGCCGAGCCAAGGTTGGACCAGTGGCTTTAACTTCCTTTTCTTGACTGCTAACACAAGAACAGAGAGACATATAAGAGGACTGCAAGGAGTTATCACTTTGACATTCATTTTTGAACCCGTGGAGTATATACTTACTGATTTTGGTGTTTCTAAAAGTTAACTGGTTATTGTTTTTTAAAGTATTTTTTATTTTAAAATATATTAAAATAATATTTTTTTTATTTTAAAAAAATTATTTTTAATATCAAAGAAATCAAAACAATATGAAAACACAAAAAAAATAATTTAAAGTAAAAATAAAAATAAAAGAAATTTAATTTTTTTAAAAACGTTTTTGAAATGTAAAAACAAATAAAATCTCACTCATTTTACGCTTTGGGATGGAGCCAACATGTTTTTTACATCCCTAATATGTAGGCATTACTAACGTGTTTTTAGAAAAATAAAATCACATTTAATAAAATAGTTTGAGATGATATGCACTAATAGATATAAAAAATTAACAATGATAACTAAATATTAAGTTATGAAATTAAAAAATAAAATTAAAATATTTAATCTCATATGACACAATTAACTTGGGAAATTTAAATACAATCCGGATGACTAGTAAAAAACCTGACTTGATTTAAAAAAAATTAAGATGAAATTCTTTTCTTAAAATGTTGAGGCGACTATACCTTAAATCGACATAATTAACCCACCATACACATGATCTGGATCATTCACCCTACTAAGCTTAATAATTTTATTTTTAATTATTTTTATTTAATTATATGAAAACAAAATAGATGCTTGCATGAAAGAAATCTAATAATTTTTTTGTATATAAAAAAAACCATGTGTGTTTGCACACACAAAAAAAATGCTTGCTAATGTTTTTAAAAAAATGCTATAATCTTATTATTAAAAATAAAATATATTAGATTAGGATTCATAAAAAAAATATTAAAAAAAAAACCTCAAAACATGTTAAGGATATAGGCCTAGATGACTAACATGCTTGATCCATTATAAATAAGGCTAGACACATGGGCTTGGCAAGCCAAGCCCACGCACCTAGCTTTTTTTTTTATATATATATATATATATATATATATATATATATATATATATAGTTTAATTTTTCTTATAATATAAGACATGTTATCTACCAAGACAGATAACATATCATATAATTAATTGATTTTTGGTCATTCTATGCGATAAAAAAATCCAGGTTCTAAATATTTGGACACAAATATCTATTTTTTAACTCGTTTTTATTTAATTTTTTTAAAAAAACTCTTATTTTCTACCTCATTACATCTTAAAATCACTCAAAAAAATAAATATCAATTGAATTTAAAGAACTAAATGTTTCTAACATGTTTATAGAAAAACATCATCACCATTAAGCTTTCAAAATATTATTTGCGTTTTCCCCTTCTCATGCTTTTGTAAGAACTCAATAAATAACCCCTTGTATAAACATAAATATTCATGGAAATAAGTGAAGTGACCCTTTACGATAATATAAAGTGACCCTTAAAGATAACATAAATTACTACTCATATCTAAGATAATTATTTATGATTCATGCTGGTTCAATCTTTACTTTTAAAATATAAACGATGAACCCAAAAATATAATGGATGATAAATTAGACTTTAATCCATTATATATGGTTACACCCGAAATAAGCTCAAAATCAATTGTTTATATTCAATGGGTTTTTGTGGGTCAAATTAACCCAACCCAAGTTATTTAGAATGATACAAAGAAATATATAAAAAAACATATAAAAAACCAAATTATAAATATTTAACACGTGTAATGTTAAAAGTTGTCTTCTAACTATCTTGTAAATTACCTAGTGTTAAGAGCTTTGAATTAAGAGATTTGTTTTCCCTGTAATTTTAGGTTTGAGCCATGTGATTGCTAATATGATAACTATTGAAGGCTTATATGGTCATTAACTTTAAGGCATGTGAAATTAATCGAGGTGCACGCAAACTGACCCGGACATCCACATTAATAATAATAATAATAATAATAATAATAAATTGTTTTCTTGTTAACTTTATTAATAGTATGTACCTTTTTTGTTTTTCAAAAAAACAACAAAAGAGAGCAGTACAAGAGAGAACAACTCCGTATTGAACAAGGCTTTGTGGATGTCTGCTTTGTTATTTTGATGCATCAAACCAGATATAATAGAAAAACCTAACAAGTCTTAATTAAATAATAAAAATAAAATCCTAATTAAACTATTAAATAATAGAATTTAGAATAATCGTATAATACTGAAATTCCTAAATAAATAAATACTAATTCCCATTGAGGCCTTTCATTCTCTTCAATAATATTTATATAAAAATTCGATAGTATTTAAAAAATTAAATTCAGTATACATTAAGGATATAAATTATATATTTTTTTTAAAATTTCATTATATTTTAAAACATGATTATGATAAAATTATCAAATTACTAAGTATTTTATTTGTCATTGCGTTTCAATTTCTAATCAGAGGTTGAATAAATTTTGAAATTATTTTTATTTAAAATTAATTTTTTAAATATTTTTAGATCGTTTTGATGTGTTGATATAAAAAATAAAAAAATATTATTTTAATATATTTTTAAATAAAAAAATATTTTAAAAAATAATTATTAAGTTATTCCACCACTACTTTTCTAGCATTTACTTCTTTGCTTTAAAGAAAAACAACTGAAAGTTTAAAATAAATGATTGGTAAAATAACTTAAGCTCCATTGCTTAACTTTAGAAAATGGAAAGTTATTTATTTATATATTTTGAAAAAAAAAAAGGACATCGATGTCGATAACTGGTTATTTCTTTTTAAATAATATTGCGAGTACAAAAGCTGTGGTCCTTCCCGCTTCTCTCCAATCCCACACAATTCTCTCACTCTCGCGCGCGCGAGGGTTTGAAAATGTCGAATTTGAATTCCAGTTACAGATATCCAACTCCTCAAATCCCATCAAACTCAGGTTTCCCTTTTCGATTCCCTGCTTACTCATCCTTCGATTTTCTGTTTAATTGCTCCCTCAAATCTTTGATCTTTTCATGTTATATTGCTCTTTCTCCGTTTGATTTTTATTTTAGATTTCTTAACATCTAATTTCATAAAAAAGAATCTGTAAATAAATCGGAGTGTTCACCCTTAATTTGTTTGGTTGCTGAGAAAGTGGAGGAAACTGAATATTTTAAATCTTCTCATTTTTCTACTTAACTTTTTTGTTTAGGTTTCTTGAGATCAAGTTTCATATATCCTGGTACCTTTCATAGATTTTCACTGGCAAGTAATAAGAGCCCTACCTCTTGCTTGGTTGCTGAGAACATATAAGAAAAACTCAACACCGATCACTTTTGATTGCTTGAGTGATATTATTATTGTTGAGTTATTCACGTACTGAACTGTTCATTAATTTCATAAATCTTTCAGAGTTACTTCCACACACTTGATTTTCATGGATATATTAGCTCTTAATTTGCACACGTTTATTCAATTATAGAGTAGCATTACCATTTTCTTAAGGTATATCTTAATGAGTTTTGAAATGGTATTGTTGTATCGTTTTTTTTATTGAAGTAAATGCAGGTAGTAGTGCTGGAGTTTGTATGATGAACACCAAATGGAGAGATGAACAACACCCGTCTTTCATCAACTTCATCGCATCCTTCCTAAGTGCAAATTCTTTCCGCCTTAACTTTGTTCCAATTGCGCCAGTAATACTTGCCTTTCTTAACCTTTTTTCTAGATTTACATGCACAGGCACACATAATAAAGATGTAAACTCATCGCTTTATTCATCATATGTAGGACTGCATTTTTAACTGTGGGGGTTTGTCTGTGGCTTTTATCTTTGTGACCAACTGGGATTGTCAAAACTGTGAGCCAATCTTCAGCAGGTATGCTAGAAACTTGTTTCTTATAGCTTCTTGCAATGTTTTAACATTGTCATGATCTGTTGTCTGAATGCAGAGTTAAGAAGCTGAAGGGGCAGTTTGCAAATCTTTATGTTGTTGTCTCCCTCCCTATCAAGGAGAAAAATGACTCCTTTGTTCACTCTTACTTCAAGTGAGTGTGAAGCTAATATTTATGTTGATGCCATTGAATTCTGATTTTGATTCTAAAGAACTTTATACTTGCTTGAATATTGTTAAGATATGGAATGGAGCTTGGCAAGCCAACATTTGTGCCAGTTCAAGACTTGGAGATGGGATTTGAAAAGATTGTTAAGATAGCTCATTCTCGTGGGAGTAAGTTCTCATTTTGCTAAAGATGAATTTCAAGCGTACTTGCAAGTACTGGTTCATTAAATTTTAATTTATAAGCTGCAGCATGCAAGCGGCAGGATGCCCTGTCAAAATTGAAAGCTGAGGTTAGTTTGTGTAAGTTATTTTCTTGATTGCAAGTACTAGCTAAAGATCCTACTGTTCAAGACGATTTGCTCACTTGATTTGGTGCTGCAACATTTTTTTACTTGCATCTGAAGAGGAAGCAATCGGTGCAAGGGATGGGCAATTTTCTTAGAGTGGTGACATCCATACCGGGCATTGATAACCATGACGCAAATGCTGTAAATTCATACTTTCCAGCCAATTACTTTAAGATTCCTTATAATTCTTTTTAATAGTATTATTGCATCTGTGTTTTCTTCCTTATCAGGTCCTCACAGTTTCTGCCAGGAATAAGTTTAGTTCTAGCCTGCTCCTCATAGTATTTTGTTATTTGAAGTGTTCCCAAGTACATTGTTTACAAAATTCTCATTTACATGAGAGTATTAATGTTGCTTCGAACAACAAATTATTGTAGCATGGAAGAAATCAGAAGCCCATCTACGTGTCTTTAGGCAGTACCATTTCATATTTGTGTTTTTGATCTGTGAATTATCAATATGCCATTCCCTTGGAATGATCATTAACAAAATCAAAGATCAAGAAAAGTCTAATGTACTTCACATTTAAAAGCTCCCTGGTATATATTTAATGTCTTTTCCTCTTTGCTGTTCTTAGACTTTCCTGGTGCTCATATATCTATTATATTTGGAAGGAACATGTAGAAGATAAGGATAATTAGTTTCTGTTTCAAATTCAAATTTAGATTTGAATAAGTTTGTTAGGAGAGTATGTTAGTGGGAGAAACCATGATGATAAGGACCAGTCTGCTGAAGTTCTTAAGGATATGATTGTTTCTTGTCAATCTTAGATAGCATAAAACTAAAATCCTAGACAATGCTTTAGCTAAATCCCAAGTATACTGCACCGTGTGGTGTAGTCGGGGACTGCAGTGAAGTAATTTTCTAGTGTTGTGGTCGAAGTTTGTATAGCCTTTTCTTTTCTTCTTCGATGTGACAAGTCTCTAAGCAATCCTTTGAGCTGCTTTACAGTTTTGTAGGATTAAACTTGCTCCCATCTTAGTTGGTTTTCCGGTTAATGGCATTTTCATTCATAAAATAAATAAATAAATAAAAGCTCCCTGATAAGGTTATTTTTTTCCTTGCAAATTGTCCTTGTAAAGGATACACATTGAGAAAATGCTGACTGTTAAGTTGAGTTCTGTTGTCATGGTTGAAGTTCTGGGAGGCAAACCCTTTTCAGTTAACACCTCTTTCTTCTATTTTCAGCTCAATCAGGCTATTGGTTCGATTGAAGCGATTGCCAAGGCATCCAAGGGATATATTCTAGAGAACACGGATCTTTCAGCTGACAACGCCGAGACGGTCACTAAGTTCTTCAGAGATCCAAAATTTTACCTAGGTCCAAAAATCAATTGATAGAAGAATCAGTTTTTAACTCGAACAAACTCTAGAGTCAGTAATTTTCACCTTTAGCATCCGATTTCCTTGGATCAGTAAACTTTGACTAAAAAGATAAAATACTATTGCATATACGATAAAGCTATAAAAATCAAGTAGTTCAATTGAGATCATTGATTGATAGAAAAGTGAAAGCTTTCTGATGTTCGACCATGGTTTCTCAAGAGTCTGCAGCATTTTATTGCTTTGAGTGAATATGAATGATCTTGCTGTTGCTGAATGAATCAATGCATGGAGCTTCCTCTACTGCTAGTTTGCTACCATGGTTTCTTTTACTGTTCTTTCTCATGCTCTTATAATTCCCACCTGGGTATAGCTTTTCAAATTGTGGAAGTTTTTGGAGGCACACCATCAATTGCACTGAAAGTAAAGGAAAGACAAGACATTCAGCATTAAAATTTTAGTTCCACAGTAGGAGATCCTCTTATGATATTTGTTTGTTTGGTTTTGTGTTTAAAAAATATTTTTGAAAAAATTAAAATTTTTATATTTTTTATATTTTAAATTAATATTTTTTTAGTGATTTTAAATTATTTTAATGCGTTGATGTTAAAGAAGATTATTAAAAAATAAAAAAAATATTATTTTAATATATTTTTAAGTGAACATTACTTTGAAAAATAACTACAATTACATTCTCAAATACACTCTTGAAGGACTATAAGAATAGTCCCCAAAAAAAATAAAAAAATAAAAAAATAATTAGATATTCTAACTATTTGAACTTGTATAGTAATTTATTTTAGCTATTTGTTTAATAAAATATTTTCTTAATTATATGCATTATACTTTAGAATAAAAACTAATTATATATATTTTTTCTATTATTAAAGTTAAAAATTTATATTTTATTACGATATTTCAATCATTTTTGGAATTTATTTAAAAAAGGTTACAAAAAATAATACCGTAAAATTAGTTTAATTTATACACTTGATTTGATTTTAGTCTGTTAACATCTAATATAACTTTTAAGTTTTTTAAATTAATATGTATATCATGAATAATTTTCATAATATTATTTAATGAAAGGTAAATAATTTGTTTAAGGAAATAAAGAGAGAATATTTGTTTTTTTAAAAAAAGTGGCGCCAGGCCCGCGTGTGACTGGGCCGAGCGTTGCAGGCCCTCATAAGTTAAAACAGAAGAGAGAACTTGCAAACGACGCCGCCGGAGGAGGCACCTTCTCTCGTGTTTATAAATCTCTTTTCTCTCTGTCGACGCTCCTACTCTGAGAAGGACCAGTCTTTGTCTTCTCCAGCTTTCCTCCGGTCAGCTCAGCTCAGCTCCAGTGATAAAAGCAGAAGTAAAAAGTAATAAAGAAGAGAAGAGAAGGATGTTTTTCCACATAGTGTTGGAGAGGAACATGCAATTGCACCCTCGCTTCTTTGGGCGCAACCTCCGCGAGAATATTGTCTCCAAGCTCATGAAAGATGTCGAGGGAACTTGCAGGCATGTTTCTTTTCAACATTATGCTTTCTTTTCTTGATTTTCTTTCAATTTATCCACTGCAATTGGAGTTGAACCAAAGTTAGGGTTTTTTCTTTATTATTATTAGGATCGTTTTGATGATAAAAACTTCGTAAGATTTGATACTGAGTGGGTTTTTGAAAAGAAAAAAAAGAAGAAGGGAATTTAAGTTCATGATGTATTTAATTGCCTGTATATTTGGTGACCCATGAAACAAAAGAGCACTAAAAAAAAAAGGTCAGTGAAAAAAAATTGCATCTTTAATACCATTATAAAAAAATTTCTGCACTCTTGCAGTGGTCGACATGGATTTGTGGTGGCAATAACAGGCATTGAAAACATCGGGAAAGGATTGATCCGAGATGGGACAGGATTCGTGACGTTTCCAGTCAAGTACCAATGTGTCGTGTTCAGGCCATTTAAGGGAGAAATTCTAGAAGCTGTTGTTACCATGGTAAATAAGGTATATGTTTCTCTCTTACCATCAAGTTTTTCGGGGATCATATTTTTCAACCTCTTGTGGATTACTGTGCTGTAGAAAATATCTAAATATACTCCGATTTTTACAGATGGGATTTTTTGCTGAAGCTGGGCCAGTTCAAATCTTTGTTTCAAACCATGTAAGTTTTACATTTTTATTTGATTTTGATACCTCTTTAAAGTTTGCAAGGGTTTTAACCATTGCTTTCTGTTATTGCTTTGTTTGCTTAATATATTCTATATGCTACCCATCTGTTATTTTCACCGTACCAATTGTATATCCACATCAATAATTGGATGTAGAATGCATGCACTTTTGTTCTTTGGACGGAAGAAAATTGAAACTACCATCTTGTTATCCATGGTTACTGTCTGGCCCAGTTGACTATAGCTCATTGTTCTTTTGGAAGCCAAAATGAGAGAAACATGGGATTTGTCTTTTCCAAATCCTTATGTTCCATTTGCTTAGTAATCAAAGATCATGTTTGGTTGAAGAATTGGGATGGAAGACAATATTTAGTTATGGAATGTTGTCTTTGGTATTCTGCTTTCTGATCTGTCCCTCACCATAGACAAAATTCTAGAATTCTTTTCTTTTGCACTTCATGTGATAAGCAGAACAGATGTTTTCATGAAAAATTGAAGTACGGCTAAAAGTTGACATTTTGAAACAAAGCTGCTTTTTGGTTGTTACTTATTTTTTTATCTTGCTTTGTTGATACATATTCTAATTGCATGATAGCAAACTTCTATTATGCTGTAAGCTTTTCCATCTTGCTTATTTATGTTTGGTTTTATTTCAAGCCTGCATATTTTCTTGCATCCCTGTATATCTAATGCATATACATTTGTGAACTGTGGTGTAGTCCCCATCTCCCTACTTATGAACTTGCCTTCTCATTTTGTGTTTCAGTTGATACCGGATGATATGGAGTTCCAGACTGGAGATATGCCAAACTATACAACTTCAGATGGATCGGTATGCTATAATTTCAGCTAATTCTTTAAAGAAGTTTAGCTTTTATTCTCTACATAACAAAGCTCAAATCAATATCTTGAACATCTTTCAGGTTAAGATTCAAAAGGATAGTGAAGTGCGATTGAAGATCATCGGAACGCGTGTTGATGCCACAGAAATTGTATGTGCTTTAAACCACTTCTGTTTGCTCTTTGCTAACTTACAATGGTTATTTCTTCTTTTCAGCCATAGCTTCCATACCATTTCTGTTTGCTTATTAGCCATTACAGGATACATATTCTTTAGTGACAAAATCATAAAAGAAATATGGCATGTTGCTGTCACATAAAGTTCCAGACTTCTACCCTTTTTTTGTCTTGATATTAAAATCGAACCTACCTCCAAGCCAGTGGTTAATGACAACAATCATCACAAGATTTAGGTTTTGTTAGTATGTCTGCGCTTCTCACCCGGGGTGGGGGGATTGTGGGCACCTTCTGAAGTGGTTCTTGTGATCAAGGCAAATAGTAACCAAGGGCAGTGCTAGGGATTTGGTGAACCGCAAAAACTACTCTTGGTTAAGATTTAGAATGGACACTGAAGTAGCTGAAGAAGGGAGTCTCTGAGTGTGTGTGTGTGTGTGTCTGGGTTTATCTTAATAGCCTCTCCTGCTACATTTCTACAACCATTAAATAGGTCCATATTTTCAGAAAGAGAAATTGGGCCCGAACCATTAAAGAAAAACTGCCAATTCAAATTTTATGAATTTCTTTGTAACATTTTTGAGTTTTATCTTTTATAAATGTGATAAGAATTTTATTTTCATGATCTTGCCAGCTCATTCCAACTCCGCTTTATAGTTCTATATTTCTCTGTCAATGAAATCTGACTAATAGATATTCACGAGTGAGAATTGCAAGTAATAAGAACTTAGAGTTATAAAGTCAGTCAGCTAAACTGTGAAACTAAATGATGTCTTCTTATTAATAACCATCTTTTGGTGTTATAGCTATAGGTGATAATTCTGCAGTATCCTTGTGAACTTATACTTTAATTCTTTAGATAAACAATATGCTTTTATAAGCTATAAGCTATAGGTAATGTAGTATATTTTTTAAGTGGAGGTGTACAAGTGTGTTTTGCTTGTGTTCTGTTTCTTTTCACCAGGGATTGTTCAATTGGGGTGTTGGGTATTATGGTGAAGTGTGAACTCTGAAAGGACTATCGGAAGCCTTGTATCCACAAGAAAAAAAAATGTTCTCTTTTGT
Source organism: Populus x sibirica (assembly GCA_019202695.1). Lineage (NCBI taxonomy): Eukaryota > Viridiplantae > Streptophyta > Magnoliopsida > Malpighiales > Salicaceae > Populus > Populus x sibirica. The sequence continues at coordinate 1,946,135 of JAGMVL010000575.1, read as the reverse complement.
ACTAGGAGTGATTACTTCTGAGAATCAGTCAACGGTAAAATGGGAGAACTTTTGGCTGGGGCTTGTAATGGTGCATATTGTATATATCCGAAAAAGGGAATGAGAGTGCGCCATTGTAACATCACCTCTTGTCAGTAAATGCATGTTCTAAAAATGAAATTATTGAACTAAGCACTCAACATCGGAACAGAAAGCAAATCTGCTTTACTTTGTTTGAAGAATCAACATTTTCCCTGAATGCTACCTTCACCAGATGTAGAAATATTCCATGTGCATTTTGATTTAAATGGTTCGAGTGCTCTTCTGTTGCAGTTGGCACCCATTTGCCATTCTCCTGGGGAATATTCTAGTTTTAGTGATGATGTTGCTCTGGACAAATGTGATCTAGATGTTAATGAATTTTGTTTAGATAATTTTGGAAATATGATAATTGGGTCCTTTAATATTTTAAAGGAACATAGTTGGGAGACTTTTGACGTCTGAGAGCTTGAAAAATCTTGAACTTTCTAAAATGTTGTTTGCAGTGGTCAACGCTTGAAACTTTTCTGCTGTGATTGCTCATCTAATGCTGCCACTATCCTTTTCTTGCAGTTCTGCATTGGCACCATAAAGGATGATTTCTTGGGAGTTATAAATGATCCTGCAAATGCTTAGGATGTCAGCAAGAATCTTAGCACATAGGATTTGCTTGGGCAGCATCTGCACTTCATTGCTTGCTGATAATAGTGTGAAGGTGATAATTATTCTCAGCTGTAACTTAAAATGGCATTGCACTTGATGTTTTGTTTCACTTTAAATGAATGTCATTTCCCATTAAAGATAAAAAAATGTATAATCTTGGAAGACTGATTTTAATTTGGGTTGAAAAGGCAATGGTAAGGAGAGAGGAAGTAAAATCCTCAACAATCACTGTAATAATGGATTAAATTGTCAGATGTAAAGTTTATTAGCTTCCAAAAGTTAAATTCATAAAGGGATTTAGAAGAAAGAAGCGTTACCTGTATCCAATTTCCAAGTTAGTGCTCTGGTTCTTCCATTCTTGTGCTTCTCTTGCAGCGTTGGAGCAAGGAAAGTTAACGAATATTACAATTACAATAACAACTCATAGGCACCTAAAATGATAATTTAAAACTTGATGGACGTTTAGTTATTTTTTTTGACGGATAAAGAATAGGGAAGGAATATTATTAAGAGACTGATTGGAAATGCGGGCTAACCCGTGTTTTTAAAAAATGTATTTATTTTGTTAAAAATTAATTTTTTATATATTTTTTGGATCGTTTTGATGTGCTGATCTTAAAAATAATTTTTAAAAAATAAAATAAAAATATTATTTTAATGTATTTCAGCATGAAAAACACTTTGAAAAACTATTGCAATTATATTCTCAAACAGACTTTAAATTTAATTTAAAACCTACTTGAACGATGTAGATATATTTTTATGTTATTTAGATCTTTTTAATAGATTATAATATATATATATATATTATTTTTTATTAAATAATTAATAATAATAGATAATGAATATCCATGAGTGGTTTATGAATTTTTAATCTAATGAATAATAAATAAAAAATCTAACCCATGAATACTTATTATCATCACTAATATATGACATTAATAAAACATTGGACTAGAACAATATTGTAGGGTTTTTTTTAGTCTATTATGAATTTTTTTTTTAGTCATTTTTTTTAATCATTGTACTTTTTAAAAAAAATTTGAACCTCATAAGTTATTTTAATTTGCTTATCAATGCCTAGACATTTGATTTATTAAAAAAAAATGAGAATACAAGTACCTAATTTGACATTGTATCTAAAACAGGGGTTTTTCAAGATATTCTTTGCTTAGATTTGTGTGTGTTTTTTTCCCTTTATCATTGTTTTGGGTTCAGTTTTGGTTCCTTTGTTTTTGTTATTTTTGTTGAGGATCAAAACTATCTTTTTGTTTATTTTTTAGTTCTTGATTTGAAAAAAAAAAAAAGTTGATGGTCGGCCAATTGCCACCACAAAACAAATTGTTCTTGGTGTGATCGAGTTTTTTTTATTTATTATTTATATGGGTGTTCGAACCAGCTTGCGCGCACCACGATTAATCCCACGGCCTACTGAACATTCTAGTTTTATTTTATAAGAATGGTAGTGCTGGCATAGTTGTTGAGATTCAAGGTGCATTGTTCATTTCTTGTGCAAAAAGTTGTGGATCTTTGGATGAAGATAATGTGCATGATGGTCAGAAGGTCGAGAATCAGTCCACTTTCATTACTAAGGTTTATAAACCAGCAGATATTTCAGGTGGGCATGGCATATTGGAAGTATCAAGCTTAGCTTCTCTAGTTCCAGAGTCAGATTCATCTGGTGGCATATTAAAGCATAATATTGATTCCTATACTTGAAGTTTTTGATGGATGTGAGCCCTTATACGAGGAAGAAGAATTGTCAAACCAGTTTCCAGATTTCAACATTTTTTCTCAAGGATAAGAATCGTTTGGAGAAGAGAGTATTTTTACGAACTGGAAGTTAAATCAGGGTTTAGCAGCAACATGTGAAGAACACGATAGATAAATGTTAGCAGAGCAATTCTTTAGTTACCATGGAAGCTAGTTAGATTCACGTTAGTTGATAGGAGATTGCATTTAATGTATACGAAGTCATTGTAGTTAAGACTTGGGAGCAAGCAATACCGTTGGGACAAATTTTAGCAGGTTCTCTTTTATTTTTTCTTCTACTTCTCCCTCAATTTTATTTTAAATAATTTCTTGTCAAGGAGAGATCATTAACACAGTCAGCAGTGTTGCCGCCGTTGCTGGTGGCTGCAACCTTTTTTTCAATAGATCCCAGCCAGATTTGGAAAATCTGGCCAGATCTAATTGGAACAATAACTGTAGACAATCTAAAAAAAAATCATGAGAAAAATTACTTTTGAAAAAAAACATTTGCACATAAAATCAATTCACAACTAACCCTAATAATAATTAAAAATGCAATCAACAACCCTAACAATATGATGATGACTCCTCTAATATTAGTTTTAGATTTTTTAAAACTCCTAGACACAATGAAAACAATAAATTAATTTATTTTAGAGTTTAAGAATCATGTTAGATAATTTAGAATTGTTTAGAGTAGTTCCTTAAGATCAATATTTTTTTTTAGCTTTAATCAAATTCTTCAAAATTTAGTTGTTGCAAACCATAATTAATCAAAGTGTTTGGTCTTTAATAGTAATTCATATAAACTATCAGTAAGAATTCTCTGAAAAATCTTTTAGGAAAGAAAAATTGTTATGCCTTTAGTTTTTTTCCTCTACTATGTCTATTTGCATAGGTGGAGTGTATATAATAGGTTAGCTTACAAAAAATATGATGCATAACATTTTATTTATGGAAAAACTTAATAACCTTTAAATGTCAAAATATCACTTTGTCCCCTGAATAATATCACATATATTATTTCAAGATAATTTTAGAAATTTATTCAATTAAGTCCTTACTTGGTTTTCTATGTCTAGAATAATAATTCTCTGTATTAATTACATCTTATTCTTCAATTTCTAAAACTTACTTACAATCAAATCACACTTAATTAGTTATCTCAGTTTAATTTATGACCAATGATTTTTAATATGTATGACTTATTAGATTCATAACAAGTTGGCCCAAATATAAACTATAACCTAAATAGAATGTGATTAAATAATTTAATTTATTAATAATTCAATAATTGATTGATTTTATATTTAAAGATCAAGTGCATCATCTAGTAATGTGTCATGATCCCCCAGATATTAAAAAAAGTCACAAGTGGTTTGACTTAACCTTTCAGTAAATAGTTTCTTAGTGTAATTATTATCCCTTCATACAAAAATTTCTGATATAGACATTTTAAAATGAAGGGTGTCTGCTCTGTCAAATCATGTTATTCTCAATACTATAGTCATTGATTCTTTCAATAAGATTTAAAATTCTTTTCAAATTTCATTCCACCTTACATAAGGATTTTATAATCAATACTATTTGAGAATATGTGAAATATTTTCTCTAATTCACCTATGGTGATGAATTATTTTTTTATTATTCAAATACTTTCATATAGTTCATAATATGTCTAATATTTACTTGTTTGTTACCTTTGATTAAGACATCATGTAATCAGGATCAAAACATAATATTTCATATATAAGATAACATAGTGATCTCAAGTCTAAAGATCACCTACACAATTATCACGTGAGTTTTTCTATAAACATTGTTGATCTCTACATATAGAATCCTCATATAGGTCGATTCAGTATACATGTCATATGACAAACGCCTACATATTAGTTCTAGGTATCTCCCATATCTCGGTTTATGATATACAAAAAATGCTTCCTTTTGTAAAGGCAAGAACGTAATATGTATTAGTCACAATTGATCTAATTAATATTCAATCTTAATAGAGCATTGATCAAGAACATTTAGGAACAATATTTTGATGTATTATGAATCTCATAACTATAACCATTTTATAATTTTCTTTGCAAAACAATTTTATCTTGGTGACTTTATATTTACTCTAAATTCATTAATCAAACATAAATGAATATTAAAGATAAAAAAAACTTGTATTAATAATAAATATGTTTTTATATGAACAAAATCAATGTCACGTGTAACCAATCGATTGGCTACATGACATATATACTAACAACTTTGATGCAGGTTAAGATCATATAAGCTCCAAAGAAAGTGTCAAACCCAACATCTGATCTTGTGTTCAAGTACGTAGCCCTGTTGGCATGCATTAGACAACAAAAAAAAATGTTAGGAGTGTTGGTAATTTGTTTAAAACCATGATTAATAGGCACTTTAAAGTCAAATAAAAAGCAGCTCCGCTAACTTTTAAAATTAGAATTTTATTGAGATTTATTCTTAAATATAAGTTTCTTTATATGAAATATTAACATGGCTGGAACAAATTATGTATGAATAAAAAATTAATTTTAAAAAACCCTTGGTTCATGTGTTTTTGTATAACCCAAAACCTTCTTCCCACATAGAAAAGAAAAAAAAATTTCTTGTTATTTAGTAGGATAATAAAGAGTTAAAATTGATCCTCAAAAGCATCTAAGTTTTTAGAAAGAAAAGAAAGCTTAAGTCACATGTGCATTCGCTTGGCTTGTGCTCAAGCATAGACATGAGTTTGAATTAATACAAACTAATTTTTTGAATGACAAGAATTATTTTTTACCTATCTATTTTTTGGGCCTGGGTTTTTAATTATTTGGCCTATAAAAAACTATTTTTACTTGCCTATTAGTTTGGCCAACATATAAGAGGGAATAATTTATTCAACCTGGACAGTGTTTATTTATATAGAACATTAGATTTAAAGCCAAAACTGTCATGTTAAATTCTTGTTTATGGAGGGTAATTAAAACTACTAATACTAGGTATTAATTCTCTTAATTATCATAATTAATTTATTATTAATTTTTTTTTCAAAATCCTCTATAAAAAGGGGTTGAGAAAAGAGTATTTATAGATCGTTTTTTGATAAATTCTTACAAAATTTAGACACTTTCTTCACCCCATTTTCAACTTAGTTTCCTCTGTTTAAAGTTCTATTGTTCTTTGTTTTTTTCCGACTACATAGCTGAAGTTCAATTTTTGTAGAGAAATGTTTTAGTCAAGTTTCATTGAATTTGTAAACCTTATCTAAAAGTATATTATACTAATAAGAGGTTGATTGTCCACATCATGTTTACACCAAGAAAAAAAACAATAAAGACTGAAGAACAAATAATTAATTATTGAGATATCTATTCACAACAACAAATTATATATTTGAAGTGATTCAATAAATAAGCACCGAGTATAAATTCTATACATATTTAGTATACATGCTTGGATTATGTTCCAATCGTTTATACAGATTTCTATGTATGCTAGGATTTTTATTATACATCGTATACCTAAAAACTAAACATTATGCTAACTAGTCTAATAATATTTATCAGACAACTATGAAGTTGAAGTTAGAGGAACCACCAAACAACACCGTGGGAGCTCCCTTCCGATTTGTAATAATAGTAGAGAAACAGCTACCAAGAACAGGACTTGCCATAGCTCCCTCCCTCCCTATATGAGATGGTAGTAGTGAAACAGGTACTAATGGCCTTGATATGTTTTTCAATTATTATTCTTCGAAAGCCTACAGTCGTGTCGTTTTGTTTTTTGCAACAGAATTGTGAAGAAGAGTATAGTACTTTTCCCCGGTTTCCACAAACCTTTGAAATGTTCTTTTCAGGCGTGCAGCTTTAGGCGTTCCATACGAGACTACAGAATTAGAATCTCCAACCGACTTGACAAAAGGAGAAAATATATGCCTAACAATCCACAGAATCAATGCACTTGTAGGGAATTAATCGTGCCGTTAAAATCATGGCCGAATATACATATTTGCACCAGCTGTTTTGAGAATTATTCCAAACACCCACTAAATTAACTACTACCCGTCACCATGTCCGGCGTGGCGTCAATGAACTCGCCAATAAAACTTGGTTGATCTTTCTCCACCACCCTAGCTACAACAGCTTCCGTGATAACAACCAGATTAGGTGTTGAAACTGCTGTGGCAGATACCAACCCTCCTCCCTTCATCTCCATGGAATACAGAAGGCCTAATTCTCAACCAACCTGTAACCCTCATATGCTATGCATGTCACCAAAGCTATCCCCCCCACTTAGCCTTTGAACTCTATCCTGGTCATCTCATATTCCTCTCACCAAAATGCAAGAGAAAACAATAAAGTAAAAGGTAAAAAGAGGAGTGACAGTTGTTAGGACAAAGGTGTGCCGAATCACATTTTCTGGAGCAGCTAATTTCACAGCAAAAGTACCTAACATTAATGGTGTCAAATCAACTTCCTGGCAGCATCTTAGCATGAAAATTGTTGATAACCTTTTAAGGCACCTAATACCAGTGAAACTAGCACTGGAACACAAACATCTCTGTTCTCTTCTCACGAGGAAACAACACAGAGTTGTGCGAGAAGAAAATGGACAACCCCAAGAAAAAGATAGTTCACATATAGGATAAAATCCACAAGACGAAAAACCTAGGGCTGTAATTTCAAACTTATCTAAAATCCACAAAGAATAAAGGATTTAAGTAGAAATGAAAAAAAAAAATCAAGTACAGAACCATGTTTTTACACCTAAAATAATTATGTTTAAGGAGATTTGGTTATTATAAATGCAGCTAGAAGACATCCACCCAAAAAAACACACCACTATGATATCCTAGGTTCCGATAAAGGCATGAGAAGAATAGAGGTTGAGCTGGCAACATCCAATAGAAGCTAAATAGTACACAAACTACGATATGAACTGGCGGATAGAAGGATATATCCTATGGAAAAAAGCAAACAGAAACCATGATGCCAGCCACTTTAACCAATTTGTAAAACTTCTCCTCGAAGGACAAGTTCCATGAAATCTAGTGCACATTATTCTGGCAATGACAGTAAATTAACAAGTCAATCTCCAACAGCAAAAGGGAATGATTAACCACTAAGTAGCTCTGATGAAGAACAATCAAATGCAACATCTCATGTTCAATACACCAAAACTAAGTTGCGTTCTCTTCAAGCAAGCAACACAAGTGCATAAACATGCATGCAAATGCCTACACGCATAACCAATGAGCAAATCTATCAGTTCAGCATCATTAAGCAAGCACCTTCAGAAATGACTTGAATAAAAATTTCATCAAAACCACTCAGCTTGTTAAATTTTTGCATCATCATTAGAAATCCATAAACAAAAAACCTGGCCCATACCAGCAGTTATTGGCCAAACACCCATATAAAAGAAACTTCGGTGGGAAATGATCAATAGCAAATACCATCAGTGTGGTTTCCACGATTGGGCACATGCCAAGGGAGGTCACTGATTACTTGATTATAGAGTTTAAATTGTCAAGCAGCTCATTGGACCACAATCCTAAGTTATGGTTGAATGAAGAATTGCTTTAAAAAGAAAAGCGTAAACAAAAACAAACTTTTCTTTACCAACATCAATTGCCTGAAGACATCTTGGAAGCCAATACAAGAAAAGAAAAAGAAAAAAGCAACCTCCACAAAACACGACCAACTTGAGAATTGGACAATGTTTAATAAGAAGGATTCAGTGGTTTAATGCAACAAAGCTTGAACAAGAAAACTTACATCTATTGCCCAAGCACATCTTCATAACACAACCAGAGAAAAACCATACAAAGCAAGAAAACTAGATTCTCTGACTCCCGGACATCTTCAGAAAATCACTAGATTAAAAAAAAACAACCTTATGAAACAACCTTAACTAAAGAACTGACGGTGTAAAATAAAAATTTACATTTAAATACATGATGTAATGCATTCTATAAGGTTCCTTGTTGGCTAAAATCCTAAAAACTCCGAGTTTGAGAAAATCCACAATTCTGCCTTATTATTTTCACAAAGATTACATAAAACAGTTGATTTGTCTGGACAATTAGTCATGTTTGATTCCCCATAAGATATGGTATCAGCATGGGATCATACAAGCCTATGTAAATAAAGTATTAAAAAGTGTGTGGTGCAATTCCAAGAGTATGCAACAGAAAATACAAGTACTGAACTTTTCAGAGAACTAGTGTAACAAAGAATCCCAAAATCCATATCAACCACCATGAAGTGAACCTTGCAAATAAAGTATCAAAAGCAAGCATAATTCACATTCGCACAAGGAAGGTATATTATCAATACTCATGTCTTATTGATATAATTAATTCCGAGTTGTGCATAGCTTCTGACAAGAGTACAAAGACTAGTCTATTCAGTCATCTTAACAACCAACACTCGTTTATCTAAAAAGAACAAACACTAAAAAATGAACCACGATTAAAAGTGCAGATGAAGTGAAGAAGCGGATGTAAAAGCACAGCTAATACATTCATCAACCAGAGACCCTATAGTCTGCAATCAGGCAATCACGAGTACCACAAAAAGCATCTGCGCCCAACAAGCTGTCATACACCTGAATCAAACATCCATGCACAACTCAATTGATCATTCAACATTCATCACACAAAACAAAGCTCATGATAACTTGAAGCAAATAAACAAAACAAAACAAACTAGCAAAACAATAAAGAATCTTTGCAAGGAAAATTACAAGAAACCCTGATAAATAGTCATGCTGAGCAGCTGAAGAAAGCCACCAGATGAATGCTACCTAAAAATACCATGGCTTTAATAGTATGTACAAACACACAAAGCATCATCATAATGTCAAAGTACAGATAATAAAACAGGCAGGCCATGAAGAGTTTCAATATATGAAGAGACTTTTCAAATGGGAAAAAATATTAAGAAAAGAAAAGATGAAATCTTCATAATACAAAAACCAACAATCCAACTACAAAAGCACAGCTGTACAAGGCTACAGTTAACAGCTGCAAATATATTTGAAGATTCATACAAGGTTCAATCCAAGTTTTCACATAATGAGGCAGTATCTGACCTAGTTCTTAATACAAGGAACGGTAGCTCAAAACAACAGAACAGTACTTTAGACAGAGAAAAAAGATGCTGCAGACTGAGAGGGACACCAGACAACCAACAAACCATCTCACAAATAAAGCTAATGACAAGTATTTCTATCACAAAAAGAAAGTCATGGTCAATGCAAGACTGCCATCCTACAAGCCACAAGAAATTGCCCTCACTTCTTTTCATGGCTAATGCCATGGTCCAAAAATATCATGAGGGTATAAGATGAAGAGAAAATAATTGGATATATAACCACCCTATGCAGTTCACATGTGTTTATAAGAGGTAGAAGGAACTTAATAAAGTACAAAATACTGTAAGCTATAAATTTAGGCTCCGTTTGTTTCACATTAAATATTTTCCTCATTTTTCCATGTTTGGCTACCTAGGAAAGCTTGGTCAACAAAAAATATTTTATGGTCAAAGGAAAAATAAGCTTAAAACAATGGAAAACAACTTGCAGTTCTCAAGATGAAATCATTTTACAAGAAAATCTTTGTTATTAAATCATGGACGGCACCCAGTGTTTACCTAATTCTATAACCCCCTGAATCGAAAATATCTAGTTTGGAAGTTTGTCACGTGCAACCATGTAATTGTGACATATAAATGGACTACCGGAACAAAAGTGAACCATAACTTGAAAAAGCAACCATACTAACTGTGTGGTTGGTAATGTGGTGATGCCTTTTCAATTAAAAATACATCAAAATAATGTTTTTTAATAAAAAAAATCATTTTTGACATAAAAGCATCAATTTAATGCTTTTTTAGGCAAAAAACAATTTGAAAAGTAGAAATTACCACGGTGCCAAACAAACACTAAGCCTACCCCTTTTGTACCGCGTTCCGAAGGGGGTAGCGAACTGCATACCATAATGTACCGTGTTCTAGGTAACTCAAGCATCACCCAATTTAATTGGAATGCGGTGCGTTATGATATGCTATACATGTGTTGACTACAGTCCCCCTCCCCCTGAAACTCGATTAGTGGGAGATAGGCTTAGTATTGCTAATTCAAATAGTGGTTTGTTTTTATAAGAGTCTTCCATGTATAATCAAAAGATAAAAGTATTGTATTATTGCATGTAGACTAAAACTTCAAAATAAGGTAATTTTCGCCCTTGGTCCTAGAAAATAGCATGCAAATTATCGGTCTCAAAAACCTCTTGATTTTCTACAGGCACACACCTCTACACAATTATCACATTTCCTTCTTTGCTTTTTTTAAAGGTAAAAAAATTGAATGGTCCTAGCAACTTTTCAGATTCCAATTAATAACAAATATCTTCAAATCCAAATATTTCATTTATTATATAGGTTTTAAACATTTACTCTTATATTTAAACATGAATACTTGCAAATCTATAGCAAAGGATAGAGTAAAAATGGGGTCGCCAGATTTTACATTCTGGATAGCGAACACACCAAGATTGGGATTGCGCAATCTGGAATGATTGAAAATTCAAGGAGGATGAGTGAATTACATAACTCTAGCACCATCACTAATCAACTCTTGTCTTTTCCTTTTAAACACTTATTTCTCACACATACCAAATACTAAAACATTATTTTCTAGTCTTTACTAACGTAACCAAACAATGAAAAGCAACATATTTTTGAAAGCATGTTAGTTTTTACATGAAACAAATGGGACCTTACTATTCTTCCTAGTTTCAACAACCAGAGGCACTTTCATGGCTTATAACTATTTCATACCAATGTCTAAGAACAACTCAGTAACTTTGAGATGGTGAATGAGTTAATATGGGCAGACAAAAGGAATTTTTTGGTGGGCATCCATGGTAAAAATTTGAACAACAAATTCTTCCATTCTCAGCATTTCTCCCCCTGCTACTTAAGTCAAGGACGGAAATTTTAATCCTTTTCATTTCATCTCCCCTATTCCCTTAAAAACCAAAGAAGACGGCACAAATCTTCTTTCCCATTTCACACTTTCATCTAACTAGCTAAGATTATCAGCCCAAAGCTTAAACAGACTGAAATTAGCCAGTCAAAAACAAATAACAGTTATGTCTATGAGGCCAACATGCTGCTTTTACACCTCCATCATTTCTGGTATGACAATCTGATTCTTGTAGATCTGAACATGTTCAACCTATTGTCAAACATTTCAGCAGAGTGGAGACTCACAAAAAATAGAGAAGACAGGATGCAGAAAAATGGACAGCAGAGAAAAAACTAGGGACACATGAAATAGATGGACAACAAATCACATGAATGCTATCAAGGAACACACTAGATCACTGATTCACCCCATGGCATGACCTTGTAATACAGTCAAGAAAATCAACATAAACGACATAAAAGCAAATACCATGGACAAATCATACAGTGAACAAACATACACAATTTTTTCACAAAGCAAAGCAAACAAACCAAGCAAATATAAGGAAAAGAAACCATCCCAACAACAAGCACACATAGAAACCAAGCCATTAAACAGCACCAAATAATGCAAGAAATCACAAAGCAATTAATTTAAACCCAATTTACTACCTCAATAGTAAGGTGGCAAATTTGGATACATTCCCCCAGATGGAACCCTTGGTGCAGGGGATGCTCCCTGATGCTGACTTGGAAATGAAACATTTGATGATGACAAGCTATACTGCCCAGGATCTGGATATCCACCAGTAGGCATTCCAACTGAACTTGGTGGCAACCTAAACGATGAAGACGCACCAACAGAAGCACCGACGCCGGCACCACCACCACCCAATCCACCATATCCTGTAGAACCTGGTCCACCATACCCACCATAAGGTGGGCCATAACTACCACCCCCAGTACCACTCAAACCACCTACCCCCTGAGATCCCAACCCAGGCCCACCCAGTGAAGCATTCAAAGGAGCAGCAGGATGATGGTGCTGCTGCTGATGACCACCCATTGGAGGCACGCCACTCGAAAACGCACCACCATAAGAACCATATCCACCTGGCGCGCCATACCCTGTCTGCAGCACCATCCCCATTCCACCATCTCCATGAACATTCCCACCCTGCACCTGTCCTTGCAATCCATCTTGCCCTGGTCCTTGCCCCCCGCCAGGCTGCCTCCCTCTTTTCCCATCAATTGCTAACTTACAATTCAACTGCCTCCCTTCAATCATCTTCACCGGCTCTAATAAAGCAGCCTGCGCTCCTTCTGCCGTCTTATAAACAAAAAGCGCAAACCCTTTCGATTTCCCTGTTTGCTTATCAAAACCTAACGGACCCTCCTCAATCTCCCCATACTGCGCAAAATGATTCAACAACTTGTCCGACGGCATTTCATACGGCACATTCGCTACATAGATCTTCCGCATTGCAACATCAACAACACCAGGATTGGCGGAAGAATTATTGTTATTATTGGCACCTGAATTCCCCGCTATCGCTAGTTGCGTGACAGTCACGCGCCCATCAATTTTCTTACTGGGCTCTTTCAAAGCCAATAACGCACCATCGACATGCTTATAGATAACAAAACCGTACCCTTTCGACTTTCCGGTGTTTTTATCAAGGATTACAACCGCTTCTTCTAATTCGCCGTAAGTAGAGAACAGATTTCGGAGATTTTCCGTTGTGGTTTCCCAGCCAAGGCCGCGTATAAAGAGCTTCCGTTGCGTGGCGTCGGGGTCTGCGATGGATCGGACGGCATCAAGGATGTCTGGGTGGCGTACGACGGCGTTTTGAAGAATATCGAGGAGCTGGTCAGGCGTGAAGCGTTCCATCATCTTGCGGGCGTCTTGAGGGGTTAGTTTGTAAGGAGAGTCTAGGTCGGTGGTGGATGATACGATGCCGTTTTCTTCGAGCTTGCGCTTCTTTGTTGGATCCATCTGCATCGAGAGGGGGAGGAGTATTTTTGGAGAGAGAAAGAGGGTGAGCGATAAACCCTAATATCCTTAGGAAGAAAGAGGGAGAGGAGGATAGGTTAGCAAATTAGTAAGAATTGAAAGGGGTGTTGTAGAAGAGCCGGTTCATTCTATATACTGTATAGAAGAGAGAGACACACCTATATAGATTATAATAGGAGAATAATGATTTTATTTTAAAACAAAATCTTTTAAATTATTGTTTTTCAGGGGAAGATAGTTTTTTTTTTATCATTTTAGAATTATTTAGAAGTTTTTGTCTTATTATTATTTTATTTTTTTTGGCACAATCAAATGATTTAGCTGCCCTTAAAATAAAAAATCATTTAACTATGAACAAGGATATTTTTTAGCATTTTATTTTTTTTAATATAATAAAATTATATATTTGACCTTGGAGTTAAAAAAATTAAGTCATTGATACATGGGTATTGATATTTTTTTATATCATTTTTTTTTAATTATTGGTGTAGTTAAAGATGATAATGTAATTTACTATTTAATTTTTTAATGTATTTTTTAACATTGAGTAAAAAATATAATTATTAATAAAAAAGTTGATGATTATATATAATAAAATATAGTAAAGATCATATGCGTTAAAAAAAATCTCAAGCTAATTTTTAACGTAACAAAAAATAAAACAATATTATAATTATTATAGTGAAACACTATTTTCTTAGTATTTATATAATAATTAAAAACAGTGTAAAGAAAAAAAATATAAAACAAATTACAAAAAAAAAAGATAAGAACAAAAAAATGATATAAATAGGCCAATCATAGAGTGATAAATATTCAAAATATAAGAAATAAAAAATAATTTTTTTTTCAAAAAATGTGTAAAGAAAAAACTAAATATTACAAAAAAAATAAAGATAGGAAAAAAAATGGTGATAAATAGACCAAGTGTAAAATAATAAAAATGTCAAGTATAAAGAGAAAATAAAATATAAGAAAATTTTGTTTTCTAAAAAAAACTAAAAATTATAATTTTGCCACCATTACAATAAAAATTAACAATGTTTACAATTATATCATTTTTATAGGAAAACACCATTTCCTTTTAGTGTGTGTGTGTGTCTATATACACACACACACACACACACACACACACACACACACACACACAATAGTAGTAGTAGTAATTTATTATGATGGTAATAATGATTATGATATTAATAATCGTGACGATGATAGTAACAATAGTAATAATTTTGATAACAAAAATAACGATAGTAATTATAATAGTATTAATGTTATTAATAGTGATAATAATAATAATAGTGATAGTGATAATAATAATAGATAATAATAATACAAATAGAGCTAATAATAATGATAATGACAATGATGTTAATAATAATACTATTAACAATAACAATAACAACAACAACAACAACAACAATAACAACAATAGAGATAAAAACAATAACAACAACAATAATATTAACAGTAATAATGATAATAATGATAATAATAGTGATAGTGATCATAATAATAACAATAGTAATAGTGATATTAATAATAGTAGCAATGATAATAATAATAATAATAATAATAATAATAATAATAATAATAATAATAATAATAATAATAAAGATGATAATAGTAATAGTAATAATAATTCATCATTCAACGTAAGATTTGTTGGAGATTGAGTTTCATTGTTTTTCCATGTATGTTATTTCCAGTCTAATAACCCCGGGTTGCGGGTTTTAAAAGTAAATGTAGTCATTCAACGTAAGATTTGTTGGGGATTGAATTTCATTGTTTTCCATGTATGTTATTTCCAGTCTAATAACCACGGGTTATAGGTTTTAAAAGTTGATGTGGCCCAACATCATCTTTTATTTTTTGCCTTATTGTTTTGTTCTTGATTTCATTGTTCAACATTAGCTTTTTTAAATAAAAATCAGTCATTCGAGTTTCCTTTGAACCTTTTAAATAAACCAATTTACTTTGAGTTAACTCTTTTATAGTTTTGTTGGAAACTCGTGTCAGGCAAAGATCTAAGTCAAGAGATTTCAAGATTTATCTTCTTGCTCAGGTTTTATAGCATTACAAAAAAATCCTTATCATGTTCTTAGTGATCTTTATTACATTTAAAAAAAATATACAGTTCGATTCACGACAGAGCAAGGGTCAATGAACTAGTTATGGATCCAAACCTTAACCCAATATATCAAATGCCACTCATAAATATTACCGATATTTAATAAGTTGTAAATTTGACTTATTCAATTTTTTTTACTCGAGCGGGTTAAATGTATTAGATCAAGCTAAATGTTTTTTTTTATAAATATTAAAGATATTCACGAGTTGAGCTTCTATTGCTAATTTTTGTGAATCCACATTTAGAGATAGGCTTACAACATGGATTATAGGTGTCATATCACCCTCAATGTTAGGTCTAATTTTTGTACACTACACTACCATCAAATTCAAGTTACCTTCTCCTCCCCTCCAACAAAGACACGTACACTTTTTTTTACGTTAAAAAACTCTAATAAAAAGTCCACTAACAAGAACTTTAAAGTCGAAACATTTATAAATAAAATAAAAATAAATACTCAATCAACAAATTATTAAATATAAAAATAAAAGTAGTTTAGGGTATAAGAGTTGAATTGAGTTGATCGGGTTTCAAAAATCTTGACTAGCTATCGACCCGTGATATTCATTTCTTAGGTTTTTTAACTCACTATCATTTGTAATATTTATATTATTCAATTTTGACAAATCAATTCAGATAAGATAATCTAAATATTACAAATATGCCAGATATTTTTAACACCTATGGTAGAGTGGTGAATGACGTTGGATTTTAGGGCATATTTTATTTTTCACCTATTTACTAGATTAATTGATGGATGGATGTTGTATCTTATCTCATTACAGTAATTTAAAATTGCTAAATCCAAAAGGCATTCCTCAAATAAATCCCCAGCCTTATTTTTAAATTTTTAATTACATGTTTTAATTAGTTTTACACTTCAATTAAAAAATGGAGAGGCTATTAGTACAATCTATTTATTTATCAGCACATGGGTCTTATGGTCTATCCAAAAACTCTCCATATGCACCTCAACTTTTTTTACTTAGAAAGAATAAAACTATACTAAATTTCATTTTACCCTTATTTGATAATTATCATCTTTATTAAAAGTTTGTTTTTTTTTTAATCAATTATCTCTTAACATTTCATCTATTTATCAATATTATCTTCTTTACAAATAAAGATAAAATAAAATTAACTAACTCAAAAAGTTATTTTAAAAAAAAATTAAGAAAATATTTGATAAACTCATATAATTCATGAAAATAAAATGGAACTAACCTAGAATCATTCCTACTTCTTTCATATCCAATAATGGTCTTTAATTCTAAGCTAGTTTGGTTGTTGTGCTATAAAAAAATATTATTATTAAGTTTTTTTTTTTTTTTGGTAAAAACTTGGTGCTTCCTTGAAACCTATGAGAGAGAGATAAGGGTAAATCTTATATAGTCTCTACACTTCTCTTACTTTAATCATTATTATATTATTGGCTTGTATTATATTATGGATCGGATTAAAATTATTTTTGAACATAAAAAGAATACCCAAGAGTTGCGAAAGTGTTTTTTAATAGCATTTTTACTTAAAAGAAAGGTGACAATATTATGAAGGTATTTTTTAGTATCATAAATTTTCTTACTTAAAGAATGGAAAGATGATATCTTTGTTTAATAAAATATATTGAAAAATATAAAAATTAATAAATCAAATAAGGATTTTTAATGTTGATTGAAGTTTTAAATATGAGACCAATCTTTTTTTAACTAAGCAAAAGATACATGCACATATAAATATTTTATCTTGACTATCCTTTTTATTTTATACGTTTTCTTTTATTTATCTTCGAGGTTAATTTTACTTGTTAAGTACATATAGTTTTCGTTCTTATTAATGCAAGGATGATATTGAATTGTTTGAAGCTTTTTTGTAAAAAAACAAAAACAACTCTATTTCTATTAGTATTAGTTTTGGTCTTTATTCTTTTAATTTTTTTGACAAAAAATTTAAATTACATTTTATGAAATATATCTTTAATTTAATGTTAATATACTTTATGATAAACCAGATATGCAAGAGAATATAAATAGAAATAAATACTAACATATAAAAACATGGAATTTTTTTTGAAAAGATAAAATTGAAAAGAAATTAAATGCAATGATTAATTTGTAAAAAAGTAAAAATTTCAAGGATAAAAAAAATTCTAGCTATTAATAGTGGGATGAACAAACCAATATAAAAGGATAAATAGTAAGGCTACAATAAATCACCATTATATTTTTAATTTATATTGTAAATGATTTAGTTTTAACTAGTTATAAGACCCACGCTACACCACAAGATGCACTAAAAAAAAGAATGTCTAAGTCACTGGAAATTATTTTCGTTGCCAATGGGTCAATACTAAAATCTCCCGACCCGTCTCCTTACCTAACTCATGTTCAAAATCAAACAGTTTTGAACTTGTCTTGACATGACACAATAAACTTAATGAGTTTAAAATCAAGTCAGACAACTAACAAAATATGGTCTAGGTTAAATATAAATTTCAAGGTGACATAATTTTTTAAAAAAATATTGAGATGATGACTTATTGGATTAATTCGGATTTCACGGCCTAACCCATTGAACTAATAACCTGGGTCACAGACTCTATCAGGTTTTATTTCTTTTTACGTATTTTTTTTATTTAATCATATGATAAAACAAGTTGCTCATAAAATCGAGCACCAACTCAATGTCAAGATGTTTGTTTGAGTTCTCGATAGCTCTATATATATAAAAAAAAAACATGAAGCTCGATTCCTAATCAACCAAATTTAACCACCAAAACTTGTGTCCTAGGTCATGAATTCAATCAAGTTCAATATTTTTTTATCTAATTATATGATAAAAAAACAGGCGCTTTTAAAATCAAGAACTAACTACTTATTGGGGTATTTGTTTGGGATCGTAATAAACCTACAAATATAAGACTGAAAAAATTACATTGACCAATTAAAAATTAACAAACTATTAAAAGATAAAATTGAAAAAAAAATACATTCGTGAAGGATTAAATTGAAAAAACAATAATCTAAAAAAAGGTCTAGGTGCGCAGGCCTGGTTGGCCCATCGCACTGAGGCCTAAAAAACAAAGACCTAGGCACGCGAGCCTCAGGAAGCCCACGTAACTCGGCTTACCAAGTCTTTTTTATTTTTTTATGGGGTGACTAACTTGTCATCCACCCCTATTTTTTTTTGAAAAAAATAACATGTTTATGCCTTCAAATAACTCAAAAAATGGTCTAAAAATAAAAAATCAACCCAAAATCTAAAAACTTTTTGAGGCCAATATGATTTTTCAAGCAATTTGAAGGTAAAAAAAAACTAGTGGAACTCTACTCATGAAATGAAACTCCAAGATACCAAGATCAACTATTTTAGTGGTCAATGACTTTTTCTCTCTTACTTCAAACTATAGACCAAAAAATAAGAGAAATGAAGTCTTGAACCAAAAGTGAATTGTGAAATTATTAAAAAGATAGAAATGGATATATTGCAAACTAAGAGGACTAAAGGAAACTTTTTTAGGAAATTTCAAAATAGTCATCTAGTTCCTATGTGTTTTTCATATTGGTCCATTGTCTTTCAGTTCTGTCATTCCATAACAAAATAGAAGCAATCGGCCTTTAATTTGACTAAGGAAAGGTGTAATCAATGAGAAAAAAGGTTAAATTACTAAAATATAAAAAAATTCATTGTGGATCCATAATAAACTGTGAGAGAGTAAATAGTGATGTGGAGTGCAGTGTTTTCTCCATGTTGTTTAGATTCTAAACCACATTTGTTTGCTGGAAAGTAGTTTTTTTTTAAAGTAATTTCCTTGGAAATGGATTCTTGAAAAGTAAATTATTTTTCGATGTTTAGTAGTATTATGAAAAATAAGTTTGAAAACACTTTCCAGTGTTTGACTATGTCATGGAAAATAACTTATTAATGTTTTATTTTTTTCAAGTTTATTAAAATAATAAGAAACAAATCTTACAAATCAAAAAGTTGAATGTGAATGAAATTGAAAAAAAAATGTAATTTATTTCAAATTAAATAAATAACAAATAAAACAATGGAGATCAAATCTAATATATAAAAAAGTTGAAAAATAATGAAATTAAAGAATAATAAATGATAATTTCATAAATTATTTCAAATAAAATAAATAACATTTAAAAGAATAAGGACCAAAGTTGATATAAAAATCAAAATTTAAGGGATAAAATTGAGAAAAAAAATTCAAAATAAAATATATAGTAATCAAAAGTTTGAAGACCAAATTTAATATAATCAACAAATAATATAATATTTCTAATTTTTTCACAACTTCTGGGAAGTGTTTTTCACCAAAAATAAAAGGAAAATATTTTTCTAAAAATAAAATCAAATTTTTCTTTGACTAAAAAATATTTTTTATTAACCAACTTTTTTAATGATAAACAAATATAAAAAACAAATATGAAAAGTAACAAACGAGGCAACAATTAAGAAGCCTTTTTATGAATGGTAGGTGAGAATGGAGTTTGAATTTAACTCTTTGCTATTTGTTTATTGTTTTGTTTTGTTTGCTTGTAATCTCTAGTTTACCGGTTGTGAGTGTTTATGGGTTGGGCCATTGTCAAGTCCGATATTTTTTTATAGCCCTGACCTGGTATGGTCTGATCATCCGATATTAATTTGATATTTTTTTAAATAAAAAATACTTAAAAATACATATTTAATTATAAAAATAAACACATTATCATTTTTTAACTTTTTATTTTTTTTTCAATTTGCTTTGTGTGTAGTTACCTCGATCTTATGAATTTAGTTTTTTTTCTCGATTTCAACCTTCAACGTTGGGTCTGTTGGAAATGAAGCTTCGTAATTTTTTTTACCCGGTCTCATAACTCAAGTTTCATGTTTAACATATTAACCCGGGTTGACTTGCATTGTTTTTTTTTTGTCTTTTTTTACTTGTTTTTTTTTCTTTCAATCTCATTTTTTAACATTGAGTTGGTTTGAATTTGGGCTTCAAAAAGTTTCTTGATTTGCTCTCTATGAGGCTATCCTGATCTCATGGCCTAGATAATGAGTTTAATGAGTTAATCATAGTTGACTTGGTTAGTTTTTTTTTTGTTTTTTTTAATTTAATATGTTTTGTTTTTTAATTTTGTCATTCAATATTTGATTGATTAAGAACTAACCTTTATAATTTATTTTAATTTGCTTTCATAGGGTTATCATGGTCTCATGAATTAGGTTGTATATTTGACAGATTAACCTGAATTGATTCAATATGTCGTAATCTTGGTGAAAAATATAATTTGATGTGTTACGTATCAATATTTTAGAAAGAAATCATCTAATATATATCATATTTTGATTTCATGATTTTTTTTAATGAGAAAACACATTAACAATGTTTAGATATTTTTTATGATATAAAAATAATCTGACCTCAAACGTTAATAATCTAGTAATTATATTGTACCAGGTCAGTCGGGTCTAAAACTCACGAACTTTGAGTTCAGATCGTTTAAAAATTGGGTCAGATCTAGCCTTACAGGACTGCGAGAACGGGGTAATTTTCTTAACCTAGGCCGGTCTGTTAGGCCGCTCTGCCCATAAACACCTTAGCTGGTGTGAATCACATCTTCCATGTTCCATGAGGTAACAGAGTCCTTCTACATTTAACTTTAGTCAATGATACTCATTTATTGAACTTAATTGACTTGCTTTTTGTCAAATATAATTGAAGAATAAATGACTTAGGGTTTCATTATATTTGTGTATTAAATGAAGTATTAATATAGCGTATGGTTTAGGATAGGAGAGACATAAATAAATGTGATATATAGAATATAAATTGAAATTGTGTTTGATAATTGTATATAGGATATAATAAATATTTCTATATTTTATTTAATTAATAAAGAACAAAACAAAATTTAATTTATTTTACTTTTAATATATATTATCGCTAAACTTGCAATGTTTAGAATAATAAATAGATGTTGTTATTTTTATTTTATTTTATAATAAATATTAATTCTTTAATTAATTTTCTCACTCATCACAATCATCTTAGAAAAGTTATGTAATCATCATAAAAATATAATTCATTTCTGAGGAGATAATATAATTAAGTTATGATTTAATTGATTATTAAATTATTTCTCCAAATATATTTAATAAAAAATAATAACTAAACCAATCATATATCAAATAAAATATCTACAAAGGTTTTGTAACATAATAAAAATATAATTCATTTCTAAGAACATAATATAATTAAATTATGATTTACTTGATTATTGAATCATTTTTCCAAATATATTTAATAAAAAATAAATAATTAAACCAATCATATATCAAATAAAATTTCTACATCAATACAAAGTTTAAATATAACATAGTTAGAAATGCAAGATAATAATTTCATTACAAATGCACATTTTTTATTATTATTCAATCATCACATCTTCATAATTAAATCTATATTATGTATATTTTAATTATTATATTAATTTTTCAAAACCATATTCACATTTTTCATAATTGATAAAATAATTTCTTCTTATACTTTTTAATAAAATCATTTTTTAGTTAATTAATTTTTTTTATTCAATTTATAAAAAAAGTTATTTACTATAATTCATTTATTTTTTTAATGTTACAATTATTAAATTGTATAAAATAATATAATATTTATCTTGAGAAATTTATTTTTCTATATTAATTTGATAAAACAAACCAAACTTATAATTAATCCAATTACTTTCCAAAGAGGTATTCAATCCGTCCATATACTTTAATCCTTTTCTTTAGTTTCTTTTTACCACTTTTCACTTATTTTTTTCACTTGTTATTTTTTTGTATTAAAAATTTAGGTGTTATATATATATATATATATATATATATATATATATTCTAAAAAATATCAATTTTTTAATAAAAAAAAATTACTTATTTATTTACTGTTTGTTTTCTCTTGTTTCAGTCTTTCATGTTTTGATTATTTATGTTCTATACAAGTGTTGATCATTAATTCGGCAACTAGGACATAAAAATTATTGTAGCACGTGATTAATAACATTTTTTTAATAGAAATTGAATTTTTTCTCAATGGAATTGATAGAAGTGCGGTACAAGATGGAATTCAAACAACAATATATATCAAGTGAAATGAATTTGAAAATTATAAATAATGTATTATAATTTTAGAAAAATAAAGATGTAAATTATTCCTATCTCTATATCACAAGATGTCTAGATAATTTACCCTTATAAATTCTATCCTTCCTTCCTTAATGCTAAAGTCTTTTTGTTCGTTTGCCCTTAAAGGTACGCACTCCATTAATGAATAACAACCAGGAGGTGATATGTGATGATAAATTGTTTCAAGGGTAAAAAAAATTTGGAGGTATGTTAGTGGAATGTCTGCGAAACCTAGAAATATTAATAAGGGTTGTGCTGCTTTGATAGATATCAGAAGCAAACAATACAAAAATTATTATTTGGATTAACAATTCTGTTGAGCATTCCATAGATACATAGTTGGCAAATTATGAGACAATAAAAGAAATTTAAGATCATCTGCAAAGGTTATTCACCCAAACAAATTTTGCAAAGCAGTATCAATTAGAGAATGATATACAAGCTCTTAACTAGAAGCTATTCTACTATGACAGATCTTTAGGATCAATTAGCTATTATAGAATCGATAAAATTAAAGGCATGTGGTGCCTATATTGCTCGTAGAGAGCAACAATGTTTGATACAATTTTTAATGGCACTTCACAGTGATTTTGAAGGACTTAAATGTTTGATTTTGCATCGTTCTCTACTTTAAACTATTAACTCAATTGTCAATGAGTTATTAGCTAAAGAAATACATCTCCAGTCTTATTCTAAAAAGAAACTTCTAATCCTTATATGCTAGCGGTACCTTCTAAACCACTTTTTAATAATCAAAATAAGCCTTACACATGAGTTGCTTTCGACTAGTGCAATTTCTGTAAGTAGAAAGGTCATTAGAAAGCTTGGTGTCCTACGTTGAGACAACAAAATCAATCACAACAGCAATCTCAAGCTTGGAAGCTTGATAACCATTCACAATCTAATGCTCATAGACTACCTCAGGGTTACAAACCACCACAGTCTAATACTGTAATAGTAGTTTCATCAGGTCCTTTCACCAATCCTAACACTCTAAATAAGTAATTTTAGAAGTTTCTCTCCTTACAACCACAAGCTATGTCTGCTTCTTCTGTCATGGGTCATTTTCCTCATAGTTTTCAAGTATGTCACATTCTGAATGAGTCTTGGATTTTAATGCTTCTTATCATATGTCTCTAGATTCTTTATCTTTTGCTTTTATGTCTCTTTCATCTTCTATTTATGTCATGACTACTGATGGCACTCGTATGCCTTTAACAGGTGTTGGTTCTATTATTAAACTTCACTTGTCTCTTCCTAATGTTTATCTTATTCTGACACTCATATTGAATATTGCTTATATTGGTCAGTTATGTGATTCTAATAATTTTTTAGTTAGTTTTTCCTCTCTTTTTTGTTGTGTACAAGATCTACAATCTCAAAAGTTGACTGGGACAAACCATAGGAATATAGGACTATATATTTTGGATGAGTTAAAAGTGTCGATTCTTTATTGCTACTAATGTTAATTTGTCTACTTTTCATTTAAGTCCTTCTTCTTCTAGTTTTTATTTATGACATTCTCATCTAGGTCATGTTTTGTCTTCTCGTTTGAGATTTTTGGCATCCATATATGTTTTAGAAAATTTGCAAACTTGTGATATTTCTGATTATAATGGATGTAAACTGGTAAAATGTTTTGCTTTACTTTTTAATCGAAGTATTTCTGTTTCTTCTTATCCATTTGACTTGATTCATTCTGATGTATGAGGACTATTTCTTGTTTTTATAAAAAAGGGTCTCAATATTATGTTTCTTTTATTGATTATCATATTTGTTATTGTGGGATTTATTTAATGAAATATCATCCTGAATTCTTTGAGATATATACAACCTTTCGCGCTCTTGTCAAAACTCAACATTCTATTGTTATTAAATGTTTTAGGTGTGATTTGGATGAGGGAATACACCTTTAATAAATTTATGAGTTGTTTGCCCTATATGTAACTATTCACTAAACTTTATGTACAAATACTCCTGAGCAAAATGACATTGCTGAAAGAAAATATAGGCACATTGTTGAAACTACTTGTTCTCTAGTTGTTAACTTATGTTCCTGGTGTGTTTTGGGGTGAAGCTATTCTTACTACTGTAAATTTGATTAAAACAATTTCATCTTCTCATATTTCAGTTTTTCTCATTTTGAAAAGTTGTATAGGTATGCCCTTATTCTTTCTTTAGAGTTTTGGGTTGTACTTGTTTTGTTCTTCTTTCTTATGTAGAACGCAATAAATTGTCTTCTCAATTTGCTATTTTATCTTTATTGGTTATCTTGAAGATAAAAAGGGGTATCGTTTTTTTGATCCAATAATTCAGAAAAATTATGTGTCTCGTCATGTTGTCTTTCTTTAGTATATATATATATTTTCTATTTCATCCACTACTCATAACTTGACTAGATATGATCTTATTTGTATAAATCATTTTTTTTTAGGATTTTGATAGTTTATCATCCCAGGTTCCTAGTACTTCAAATCCCCTTTCTCATGTTCTTACCCCGTTACCTTTACATTCTACCTGACTAATTCGTACTGATCATTCTGCAACTATTAACACTTTACTCTCCGATACACCTAAAGATCCCTTTTCTTATATGGTCCTCCAAGCTTCATCTGAGATTGTGGATTCACCTTTACGTCAATTCACACATATTCATAAGTCCATAAAGTTACCATATTTTGCCTACTTTTATTATTCTTCTTCATATTTTACTTTCTTTTTAACTTCTGTTCATTGTCTATCTAAGCTTTTTTCCTATAAAGAGGCAATTTTTGATCTTTATTGGCAGCAAACTATGGATGAGGAACTTTCAGTTTTGCATAAAATAAATACTTGAAATTTGGTTCTTTTACCTCTTGGTAAGAGAATTGTTAGTTGTCAATAGGTGTATAAGATCAAGACTAATTCTGATAGATCTATTAAGCAATACAAATCTAGGTTGGTTGCAATAACTTCAGTTTGTTAGTGGTATATCTCTTAATTTGATGTTAAAAATATCTTTTTGATTGGAGATCTTTAAGAAGAAGTTTATTTGGAGCCTATCCTAGTGTTTCACATGATTTTAGGTATGTTTGCAAGCTCAAAAAAGCATTATATAGTCTTAAACAAGCACCTCATACTTGGTTTGAGAAATTTTCTAAGTATAGATTCATCATTCTTAGATTCCTCCGAGCCACTTTGAGATTTTATAAGTACGGGTTTCACCCTCTATGAGTTCTCCTTAGCCTCTTAAATTTTTTTTTCTAAATATAGATTCACCTTTCTTATGTTCCTCCAGCTACTTAATTTTTTTTAAGTACATACTCATTTTTCTTGAGTTCCTCCCGGTCACTTAAACTTTTCTAAATATAGGCTCCACCTTCTATAGTTTTCTCCACCTATTAGAAAACTTTTCTAAGTATGAAGTCATTTATATCTTACCTCACTCTCCTAGAATTTTTTTTTTTAAATATGGGTTCCTCCATTGTTCCCCTTTATATACTTAGAAATTTCTTCAAACAATGTGCAAGCCTCTACACACGGACTCTTCGATGTATTACCTGGGGTTTTCACCTCTCTTCTCATATAAAGAAAATTTTATGAACTCATCATAATAACCAAGTATTTTTACAAGTCTTTGCGTATAAATATCACAAATACCTGGAGGCTACTAATAAATCCAAATTCAATGGGCCTAAAAAAACCTTGAAAGCCTAAATATTCACTGTCTTAGGCAACATGCCTAGGCATAACTGTCTCATAGGTTTAGCTTAGAGGAAGAGTCTAACCGTCATGGGCTCAACCTTGGAGAATAACCTAACACCATGAGCTAAGTCTTAGGGAAGAGCCCAACGCCATGAGTTCAACTTAGAGGATGAGCTTAACCTTTGTTAATGTTTGTTAAAGGAATATTTATCTATCATTAATACTATAAGGAAAAAAATGACATTCCAACCTCTCATTTCCACAAAATAACTAGACTTATGAGCTATCAATACCTCATGAATAATCATTTTCAAGCTCTAGGTTCATAATCTCCATTCTCTATTGTATACATATTTTCAAAGCATCTCTTTCTAAAATATCATTGCATTCTTTCTCTAAAAAGATACTCATTTAAGCATCTAAGAGTCCCTAATTATACCATAAGAGACCTTATGCAGATACTAGGCACCAACCACTTTAGCTAGAAAAAATAAATCAGATTATTACAACCAAGAGATTAACCAATTATCCAATATATAATAAGCCTTGTTCTTAAAGCTACTTTAATTTTTTAAGACATCATCACTTGGCTAAGGAGTTTTCCCATCTTCTTGTAATAAAAATATTCCAACCAATTTCATTTATGACTCATCTGATGTATAGGCCTAATTTTTCATTTTATGATGTAATTATTTGTTCATGTTATATCTAATTAACATATCAATGAATTACAATTAATTATTGATTCTAATTGAGTCAATTTTACAAATATGGAATATTTTTAAAGTACAAATTTATTAATTTAAGGGGTAATTTTGAATAATTAAGACAAACATATGAGCAAATTATAAATTAGATATTTCTATAGAATTTTAAAAAGATTCATTCCTCCTTTGACTTTTTAGGTTCAAATATTTGAACCATCACTTATGAAATAGTCAATGGTAATTAGAAGAAGACTAGAACATTAAGGGCCATATGTCGCTATTCAAGTTTTTTTTAATGCAAAAAAAAAAAAAATCTAGTCATTAATATCGTGTTTTATAAGAGAATAAAACTTTAATCACGAATGCAAAATCTGACGATATATTTTTTCAATACCAAAACAGTGACATATTAGACAATTGTTTTTAAATGTTGAGACGACAACATGTTGAATAGATTTGTGTCAACCTGGTTTAACCAACTACTTAAACAATTTTAAGAGGATGAAAATGCAGCAATATTTTTTTAAAAAAATTAACAATCACGCCATACCCATTAAAAGAGGTCCGACCTGTATGCTAGGTCTTTTTTTTTCCAATACCAGAGGGTGGACAATGTGTTATCAGCCTCTAATTTTTCAAATGATGCAACGTTTTTAGAATCCAAGAATCGCAGAGTCGCTAAAAAATAAAGGAAATTGGTATTTAATGCTTAAAAATCATTTTTAACCTATTTTGATCCAAAACACTTAGAAAACACCTTAAAGACCTTGATAAATCAGTTTACATCCTCAAATAACCCAAAGACTAGTCAAAAAATCCCAAACTAACCCGAATTCAAAATATTTGCCGAGCTCACATATACTCTTTCAAGTAATAGGAAAGCCAAAAAACACTCGAGTGGAACTTCTCTCATTGAATGAGACCCATTAACACTAAGATCGACCTTTTATGTGGCCAAAATTAGTGTTAACCATTATTCTTTCTCTTTCCACCATAAATCGGTTACTTTCTCTGTTCTCTCTCAAACTAGGAACTAAAAAAGTAAGAAAAATGAAGTTTTGAACCAAAAATCATTTTTATGGAAACTAAAGGGACCAAAAATGTTTATTTGGAAAGTATGAGGACTAAAATGATTTTGTTGTGCTGATTTTGAAACAACTACCTATTTTCCCTACTATTTTCACCTGAATCCTTTGCCTTTTAATTATATTCTTTGTTAACAATTTAAAAGCGATTAGCCATTAATTTGGTCAGAAAAGGATTTAATCAAAGAGAAAAAAGTACGAGGATCAAATTTTTTTTAAAAAATCATTGATCTAATCTAAATTGAAATATGAAAGGGAGAATATTGATTGGAGCTACAATATTTTCCTGAAAGGGCTTAGTTTTTTTTAATTCATCCAATCATAAATTTTAAATTTGAGATTTTTCATTAATTTCTTAATAAGATAGCATAATACTCAAATTAGTCCAACTCGTATAATATAAAAAACTGATTGGCATAGAAGAATCATTGTGCACCCTTTCTCATATTGCAATAGACGAGAACAATAACTTTTTTAAGTTATTGAACGAAAGATAAGGGAGAGAGTGAGGAAAGAGGAAAAAAAGAGAAGAAATAAAAAGGGGCGTTGGAGCTGCGTCATGTCTTCACCGACGACACGTACTACCCAAACATGGCAACTTCCTCACACTTTGACGCGTGTTTTACACACGCCAACCAAATTATTTTTGGCCATTCATTATTATTTTTTATCTAGTCCCTTTCTTTTTGATAACTATTATATTTTTTGTTTTGGTCCCTAAATCTTTTATAGGTCTTTAGTTTGGTCCCAAACTTCATTCCCCCCAAGCCTAAAGAAGATTCAATCAAGGAGAAAGGAAAGGAATGGAAATGAAAGAGATTTTTTTTTGTTCGGTCCCTGGTTCTCTAATAACTCTTGAATTTTTTTTATTGTGGTTCCTGGTTTTTTTGTGGCTTTGTAGTTCGGTCCCAAACTTCATCCTTCCCGAGCCCAACGAAGGCCAACCAAAGAAAGAAATAATAGAAAAGACAACTAGCTAAACCGAGTTACCTCATTATGGTCATGTCATAACCTTACTTGCACATGTAGTGAGTTAACTTGGGTCGGTGAAGATCAACTTAATATGACGTTATCTTTTCGTTCCTCTTTTTTTTTTATATCCATTTTTTGTGATTTTTCCTTTTATATTAGTCGTTTTGTGTTTGAGCCTGATTAAGTTAGGCGGGGGTTGAAATGACGGTGCCTTTAAATTTTTTTAGATCTAGATCGGATTTTGAACATGGCAGCCGAGTCGTGATTTATCCCTTTGGTCAAATGGCACATGCTAAAGCAATTTATCGAGTTAGACAAGGGTTAAAATAGCAGTGTCCTTAGCCAAAATAGGTTTTGAATAGGTTGAAGGGGTCGCGATTGGCCCTTTAGTCAAATAACACATATTGAACAAACTCCAACATAGTTGAATTTTAAACCCAGGCCATCCAATGGCCTACAACATGGAGCAACCATGATAAAAAAGAAAAAGAAGAAGAAGCAAAGGAACTATGCTAGCATATTGTTTTGTTTTCAATTCAATTTTTATTTTTTCATCCTCAAAAAACATTGACAAATAATTAAATAAATATTTTTAGTATATTTTTATGCATATAAATTTTGATTAATTTTATTGAATACATTGATCAATGCATATTTTAGATTTGTTTTATATTCCACATAGAATTTAACACCATCCATGCTTTTTTTTGTTCTTTTTTTTCCCCGAACGCAACGTAGCATGGACTAGTACATTTGCCTGTGCTCTGTTGCGGGTCAGACTATTTTTTTTTCTAAACTTAAAAAAAATGTTGAGTATGAAGAATTTTTTGACAGTATCATTAAATCCAATCAAGTAGTTCAATCTCGAAACTTACTAACCCAGCTCCTTACTTAACTTGAGTTTCAAATTAAACCGCGTGAGAGCTGATCCAAAATGATTTATTTAATTTAATGGGTTCAAAGACAACTTGGATGACCAGTAAAAATATAACATAACTTTTAAAAAAAACTTTAAGATGATAATTTATTTTTTATTGAGACGATGTCAAATTAGATCGACCCCAGTCACCCTGCGTTTTGGGTTATGGACTTCAATAGGTTTACTAACTTTGTTATTTTTGTAAATAATTTTTATTTAATTTTATGATAACATTAGATGCTTTCAAAGTCGAGTATCAATCATAAAAAAGATATTTATTTGAAATCGTGACAATCTTATAGAAAATAGAAAAAAATAAATTATGAATTTCATTTCCTAACTAATCCAATACTGAATAAGATTGAAATAAAAATCAATTAAAAAAATTAAATATCAAAAACTAAAAAAAAATATATCATGTTTGATGAGTAAATTAACTAAACTTGTGAATTAGATAACCCGGATCAACAAATCAAACCTGTAAACTAGGTAATGAACTCCATTGACATCAATAATTTTTTTTTCTAAATTATTATTTATTTAATTATATGATAATAAAAATAAACTATAACAAAATCGAGTGTCAAACAAATACTGAGATATGTTTTTAATACTAAGATAATCTTATAAAAAATAAAACAAAATAAATTTTAGTCTAAGAATAAAATTGAAAATAATAAATTTATTAAAAAAAGGGTTAAACTTGCCACACAATAAATTTTAAATTTTATTTGACGATTAAATTATAACATAATAGTCTAGATTAAATTTTAAAATGTATTTAGATTGAATAATTATTAAGTCCAAACATTCCCTTACGACTATCATGTTACCAAACACAGGTAAAGAAAAAAAAAAGCAAAAGTGTACTATTCCTTTTTGGGTGAGCGGTCAGCCACACAAACATTCAAGTAAAGGTTTTTTTTTATAAAAAAAACATTAAAGTGAAGTTAATTTATTTGTAATTACGCATAATAAAAAAAGAAAAACGAAGAGGGGAGAGAGAGAGAGAGAGAGAGAGAGAGGATAGGGAATGACAATCCCAACAAACCCATAATAGTAGCAGCAGTTACAGATGACATATCAGAATCCATAGTCTCTCTCTCTCTCTCACAAACGAACAAAGTAACAACAACTTTAGCTGCTTAAGTCATCTTACGTTAGCAGCTGTCCTTCCTCTCCATTTTTAACGTTCCTCCCTTTCAACTCTCTCTCTTCTTCTCCCCCTCTCTTGAGTAAGAGGGAACATTCTCAAAAAAAAAAAAAAAAAAAAAACATACAAATAAAAAAGCCAAATGTTCTTCTCTCGCATTTTCACCCCCCACTGCCAAAAACCCTAACTTTATTTCGCTCTCTCTCTCTCTCTCTCTCTCTTTTCGTTTTCTCACTGCAGAATAAATAAATAAATAAATAGAACTAACAACTTTGATCACTCATTCCTCCTACTTTTTTTTTCTTTCCATTTCGGCTTATTATGTATCATCTCTGTCAGAATTCATCATCATCTTCATCATCATCATCGTATCCCTTTAATCTCTCTCTATAAGCTTATTACATTTCTATACATTTTCCTGTTCCTATCTGATCTTGCCTCTATTTCTCTTTCTCTTTCTTTTTCACTGATAGAAATAAAAAAAAAACTTGGTTGGATTTTATGCTCAGTGGTTTTTCTTGATTTCCAATAAATAAATAAAGTTAAGGTCTTTCTGGTTTCTGGGTTTTTTAGCATCTATCCATGGCTGCGGTTGCTGAGATTACCAGTGAGGCTGCAGTGGCTTCCAACAACAACACCACCGCCGCCAACAAAAATGATAACAACAATAATTTGGACTCAGAAACAAAGCCAACATCAGAATCTGAATTCACTGTCCAAAAGCTTGTGGATATGTTCACCAAGTTGAATCCCTTGGCTAAGGAGTTTTTCCCATCTTCTTATAGTAAAAATAATCCAAACGAACTTCATTTCAACAATTTTGCAGTCCCTGTTAAGCAATCGGCCAATGACAACTTCCCTAAAAGGGTATTTTTTTTTGTCTCTGATCATTTCCATTTTGATCTTGCATTTCTGTTTTTTATATTTTTTTAATTGGTTCTATGTAGTTTTGATTGGTGTTTGGTCAATTCTTCTTCTTCTTTTTCTGTGTTATTTGGGTTTTGTTTGTGTTTTTGACAAATGGGTTTTTTGGATTCTGCCAGATTTTGGAGTTCCCTATTTTTTGTAATCTTTGAGGTTATATATCTATCTATCAAATTTTGAATTTGATGACTGATCCATTTGTTTTCGGCTATAAAAATTATGTTGTTGATTTCTAAAATTAGCTAACAATTTGTTGTAATGTTATCCTTGGATTGAATATCACAACTGCCATTATGATTTCAACGATAACTGGGGTTTTAGGTTTTTATAATTTTTTTTTTTGTTAATCATTGGTCAATATGATTTTAGCTGGGTATGATAGAAGGGCTTTGTTATCTTAATCAGATCCTAAATTAATATGGTTGGTTGAATTAGAAGATAGGTTTCCCCATTTTACGTCTTAATTCGATTTTGTAGCTCTTACCGCGTATTAATCCTTCTTTATAATATTAATTTATATGTTATGAAGCGGGTTTCTGATATATGGTATGTTGTCTTTGAGTTAATTCGATTTTATAATATTAATTCGATTTTGTAGTTCTTACCGTGCATTTTTTTTTCTTAACCGTCGGTAAGATCACTCTGCATGCTTGTTAGTTCTAAGCTGCTCGGCCTTTCATTCAACCGGGGATAGTTTTTTTTTCCTCTTTTTTCTTCGTGTTTTTTTATTAAAGTTTTAAGATTTTGGCAATTTCAGCAAACATTTCTTTTTCGGAATTAATATGGCAACGCCACTGGAAAACTATGAGAGAAGCTTTTGTGACATGCTACTCTTTTTATCTGTTCTTTTTCTTGGTTATGTTTGCTGAAATCTTACTTGTGTTTTTACAGAAAAGAAATAACTTTAACCAGGGGAGGAGGAAGTTGAATGGGAGAGCTTATAGAGCCCAACAAGAAGACAGTATTAGACGAACAGTATATGTTTCTGACATTGATCAACATGTATGTTTCTGAGTTCCATAGCAAAAGTTTTACGCTACGTTGATGCATCGATTTTTATAGCTAGTGGTTTTGCTCTTCTGTTCTGAGTTTAGAGAAACTGGTTCACAATTTAGGTAACTGAAGAGCGGCTTGCTGGCTTATTTAGTGGTTGTGGACAAGTAAGTTACGATCCTCATTAATATTAATTCGTTATTTGGCAGTTTCTACTATAAGGATAATTCTGAATCTCGGTGATCCATGTTAGTTCATCATGCGTTTTATTTTTATTTTTTTTAATTTTATTATCATGATGGCCCTGTTTCACTTCAAAATGATCTTTCCCCCCCCAGCAAAGTGGATTTCATTTCCTTATTCATTAGTTGTGTTTAGTTCATCCTAAAGAACTAGAACTTGGAATATGTGCTCGCTTGATATTTTGCTCGTATGTTGTGTGTTTTTCCTTTGATCAATTGGTTCCTGTAGTTTTTCCACAGTTTATGATCATTATTTTTTCCTGTTTCTCAACAATATTGATGTCATTCTGATGAACATGGATGAAGACATGCCAAATTCTCAGATATGGTGTCCTTACTTTAGTTTGGAAATTCTTAGAGTTTTGTTCATTTGTTTTCAATAAGAATTTGTTCAATTCAAGTACCATTGCTATGTTTTCTGGAGACCACTAATTCTTTGGACCATACCATGAAAGTTCTATGGAAGGCAAATCTAAAGTTTGCCTTGAGGTTGCCCTTGATGTGAGGTACAAATTGCTGTTAGGTGTAAGTTGCCATTTGGCACTAAATCACAAGGAGCATACTTTATGTGCCCTAATCCAGTTGAATCATACCATTTTAACCTCAACTCATAGTGTTGCTGCACATTTTTCTTTCTCTTTTATATTTTTCCTTTCTAAAAAAAATTGAATTATGCACAACTTTTGGGATAACTTTCCTTTCTTTTATTGATGGTGGGAGTGAGTAGAGTTTGATCAAGGTTCATGGAAGGACTTTAACTTTTCCAATTTAGCTCCTATTAATCATACTAATAATATTTAACGGCTCTTGGTCGGCGCGCAAGCTGAAAGAAAAAACACAAGTTAGCACACCCACAATTAATTGTTTGGGAGTGTGATAGCAGTTGCTTTTCATCTAGAAATGCATTAAAATAATATTTTTTTATTTTTTAAAAATCATTTTGACATCAGCACATCAAAACGATCTGAAAACATTAAAAAAAAATTAAATTTAAGCAAAAAAAAAAGTTTTTTGAATTTTTGTGGAACGCGGTTTGTACCGCATTCCCAAACGGTCTCTTAGTTGCATATACTCATAATTGGTTTCAGATTTTGCATTTGAGTATAATTTTTAATAAAAAAAATATTTTTTATTTTGTTACTTTACCAATTCAATATATTTGTTTTATTATTTGGTCGTGTCGGATTCTTAGAATTACTGTTGATAGTTTCACACATTTGTTAAAATCTATTGGACTTAATAAAATTCAAGCTAATTGTGGTAGTATGGCAATGTTTTGACTAGGAGATTTATGTTTTCCTTCTTGATCTTCATCTGGTATGTAGTTTTCATAATGGATGCTATTTATGGAACTGGCCTCGTGTGTTTCTGTTATTGACATATTTCTTTTCTTCTCACTGTTTTAACTTCTGCTAGAGAGTTGCAGTTTATGTTATCAGTTCTATATTGCTGGTTTTATTACATTATAATGACTTTATGTTGCATAAGAGCTTGTGAAGTTTTTGTCTTCTCATAGTTTAAAAGATTTGTAGTTTCAATGGATCTCTGCTATCATCTTTCTATCATACAATATAGTTTCCATACAAACATGATGGCAAGTATTTTTATCTCTCCAGAGGTTATAGGTGTATTATGTGCATGTACAGATATGCACATAATCAATTTGTGGTGAGTGTTTTAGTACTGTCTTGTATTTCATTATTTGTCAATTTGTGCCTCCACTTTTTTCTTTTTGTTTTCATCCATAATATGTTGGGTCCATGCTATTACCAATGGTTAAAAGTCCCCTTTTTATTTATTTTATCTCACATGCAAACTTAGACCATATTTTGAAGGATGTTTACAAGTCAGGTTCCACATTTACTTGTATTGAAGAATGAAGAAGTGACCTAAATTCTCAGCCTGGGCTATAAATAACAAGATAGCCTAGGATTATCTACCATTTGTGTAACAGACAAAACTGGCTGAAATTTCTGATAACCCTGAACCAACTTAATGATTGAGGATTTACTTGTTTTGTTACTGCTTTCTTGTAATTGTTCAGTAGATGGTTTCCCTTTCACATTTTGCCATTCATTAACTTTGCTTTCACACAAGAGCCACCTTTTTTTAATGCTTAAAATTCAGATAAATTATAAATTAGTCCTTGTTGTTTTGAGAAATGAATTAATTAGTCCCCCCCTTTTCAAAAACTAATTATTTAATACTTTTCATCCATTTTATGTTATTTTCCAATTTTAAAAGATCAAAAAAGGAAAAAAATAAATAGATATTATGGAAATATTGATAAGAAAAGAAGACAATTTTTGAAATAAATTAATATTAAATTAAGCATGGTCATCACTGGTCAATAGACTAAATAATTAGGTTTTGAAACATGGGGGACTAATTAATTTGTTTCTCAAAACTAGAGGGACTACTTTATAATTTACTCTTAAAGATTCACATTAGAATTATTAATTAGATTTTATGAGCTACTATCTATTGGTTCTCGTAGTTCATGAGATATTTGGTTGTTTGCATATAAATTGAGGTAACCTGAAAAAATGGTTCAAAATTTGTAAGATGATAGATTTTCACAATTCCAAAGACTCATAACCAACCAGTGCTTGCGTCCTAGTTGCTGCACTGCAGCTCCTTGAGTCCTTTACCCACAATTTTCCTCCTTCCATGTGTTTTAT
This sequence comes from Populus x sibirica, assembly GCA_019202695.1. Classification (NCBI taxonomy): domain Eukaryota; kingdom Viridiplantae; phylum Streptophyta; class Magnoliopsida; order Malpighiales; family Salicaceae; genus Populus; species Populus x sibirica. The sequence continues at coordinate 1,910,040 of JAGMVL010000575.1, read as the reverse complement.
GGTGTTTATAACTTTTACTATACCCTTGTGCTTTTGTCTTGAGACTTTGCCTTTATGGGCATATCAAAAGGAAATACATTACCTTGCCCCTTTTTGTTCAAGCTGCATGCCCCTTTTTTCATGAGCATGGTTTTTGCTATCTCATCAGTATTTATATGTTGGATTGAAGGTTGTTGATTGCCGGGTTTGTGGTGATCCGCATTCAGTTCTTCGTTTTGCATTTGTGGAGTTTGCTGATGAGCGTGAGTGAACAGCTGCCTGCAATCATTTAACATATGTATTTGTATTTGCACAATCTATATGTAATTATAAGTATTTCTTACATGAGAAGTTGGATTTATTTCAACAGAAGGAGCAAGAGCAGCTTTAAACCTCGGTGGGACAATGCTAGGATACTATCCAGTCAGAGTGCTACCTTCAAAAACTGCTATCCTTCCAGTGAATCCTACATTCCTCCCTAGGGTATGAATGAATTTTATTTTGTCCCTTTTAACTTGTGTTAATTTCTGCATGATAGTGCTATTTTAGCAAGTGCACAAGTTTTGATGCTTGAGAGGGGGCTTTCTTGATGATACCAACATTTTTACTAAATGCAGTCTGAAGATGAACGGGAGATGTGCACTAGGACAGTCTACTGTACCAACATCGATAAAAAGGTAACACCTCCTCCTTGCATTAAATAGATTGATGAACCTTTGAGTCTATTGGCATCATGGGCTCAACTGTCTTCTGATATTTGCCATTGTACTGTTATGCTTGCTGATTTAGTTCACAACTTCACTCCTATTTAAATTCTTCCAGTTAATGAAGTTCATTGTAAATGCAGGTTTCTCAAGTTGAAGTCAAGAATTTCTTTGAATCAATATGTGGTGAGGTGAGCATAGCACCAAAACATCTCCACCCTCCCCCTTCAGACGAGTGAATGCCAAGAGTTCTTCATTGTGTGACCCAACTCTTTCTCTTGTCTTGTTTTATTGACAGGTTACTCGCTTGAGACTTTTAGGGGATCAGGTGCATTCAACTCGTATAGCATTTGTTGAATTTGCTATGGTAAGCTATGATGTTGATGTTATTGAAAATTCTTGAAATTGCATCAAGTTTATGAAATTGATGGCTAGTGTGGTCACACACACACACACACACACACTCTTATGTAACAAAAGCACCATACTGTAAGCATGTTCAGCTTTTAATTTTGCTGGTTTGCACAAACTTTCCTTAATGAACAAAATTATTCTTTCATCTGTGTTTTTCACACACAACAATAGCTGACATAGTGTAAACATGTCTGTCTTTTCTTGGTACTGGTTTGAATGACCTGCCATTGGTTTTGTTTTTATGTTTTTCTTTATTTTTAAATCAAGGAGTTTTGGGGGCAGGGAGTATGGGAGCTATCTTGACTATTTTGATTTCAATTTTCTCTTATGGATTTTTGTTTTACCTATTTGGAGATATAAGTAGTCATTCTTCAACTCTGTATCATGGTTAGACTTAATGTGGTGAGAATAAACTTCTCGTGTTAAGAATAGGGTTCATATACTTTTCCACATAATATGCATCCTATCACACCATTTTACCCTTGTAGTGTCCTGTTTGTTGATGGCAGAGGCTGTGTGTATGCTATCTTGGGCAACTTGGAAGTACAATTGTTGTGATCGGTGGTTATTGAGTGGGATGCATGGAAATTTCATGGAAATTTTATATATATTTTTAGTATCCTATTGCATCTTGTATTTCCTTGTGTTCATGTAGGGTACACTTCTAGGACCAGCCCATGGATGTGGGAAAGGTAGTACTGACACTAAGTGCTGAATAAATTGTGACTATATTGAATGCATTTTTGTTGCACTGCATCACATTTCATGGAACTTTAGGATTATTTTTAGAATTTCAAGGTTTTCAAATCTTTTGAATTTCATACGAGTTTAGGAGAGTAATCTTGGGATTTACCAGACAAATGATATTTAAAATTTGATTATTTTAAGATTATGATCTATTAGGATTTTTGATCATGTCTAGTGATAAGTTTCCCAAGTTTTTGGGTTTGTAAGTGCAGTCTTGGCTCAATAACGTGAACTTGCTACAAAATTATTTAAAGGATCTTAACAGTGCATTAAAGGTGAAAATTTTAAAAGGGCTATTCTAGTATTTTAAAAGCTGGACCAACTAAAGTTTTAAATTTTATTGAGACCCTCACCTCCTTAACTCTTTGACCAAACACCTCCACTAACCTGTCTCACTATTGTGAATTGCTGTGTATCCTTTCTTTTCATGTCATATGTTCCTTCATGTAGTTCAGCCTCTCTCTCTCTCTCTCTCTCTATACACAACAATAACCATGAACTTGGCAAAAAAATATTGAACTCTAAATATTAAAAAATCTTATTGACTGGACTTACTAAAGATTTGAATTTTATTGACTCTCACTCATTTTCTCTCCCACTTTTCTAACACCTCCTTCCTCCATTTACTTTGTGAACACATACCTTCACCAACTTTTTCTCTCTATTGTGAATTGCTGTCATGCTGTGTGTCCTTTCCTTGCTTGTTAGATTTTCGTTCTTGTAGGTTCAGCCTTTGTATGTTTGTGTGTTGCACGTTTTCTTGCAAGTGAGAACAAAAATCATGCCCTGTATCTATAAAATATCATTTTCATGGATGCAATGAGAGAGTATTGTACAAGTTTTAGTGTGAATTTATTTCCAAGGTTGTTTAAGCTATTCAATTTGACAAAGGTGATTAATGATTCATTATGAAGAAAGTGGAACCTAGCATACCTCTAAGAGTTTGGTGTTGAACTAGATTTAATATCAGATAGTTGTTTAAGACAGGGAAATTGATAGGACTGGAGAGGGTATAAGATAGCAACAATAATCTCTATATAAGCTGCACTAGTAGGTACTATACCCTATATTCTTCTTCTTCTTCTTCTTCTTATGTTGGAGCTATTAATCATGTGCAAATTCTCAAAGAAAGCAAAAAAAGAAAAAAAAAAGCATTGCTTACCACTGATGTTGATTGTAATAACTGCATTGCATCTTGCAGGCAACTGTAACGATTTATGTGCATGGTATTTTTACATGTAAATTAATCATCATAATGTTTAATATAGACAGCAAAGATGAAACATTTAGCTGTGATGCTCCCAATTGATTTCATTTAATCATGCAAACAACTGCCATTCCTTTCCTTTTGCAATCTTGCTCTTTTCTGATTCTTTTGATTTTGTAAACAGGCAGAAAGTGCCATCATTGCACTGAATTGCAGTGGGATGGCCCTGGGATCGCAGCCTGTCAGGTATATTGTCACTGAACTTGAATTGAATTTTCTTTTTAGAGGATTTGAACTAAGCCAATGCCAACACATCTAAAATATTTGAGTTTTTTTAGGGTAAGTCCTTCAAAGACTCCCGTGAGGCCGCGAGTTACTCGCCCAGCAATGCATTAACTAATCACCAGAGTCTAAGACCCTTGGATAGAATTCAGTTATTTCCTAGTTGAGAGGAACTCTGTTGTGCTGAAGGGATGGTGAAACTTTCTCTTGTTTCAGTGTTTCCATCTTTTCCATCGCAACCGAAACTTTTAATGTGACTGAAACATATTGTTGCCTGCTTCAAATTGAAGTTTTTACAAGACTGTCTCAGTCTCCAAGGACCTTTTACCTTAATTCCATCCCTTTGTTTAAACCATTCATCTGCTTTTGTTAATTTTACCTTCAATTGCATCTGTTATGATCACGGTTAAAGACGACGCATATAACTTGATCTGGTAATTTCTTTTAATAACTTTTTAGTGCATTTTGCAGCAGTAATTGGGTGCCCGATCCTTGTAGTTGTGGAGGGGGCATTAATTCAGAAAAAAAGCTAACGTTTCAAGCAACCATGAATGATGCGGCACCTTCCTGACTACAACACTCAAATATTATTAAGGTTTACAAGTCATAGCCAGATCCGAAGGGGTTAGGAAATGAGGGAATTGGTGACGGGTGACGATTAGGATGTGTTTACTGAGTATTTGGAATCTGGAAAAACGGAAAAACAAAGCTCCAAGAAGGCACTCCTAGGCTTCACGATTCACACCTTAGATAAAATGTAGCACCCTTCTAACATAAATTCAGTTTCCTAGATCATATGTTCTAGAGGAGGTCCACCATAGCTTGTGCCAGGCAATCCCGGAAGAGTTGATTTGTCAATCTTAGAAAATTACAAAAATACCCCTTATCAGACCACCGTAATTTAAAGTAAAAAAAATTTAAAATTTCAACCGTAGGGTCCCGTTATTTTTTTCATAAAGATTAAGATCGAGGCCTTAAAAACTCTTCATTAAAATCCAAATACAGTTAAAGTCAAATAAGGGGACTTCTTTCCATTTCACTAAATATTTATGATACCCACCATATGAGTTGAAATGACATTGTTGTCTGTAATGTCTTAAAGTTCATTAATCACTTTAAAGTTCTCCAAAAACAGCTTGCACTTTCTGTCCCTGTCCGAGACAATGATTTGGGGCCATGAAGTCTAACCATTTATTGGAAGAATATTGCAACATGAATAAACCATCCAGTAGTAGGTGATGCAGTGGTAAAAACTTATGATTAAGAGATTTGTTTCCCCTGTGATTTTAAGTTTGAGCTCTATGATTGCTAATATAATAGCCACTAGAGGTTTGCATGGTCGTTAACTTCAGGATCCGTGGGATTAGTCGAGGTACGCGCAAGCTAACCCAGACACCCATGTTAATAAAAAAAACATTGCAATATGAACAACATTCCTTATCTTAAAACTAAGGATGATATATATATATATATATATATATATATATATATATATATATATATATATATATATATTTCTTAGAAGCGATCTATGGCCATAAAGATTGTCATGGCTTGGCTTTAATTTGTTCTTGACAATCCAAGTACTAGGCTTTTGACAAGACTACTGTGGAATGAGAAATAGAGACCGGAATTCTGGCTCTTTCTGTTAGCCACTTAGCAAGTTTAGCAGAGTCTCCATCTTCATGGAGGCCTTTTAACTTTCATATCCGTCTCTATTTATATAAAAAAGTGATTTCCAATTCTTTTATAATGAAAGTTTTCATTCATGACCAGTTTTTATTAAATAAGATACATAAATTATGATAATTAATATGTTTTATATTTATCAAACAAAGTTAACCAGGACAATTTTAGAAAAAACACTACATCGATTATTGTATTTTAGACATATATTGAAAAAAAAATATAAATATAATATATTATTTACATTTTTGATTTGGGTATAAAGCTCAATCAAGTCACAGAACATCCTTTGGCAAAAGTCTCTCAATATCCCTAGGCACAAACTTGGCAGCAACATTCTTCAAGCTTGTCCAACATAACCTTTCTTCAACCATTGTTACTATTTTGCTAAAATTCTCAATGACTTTATTCTCAATTCCAACTTTGTTTTCGATTTATAAGGTATATGCTTAAAGAAATTCAATCTATTTTCAGGTTTTGGATTCGACTTCTTTTAGCTATTAATACTATTAAGAACCTCATGATCAACATACATAACAAATTCTTTTATAAATTAGATAATATCGCCAATAGGCCAATAGTATAAGGATTGTATAGCGTTTTGTTTAGAATCATTAGCTTTTCACTAAGAAAAGATGATCTAATTAAGCAAGTAGATCACTGATGGACCAAAGATTTATACAATATTTTTAGAAAAAAAATATTTAATTGGCCTAAGCCGACCTAAATCATAATCGTGGGCTCAATTGTTGAGTCTATGCCCAACGCTCCTATGAGCTCGGGCATGGTACCTAAGCCTAGGTGTTGGGTGTGCACCTAGCACCCTGTGGTCTCTGGTAACATGCCCGAGCCTAGGTGTTGGGCCTGCGCCCAACACCTAATGGACTCTAGCACTATGTTTAAGCCCAAGCGTTGAGCATATGCCCAGCATCGTGGGCTCTGACTCATGTTTGAGCTCAAAAGGATAACTAAACATTCTTGGGCTCAACACACATCCTAGCTTCTTCTGAGCCTAACTTTATGACCTGAACCAAAACTCTTTGCCCTCTTATCAATACATGTATAAGAGATATTTGTCTTTTAGTATCGTTCATGTTAGAGACATTTACCCTATTAATACATATGTAAGGGGTATTTATCCCTCATTAATGTTTATGTCAGAGATATTTATTTTCTATTAAAAAATATATAATGAATATTTATTCCTTATTAATGCTTAAAGCAAAATGACTCTCTAGCTTCACCACTCGTGCAAAAAAACAAGGTTCATGAGCTATATATACTCATTGAACTATCAAAGTAAAAGGTTCACAACTTTCATTCTCAACATACACATATCATATTCTTACATATCCTTGATTCTCATATCAAAACAAGAACAAACAATTTTTTTCTTAGAATTTAATGCACTTTTTCTATACAAAGATATTGGCATAAGCATTTGAAGGTCCCTAAATCCACCACCATTAGACTTTTTTTGTAGGTATCAAGAGCATTGCATCAAGCCATAACTTACCTTCACTATGGAGAATATAAGTAATTATAAGAACATTTAATTAACCCATAATTTAATTACGAAAGAACCCTATTTCTAAGCATTTTTAATTTTGAAACTCATCAATCACCAATTCTATTATGGAACCAGTACAAGAAACTATAAGTACTTGATAGAAATCAAATAACTTTATAATTGGAGTCTTTATCATTTTTTTTTCTTAAAGGTTTTAAAAGGGACCTTTATATATAAAAAAGTTTCATTTCTTCATGTTAATGATAGGTGCTAACATTTTAAATAAACCTTCTATAAAATTTAGTTAGCCTTTAAAAAACAAAACTCTTTCCCTCATATAAAGTGATTGGTGTTAGCCATTCAAGAATAGTCTTAAATTTATCCAGATCTTCCTCCATAACTTTTGTTGACATAAAAAAACCTAAAAATTCACCATGAGAGCTCATGAAAGGGAAATTTCTTCATATTTTCTAAAAGTGGAAAAAGGTCTTCCTCTTTGGATTTTCTATAAACCAATACTATCATCAAATAAACAACAAAAAACTAGTAAAAAAAAAGGTAAAAAGATGTTTCTTATAATTCACGTAAAAGTGTTTGGTGTATTGTATAAGATATAAGACATGACCAACCACTTATATAGATAATCCATTGTCATAATTGTTGTTTTCTACTCAACCTTAAAGCATCTAAGTGATTGATTATAACCACTCTTAAGATTCATCTATGAAAAATGGTAGCTCCACTCATTATGCATAACATGTCGTTAAGCTTGGAGCCTAGAAAATGATATTTAACAATTGATGTTGTAAATAAGTGATTGATATTTGTTGCTTTCTTACTCAAAGTCTTCTTTGACTAGGAATTGATTGGTTTTTGCACGCTTATAACTTCATTAATTGATATAGTAAAAGGTTATTTTAGTTTCATAGCATGCTGGTTTAAACTAACATCTTGCTTACATTTTCTCTTGTTATTCTTGTTTTTTTGAACGTTATTTTTGGATTTTAACTCATTGACTACTCTCTGTTTTATTCTCTATCAACATTTTGAATTGGTTTTTCATTCTCCACTCTGATACGTAGTTTAGTTTTAGTGAAGTATTAATATCATATATCGTCATACTCTTAACGCTTTAAACAAGTGTGTCCCAGCCATTAGGCTTCTTTAATGCCATTGTCATTGCCCTCTTTTTTTTTTCTCTAGGAATATAGGACTAATTAGAAGTTATATGATTTACATAAAAAGTTTTGAGATTATCCATGACTCTAGACACTGTTGAATCTTTTAAGGCTAAATGGGTTGAATCTTTTTTAAATTTTAAGTCATTTATAAACTGGTCCTTCTACTAAAAAAGTTGGAATTGACCTCTTACATCTTTATCTTGTTTAAAATTGAGTCATTTTATTAGATTTTGTAGGGTTTCATTAATTAATTATAGGGTTTTTGCATATAAAAGTGATGTGACTTGGGCACAAATTGATCTAAATCCTTGACTTATTGACTTATTTTTGAATTCTTAGATGATTTTGACTTTTGAATAGAAAAAATTAAAATCTGATATAAATATCCATAATTATAATAAAAATTCATGAAAAAAAACAACAAAACTTTAGAAAGTTGTTTTGCATGCAAGAATAAAAAAAATATTTTTAAAAAATTATATATGAGTCACATGATTTTCACATGCAAAAATTCATTAATTAATTGATGAAACTCTACAAAATCTAATAGAAAGACCCAATCTCAAATGGGTTAAAGTTGTAGGAAGTCAATTCTCTCTCTCTCTCTCTCTCTCTCTCTCTATCTATCTATATATATATATATATATATATTGAAAGTCTTTTTTTCTATTTACTACCTATTAACAAATGATTTGATAACACTTTACAAATACTAATTAGAAACCAAATAAATAGAAAACGCAGAAAAATTAAATGCACAAAATATTCTGTTATGAAGGGAAAACCTTTTGAATAACTCTTCAAAAGATTTTAAAAAAAAATCCCTTCATTGTAGCCAAACTTAAGATAGATAACTTTTCAATAGTTTGAAAAATTAAAAGAGGAGTATCTCTACCACAAACCCTTTGTGTCTTTACTACCTTATTGAGATAGTGAACCACATTATGTCTCTTACTGTAGTAACTTGTCAATACACCTAACGATCTTCAAATTGTTGTCATCCTAACTGGAACATCCAGTTGCTAACAATTCACATAGAAACTCCTTATACGAATCTTCAGGTTCTCTAACTCTTCATGTACCAATTATAATCGAGTATTTCCTACATATTCCTCGTGTGTCAAGAATATATGTTGTGTATCTCTATGTAAATTCCTTAGCTAGTTGGCACACTTCTTTCAATATAATTGGCACTTTTACGTTATAAAACTCTCCTCTGAAGCACCATTTTCTTCAGACTTAACCTTCCTTATATACATGTCTTATATGATAAGGATAAAGATAATCTTCAAGCTTTCTAGTCTGTTATGTTGGTAACAGATGTGTTTTACTAAAACACTAGTAAAGTTGTTTTACATTGGATAACTTTTTCTTCTTTATCTTAACTTATCTCTTATATTAACTAAACTAATAAGATAATTACAAAGAATATTTTGATAAACTTCTATCTTAAATCAATTATCTTCTTACCAATCATAAAAGGATCTTTATTAATCTAAACTAACAAAACACATTTACAATCTCCTCCTTTGGCTTGATTTGTGACAAAACACAAAAAAATGGATTAGTAAGTATCAAGTTTAGATCAAACAAAAATTCATGTAGACTCAATCAGTTAGTATGTGAACAATTATCAGTGTTCTTACCATTTATAACTTGTATCATGCTAACAATTTATAACATGCTCAAAAAGTACTTTTATGCAAAAATTTTAAATAATTATTCAAATAATATTGCATATACATAAAGTTCGGATAAAAAATATTACATACAGCCATAACATAGAAATTCTTTTGCTTATCCCCGATATTACAAGCTATTAAAATCAATTCAAAACTTTAAATCAGCGGGAATAAAACAAAGTAACAAATGTTAGTAGTTTGCAGTTGCATTCCTCCATAAGAGACTACAAATTACCATAAGCATCCATTCACCATATATGAAACTAAATCTTATTTTCAGAAGTTTTTGTTAAGTGAAATAAATTATTGGAAATTTCTGTGGCTAGATAAAGCAAGGGATATCGAGTTCATTTTATTCATACTACAAAATTCTGTCTATATATTCTCATGTCGAAGGTGTCTTGATTTGATTGCGCAATGCTATAAATCCACAACATCATGCATGCATAAAAGAAGAAGAAAAAAAAGACAAGATATATGTACAGAAAGTCTAATTTCAACTCAATACGCAAAACCATGACAAGGCTTCGAGAGAAGAAAAAAAAAACCCTTTAATAACCACCTTAATTTTTTTAATGAAAATCATTAAGCCTCAGTGATCGATATTACAAAGAAATATAGATAAAAACCAGTTTCATCCATGACCGTCAAAAGTCACTAAATCACTAAAGTAAACTAGATATTGTACGTTATTAAGGAAGACCAAAGTTTTAAATCTGAACATACAAAATGAAGAACTATATATATGTAGTCAAGCTAAATCTAGGTACTAGAAGCAAGGGGGTGGTCTTTGACGGCCATAAGAAGTACCCCGGCGTTGGAACATAACGACCTTACAAAACCTCCACGACCATGGAAAAAACCGATGTCTTTTAGCGCAGATATTCTTGTATGGAATGGTTCGACTACAATTTAAAGTAACTGCAACATTCAATTCAGAAGTGCCCCAAATGTTGTTGAATGTAATGTTTTTGATTTGAATGCGTGAGGGAGTCTATGAACATGAAAGGAAAAGAATAGAAAGGTTAGGCAAAGTACTTGCTTGCTTCCCATGAAACAATAACATATCAACTCATTAAAGAACTCCTACGCAAAAAATGGATACTGAAACAACATAATACAAGGGATTTTAGGAAAATTTTAGCAAGAATCATGCATGATGATGGAAAAAGCTTGTAAAATAAGCTTAGTTATGAACAAGATAATACCTTCATATCACAGGGAGGGTAAGGGCAATAATCTTGATCAATAATGATATGATTGCCAACATTCATCATTCAAATGTTCTCATATACAAAATTGGAAGCAACACCGATAGTAGAGAAAGCCCGTGTTTTGATTCTTGTACCATCACTTGTATCGTTAAAGGTGCAATCCTTCACAGTTACTCCCACCACACTCTCTGTCACACTACCCTCCCCTCCCATACTTCCAACACTAATTTTATGCCCAGGGCCACAATGAACTTGAGAAATATTAATGTTCTTACTTACAGAGAGTATAGCTACACAATCATCGTCGGTGCCAATTCTTGTTTTGGAAATCTTAATCTCTTCTGAACTCCTAATTTTGATCCTATCAGTGCTAGGGCTATCACTGGAGCTGATAGTCTAAGATTAGACATGTTTAAATTGACGCACCCAAAGAGTGACATATGGGCGTTCTGGTTGTTGATTGATCTTATATGGCTGACCATCCCATTTTAGATAAATTCGAGTCTCAATGACTGATCCAAAATATAAAAAATTATTAGGTGATTTGCATATTCAACTCAAGATGCTAAATAAACGAGCATATACTTCACCTCTAATTCAAGGATTCAATGAAATCCCCCATTGAAAGAAGATAAATTTGTTCCAAATTAACTTGTACATGAGAATCTAGAGTGTTGTGGCATTAATTGAATTAATATTACTATGAACTTACAATGGCAAGAGGATGGCAGTTATGGTTTTTAAGACAATTATGGTGGTTCCAATGCTTGTATCCTTCTCCATCCAAGGTACCACCACCTCCGAGGAAGAACCCTTTAATATACCGGAAAGTAATCCACTGATCAGAAGTTTGCAGACTACCTTTTGGCTTTAAAATCCCCTTCAAGTTAAATGCCATGTAACCATTGCATTCACCTAAAAATAGCACCGAGTCCAAAATGTATACTCCTCTTGGGATCAAAACCATAGCCTTTCCATGCCATTGACATGCCTCACTCCATGCTTTCAAGAACGCCTAAACTCAAATTGATTTGAAAGATAAACATGTGCTTATTTTTAATAAAAAGATAAAAGAAAATCTAGTATTTATTAAGGCAGTGATCAGCAAGCATGCACTAAATAAAGCAACTAAACTTGGAAATGAAACAGTACAAGAACATTATTAATTCATAGAAGGGAGGTTGCTTTTTTTTTTTTTAATAGCTACCTCTTAACACTTGCAAAGTCCCCCAAGATGAAATAGCCATGTAAACCGAAATAAACCAACTAAATCGTCCCTTAAGATATCAAGTGATAGTTATGCCTACGAACCATGATCATCTGAAATGGCCAGAAATATCAAATTAATGAATGATTTATTTATTACCTTATTATTCTCTGTCTTGCCATCGGAGACTGCACCGTATTTCTTCACATTGAAAACCTTGTAGTCATTGTTAGCTCCAAAGATCAAGTATACCGCACCAAAAGGACGTAAGAAACAAAACCCTAACAAAAGCCAAAATCAAACCCATCTTTCCGCCTATTCTTTTTCAGAATGTTAATGAACTTTTTGCTTCTTGTAAACTATGAGGAGATTGTGTGCATATATATATATATATTAACGGTTGAAAAACATTATGTTACCTTGTTTATCACTAACATTTTGCATATGCTTTGATTTCTTAGGATTCAGTGGATATGGTTTCATGATATTGATTAAGTTGACATAGTTAGGGAAATATGTTTGGAAATGTTTTGATTGCAGTTCCTCTATTTTAATTCTCACCAATATATTTTAACCTTCATTACAAGAAAATATTTTTAAGAAATCATAAAAAGGTAAATAATTACAATGCCTTTCGATTCTTGGAGTCGACTTACCATATTATAAATCACAACCGAAGAAATCGTTACCTCCCAATTATAATTAGTACATAATATAGGATAAGTATAGGTTCCTTAATTCACTCCCAGTTTCCATAATCAATTTGGTTTTATGGAAAAGTTTTGTAAAATATAGACATACTGGATCTCAATTAAGGCCTATGTCTGTAGATACTTAATTTATCAAAAGATATATATATATAAGAGACACACACACACACACACACACACACTTCTATTTGATTTGAATTTTCCCATTTAGGAATGTATACTTTAGATGAACCTCACTATGAGAGATTATATTGTTAATTCTTGGATAATAATTTTCTGCTACCAAATCGGTAAGAATTTGTGCCGGTCAACGTGGTCGCCAACAAGCTGCATACAAAAAACAATAAAAACAAAAACCTAGAATGTAGACTATAAATTATACAATGAGTTAATGATAAAAGAAAAAATTTAGTAAAATCAGTTTACAAGAAATGATTTATGAGAATTGGTTACACGTCTTGATAGTCATAACATAATTGGAATCGAGTGGATTTTTAAGAACAAATTAGATGAGCATGGAATAATCATAAGAAACAAGGCAAGACTAGTGGCACAAGGATACACTCAAGTTGAAGGGATTGATTTTGATGAAACATTTACACCAGTATCTCATTTAGTATATGTTTGCATATTACTTACAATTGTTTGTCACTTGAATTTTAAACAGTATCAAATGGATGTCAAGAGTGCATTCCTAAATGGAATTTTACAATGAGAGGTCTATATAAAACAACTCAAAGATTTCACTAATCATTTGTTTCTTGATCATTTGTATAGGTTGAAGAAAGCTCTTTATTGTCTGAAATAAGCATTGCGAGCATGGTATGAATAGTTAACAAAATATCTGTTAGATAACAATTTCAAAAGAGAACAAACTAACAAGACTTTTTTTTGTAAGAAAAACTGGTAAACATCTACTCATTTCTTAGATTTATGTTGATGACTTATATTTATAGCTATCCGTTATTCATTTTCTCATGAGTTTTCCAAACAATAAAATCTGAATTTGAAATGAATATGATTGGTGAGTTAAACTTCTTCTTTGGCATACAAATTAAGCATATATATATGTAGTGAAAATTGAATTTTTATTTCTCAATCTAAGTATGCTAGAAATATTGTTAATAAGTGTGGTATTGAAGGAAAGAGTCATGCTCATACACCTATGAGCATGTATGTCTAAACCAGCTGATTATATAAGTAAGGGTGTTGATTCTACACTTTATAAAAGCATGACAAGGAGTCTACTTTACATTACTACAAGTAGATTTGGCATTACTTTTAGTGTTGGTGTTTGCGTTAGATTTCAATGTAATCCTAAAGAATCACATCCTACAGCAGTTAAAAGAATCTTAAAATATCTTAGTACTACAATTGATTTTGAAATGTTATTCTTTTAAAAGACCAAATAAAAATAATATCTTAAAACACTGTGAGGAATTCAAGTTATTTTACTACCTATTAGCAAAATTCAAATTGAGTTAAATACAATTATGCTAACAGTTGAGGAGGAGTAATCTTGAATTGACTAAAACTAGTTGAATCTAGTACACAAGCTGTTAACACATTCCTCCAATCAGATTCTTAAGAAAAAATCAAGTATTCATATCATTATAGAAATAGACGAACACTTCGGTATGGATCCATTCTGCGCTTTAATTCTTTGAGAAAAAAGAGAGTCAATTGCTCATTATGGAGATAAACCAGAAATTACATAATAGAAATGATAGAGTTCATCAAATATTATGTAAGAGTGTAAATCTTCTATATCTAGGTTCTAACATAAAGTTTGACTTTCAATGTATGCTCACACCTTGCTAGCATATCATTTATTAAAGAGAAGAAGATGAAGGAAGAAATTTTAAAGCAAAACTATTGTATTTCTCACTCACACTCACATATTGATTTAGTCAACTAAAAATATATGTGTTCATAAATAAATATAGACCAATAAGATAAATATCTCCTTTTAAATTGTCAATTGTGAGTATTTTTAGGCTAGAAAATTAGGTTACTTTATGTAGGTTTATATTTATGCCTAAATGTACAATTAGACACACTTGTGAGAAAAACAAGTGAAAATGATGGGCCTAATTGATTTATGAAACAACAAGAGAAATGGTTAGTCTAAGGAGTCTATCTTTTTCATAACACTGACGTGTCAAGAGAGGTTATAGGTTCATATCATGAAGCTTGTTGTGAGCAGTAATAAGAGAAAAATAGATGTTTCATGGCTGATTTAATGGTTTTGTTTATCAAAAAAATACAATCATCATTCTCTTTCTCTTATTGTTTCTTATTTAAAGGCACTCATCTTGTGATTTTTCAAGAAAATCTCTTTCTTCATCTTTACTTACAATCTTCTAATAAATACAAAAGAAATTTTTGAGACACAACATCTGCTTATTCTTTCATCTTACACTTAACATTTCTGCAAAAATAATAAGGATATCCTCTCTTGATCTGAAATTTATTGAGAAGATTGTTAAAAAAATGTGTTTTTATAATCATCTATGCACAATATTTGTAAAGCAAATTTGTTTTGATTTATTGTTTTTGAAAATGACAAATTCATTTTCTTGTTGAAGGGATATTATAAAGTAAAAGCTAAGAAGAAACATGGAACCCTTACTTCAAACTCTACCGATAAGAATAAGAGACCTCATCCCCTAAAAAGACTCTAGTCTAGCCCTTTAAGATTCAAAAGACAGAAGAAAATGGTAAAATAGTGACTAGTTACTTTAAATTTACAACACAGTCTAGAAAAATTGACCGCTTCATTTCCTCCAATGCAGAGATGACTTATATAACCAACTTCTCTAAAAAGAACATATTGGTAAAAAGAAGCTCCAATAAGTGATCTTTCTGATCCCACATCTATGTTTATAAAAGATATCTTTAAGAAAAAACAATAGGGTAAACTGACTAAAGGAGCAACTGCTTCAAATGATGAAGTAGTTAGGGAGTTTTATGCCAATCGTGAGCATTTCCATCTTGATGACCACTTAATTACTTCTATTGTTATAGATCAAAACCTTGAGTTATCTCATGTTATCATTAGAAAGTTATATGAGCTACATGAAATCACAGATCTTGGCTTTCCCTATAAAAAAAAATAGGAGCCCCTTCAAAAACTCAGATGAATGATCTGTTTGTTATCCTTAAAGAACCAAAATGATCTACCAAAGCATATAGACTGCTTATGAACACTATATTACATCCTTATTGACTGTTAGCAAAAATTATGCTAACAAACCTCTAGCCTATTAGAAGACATATTAAGCTAACAATTAAGAAAACTTAGTTCATGTATGTTATTACTACTGATGTTTCTATTAACCTAGCCATTTACTTTGTTGATGTCATACAAAGAGCTACAGTTGAGAAGAAAGTGAGTTTACCTTTTAGTAGGTTAACATCTAGGGTAACAATCATGGCTAAAATACCTTTGTGTGATAATGACCCAATAATAAATATTTATGGAAAGATCTTAGTCATAACTATTGTCAAATCTGAAGTTGTGGTCAGTTAAAAGAGGTCACATCTTGAAAAGTCTACATCCTCTTAACCTAAGACTCCTCAAATTAGTCTCCCACTCCCTCTTATAATATAAAATTATAAGTAATATCAAACAAGTTTGATAGTTTTACTGGTAAGTGGGAACAAAAGATTGATGCAGTTGATAACAGATATGCAACAAAATATTGTGCAAGTTAATAATAGACTTGTTCAACTCAACTTAGATGTCAAACAAATGCATCAATATGTTATCAGTTAAGATAAGGAGTATGATTGATGTCAAACTAAAAGGAAAACAAAGAGGCAAGCAACCAACCAACAACCACACAAGCAGCCAACAATCAGCCCCGAGCTCTATCAAAGATTTTTTTGTTGTTATGGAATTTTACTAATTTTTAATCAGTAATGAATATTGAATATTCTTATCTATAATAACTTGGATATTTTTTTAGTATAGGAACCTCTATGCTGAATACTTGATGCACTGAACTTGATGCATGTAGTTGCATAACAATATTAATGCATAATAATTTTAGAACATATTATGAACTATTTATTATGTAACATGCTACATGAAGTGTTCTTTGAATAAATTATGAAATGTATGCATAAAACATGTTAGAAACTCGATAGGATGTTATTGCATGAAAATTAATTGTTCTCATGCTACATAACATTATTTCAATTATACTTACAGGAATACTTTAATGAAGTATATGTTTATGATTGAACTATTTGAACCAGGGTTATTAAACCCGACCCGGCCCGGCAAGTTGACCTGGGATCCGGTCGACCCGGTGGCTGGACCGGTTCGGGTTTAATAAAAGACTAGTTATGGCAACAGCCCGGCCAAACCCGGGCGACCCGGCGAGTCGACCCATGACCCGGTGACCAGCCAAACCCGGACGAGACCCGGTTTTTTTTTTTAAATGTGGGATTTGAAACTCATTAGTATATATACTCTATGTTTCCAAGAAAAAAATCATATTTTTTCAATATGGGATATAAAAACCTTTTAGTTTAAATACTTCAACTTAAAAAGATAACATAGTATCTTTTTAATGTGGGATTTGAAGCCTTTTCGTATGTATACTCTATGTTCCCAAGAAAAAAATCATGTTTTTTCAATGTGGGATAAAAAACCTTTTGGTTTAAATATTTCAACTTAAAATGATAACATAGTATCTTTTCAATGTGTGATTTGAAACCCTTTCGTATATATACTCTATGCTCCCATGAAAAAAATGATGTTTTTTCAATGTGGGATTTGAAACCTATTAGTATATATACTCTATGTTCCTAAGAAAAAAATGATGTTTTTTCAATGTGGAATAAAAAACCTTTTGGTTTAAATACTTCAACTTAAAAGAATAACATAGTATCTTTTCAATGTGGGATTTGAAGCCCTTTCGTATATATACTCTATGTTCCCAAGAAAAAAATTATGTTTTTTCAATGTGGGATAAAAAACCTTTTGATTTAAATACTTCAACTTAAAAGGATAACATAGTATCTTCTCAATGTGAGATTTGAAGCCCTTTCGTATATATACTATATGCTCCTATGAAAGAAGTTATGTTTTTTCAATGTGGGATTTGAAACCTATTAATATATATACTCTATGTTCCCAAGAAAAAAGTTATGTTTTTTCAATGTAGGATAAAAAACTTTTTTGGTTTAAATACTTCAACTTAAAAGTTTAACATAACATATTTTTAATGTAGGATAAAAAACTTTTTAAAATATTCTTTTAAACTTCATTGTTTACAATATGTATAACCTATATTTACATGAATTTTTTCATATGAAATATTAAAACTTAATTTTTTTTAAATTTTTCCGGGTCAACCCATGAAACCCGGGACCCGGCCCCTTGGCCGGGTCAACCCCCAGGCCGGGTTTAATAACTATGATTTGAACTACTTACATATTAATTCATCTTTAATATGTTTTGTCACAGATCGGCCAAAGAGAGAGATTATAAATGTCAAAATTATTGGCATTGATTAGTGAATGATTATTTGCGTTGATAAAGATGAATTTGTTTAGATTGTTAGTTTATCCAAATTAGATAAATAATTAATCAAGTTTATTATTTATGTAATTACCTAGTTTGTTTGAATAAATTATATAAAAAGCTTAGATAAGTTTTATTGAAAAAAGATAAATACAAGTTATCCAAAGATAACTGTTAGAGAAATGTTTTCGTGAAACATGATTAGTAGTTTGTTAGGCTTGAAGATAATGTTTATAAAAAGTTCTTGGCCTTATCACATGGATGTATATTTAAGTAAGGAAAATCAGAAGAATTAAAACGAGAGTAGCACTAGGTAGAGCAAAGACTTGCAGCGGAGTAAGAGTGTTCAACCAGCTAAAGAGTTATACAGAGTTTCGCAACATATACTCTTGACATACAAGTGGGGTGTGAAGAAAATTATCGATGAGAATTGTTCGATGAAGAGTTGGAGATCCTGCAGACTCCTAACGGGAACTATTAGCAATTGGATGTTCTAGTTAGGATTACAATAGTTTGAAAATCATCAGGTGTTCTGACAAGCTACTATGGTAGAAGACAAAATAGTTTGTTTGTCTTGCAATTTCACCCTTAGCCCTCTACGATTGTATCCTTAAATTTCTGTGTTTTTTTACAAAATAGTTCTTGGTCTTGGATATTTTCAATTTAATTTCCTAATGGACCTTCAAACTTTTAATTTCTTCAATTTTACCCTTGTTTTTAACCAAATTAAGTCCCCAAAGTTTAGCGTCTTTTTTTAAAAAGGTCACTGGTTGTGAATTTCTTCAATTTGACCCTTAATTAACCCCTAAAACTTTGATTTTTTTACAATTTTATCCCTGATTTCACTAAATTGACTTGTAAAAATTAAATTTGGTCATCTAAAACTCTAATCTTTTCAATTACGCCCATATTAGGCTTTCAAACTTAATTTTTCACCAATTAAGTCCCTAATAAATATAATTTGACTAATTAAAAGTCTAATTATGTATTTGCACTTAATTAAATCTTTTAATTTGATATAAGGATTGAACTTGAAAAAAGAAAAAATAAATAAAAGATGGCCCAGACAGATGGGCATAGGCTTTTTTTTTCTTTATCTTTTATCTTTTTTTTAAAAAAAATTTATATTTCAACATTGGGTTTGTATTGAGTTTTTATTGATTTTTTTTTCGACCTCATCCTACAACACAAGGTTTATTTTTAATTGACTTTATAATTTATTTTGTTTTGATTTTTTATATTTATCGTGATCTCAAACAAATATCTTAATATTTGATTGATGCTTAATTTTACGAGTGTCTACTTTATTTCTTTATAATTAAATAAAAAATAGTTTTTTTAATTTTTTTAATTAAAACTAGTTCAATTCATAGCTTGGATCGTGACTTTTGCATGTTAAGTTATGAACTCGGATCAAATCAATAAGTCGTGGTTTCAATATTTAAAACAAATTATGGGAAGGATCTTGGTTTTAGAGAATGAATGATCTTAGATTTATTTTTAAATCAAATCATGTTTTTATTATTTGTTAATGTTGTTTTTAGACCTATTATCGTGTTTGACATTGTGGTAACAATTAATTTTTAAATTGTTTTTCACTTGAAAATATATTAAAATAATTTTTTTTATTTTTTAAAATTTATTTTTGACATCCACATATCAAAACGATTTAAAAACATTAAAAAAATTAATTTAAAAAAAATAAAATTTTAATTTTATTTGAAAAGCACGATGTGGCCGCAAAAACAAATATGTTCTAAATTAATTAAGTCAACCTCAAATTAGATTAATATATTATTTGACATTGTGGTCCGACTATGCTATTTAAAATTTTTAAATTGTGTATGGAAAAATTTTAAATTAATATTTTTATTTTAGTTTAATGTGTTAATATAAAAAAATAAAAAAAAATATTATTTTAATAAAGTTTTAAATAAAAAACAATTTAAAAATAATCTTTATCCCACTTTTATACACGCTCTAGTAACATTTTCTGAGAATTCCTTCTTGTCTTGACATATTTTTTACGTTGAAAACAATTTTGTTCGGAACCGCGGCCTAGGCCGGTTATCTAGTTCATTATTAATTTATTATCACGCTGCGTCTCTCTCCGGCTTTACGATTTCAAAGATCAAGTCAAAATTAATCCCTGATTACTCACGATCCGAACACCCAATCTTCAATCAATTGCAGTAATTTGGGTTTTGTTTCTCTCTATTTCGTTCGAAGAAGAAGAAGGCAAGTGACTAAGCAAAGAAGATGGGAGAAAGAAAGGTGTTAAACAAGTACTACCCCCCAGATTTTGATCCATCGAAATTACCCAGGATCCGAAGACCCAAGAACCAGCAAATCAAGGTCCGAATGATGCTTCCCATGAGCATTCGCTGCAATACTTGTGGTAATTACATCTATAAAGGCACCAAGTTTAATTCTCGCAAAGAAGACGTAATTGGCGAGGTAAAAATCAGGATTTAGTTTGTCCCAGTTCACTATCGTAGTTTTTTTTTATGATTATTTATTTATTTTGGGTTTTGGCTGTGAATTTTTTGTTTTTTTGCAGACGTATCTAGGAATACAAATATTTAGATTTTACTTCAAGTGTACCAAGTGTTCTGCCGAGATAGCAATGAAGACGGATCCTCAAAACTCGGATTATACAGTTGAGAGTGGTGCCACGCGGAATTTTGAACCTTGGCGTGCCGAGGATGAGGTAAAAATATTAGCTACCATGTTCTTCTTTGGTTGTTGTTTATATGTGAGGATTGCTTGTTTGGAAAATAATGCTGTTGTTTGTGGTGGTAGGTGCTGGACGGTGAGAAGAAGAAGAGGGATGCTGAAGAGATGGGGGATGCCATGAAATCATTGGAGAATAGAACTTTGGATTCTAAAAGAGAGATGGACATTCTTGCTGCACTTGACGAAATGAAGTCTATGAAGGTAATTGGTTTGTGGGAAGTTGGTATTTTGATGCTTTGGATTGATGTTATTGGTTAAAATTATGCTCTGGTGATTTTTGTCTTCCTGTGCTGACTTTTGTTTTTGGTTTGCAGTCCCGGCATGCAACTGTCAGTGTAGATGCAATGCTCGAGGCTTTGCAGCACACTGCTTCTGAAAAGGTATGGAGTTTCAGCTATTCGATATATTCTCTCTTAGTTCATTGAAATGAAAAGCAGCGAAGCATTATGTGCATTCTGTGCTTTTACATGTGAATGTGTGAAATCCAAAATAGAGATTCTTGCAGGCATAATGCTTGCTTTCTTTTGGGAACGTTTTCTTTTTTATCTCTGTGTTTGTTCTGACACCGGCAATGGATTTATGTGCTGACAGGAGAAGAAGTTGGAAGAAGAGGATGAAGCTCTTATAAAATCAATATTCCAAGTTAGTGCTCAATTTCTGTACTTGCTAGTTTTTCCTAACCAGCTCTTTTGAATCCCCTTCCTTTCCTTACCTTCGTCTATATGACTGGTTGCTCATACATGGTTTGTTTTGTGTTTAAAATTTAAAGCAAAGCAAAAAGGAGGTTATTAGAAGAATTTCTGATGAAGATTCTGATGATGATGAAGAGTTCAACATGTCAAATGATAAGCTCAAGGTATGAGAATCCTGTAATTCTATTTATTCCTTTTATTGGTTACTTTCTGGATATATGAGAAAAATATGAATGATACAGAATATAGTTGGTGTAATCATTAAAGGAAATTATGAGAAAACGAATCAAATGTGGCTGTAAACTTTCACATGCATTCTTTACCCTAGGCAATTTCCCCATCGGTATAATTTCAAAATATAAATGGTTATAGAACACATGTTTTACTTCTTCCAGAGAAAAGGAATGATTAATCTCAAAGCTAAATCCACTGTCTTTGTACTTTTATTTGCAAATATGACTATTGTTCCCCTTTAATTATTGTTGCTGTGGAGGCTTTGCCCTTTGATTGCGTTTATCACTTAGAAAATATAATGACGGAGCTTTGGATGCATTGAATTTGGAAAGAAATATGTAGATGCTCTTTGTAGGAATGAGCTAGTGTATGCTTTAGAGTTTACCTATAGAAAAACTGAAATATTCAATTAATTAGCTCCAAACTTCAAGAATCTATCCCTCCTACTGAAATCAACTTTTCTTGGATTGAGTTTTTAGTTTAGAACTCAGATAGATAAAGGGATGCGAAGATGTATGTATTAAATCTTGTGCTTTTGGCTCACTGGTCCTGAATTTTGATCATATAGCCGTAGCTGAACCTACAACTGCAAAGACACATAGCAGGAGGGAAGCATATTTATGACAGGTGGGTCAAGAGTATTAATAAGGGGTGATATAGAGCATATATGAATATTTCGCAACCATGCCCATACATGTGAAAATATTAATATTCCTACAATTATCTTCCATCCTTGCACTTTTTCACTCTACCTAAAAAAAAAAAAAAAAAAAAAAAAAAAAAAGAGCTTTATTCCTCCATTTACTGCCCCACTTTCCAACCTTTCCATCTCTACAATTCAAGTTCAGAGAAAATGTTATGGTAATGACTTTTTGGAGTATACTAATTAAGCGACTCCTTATTCATTTAGGCACGAGGAGCAGTTTACCTGAATGCATATTTATCAGAAATACAGTCTGTCTGTGTGACCTTTTACATTCTTCAAGCATTGTGTCTGGATGCATCGCTGTCATGCATCAACTTTGTTAATTTTATGAAGTATTTCATCTACTGCACTCATCATGAGCGTAATTGAACCATTTATATTTGCCCTTCTTTCTCTTCTTTTTCATTTGCAATGTATTAAACTTCCAATATAGCAATTTATGGCTTTATGTGGAGATTAAATGGTTCCTTAACTTGAACTTTTGCCTGCATGCATTGCAGAAGAGGAAAGTTGCTGATGAAGTTTCAAGTAAACCAACAGATTCATTAACAAAAGCTAGTGTTTCAGATAGCTCAAATAACAAAGGTACTCTATATCTGTCTTTTACCTTTTCCTTCCTTAATTTTTACAGAACTAAAATTCTTGAAGTGCAGTTAGATTAGAGTTCATAATTAGAAGCAAGGAATGAAAAGATGAGTTAAACATAAGCTCCTTGTTGACATTGAATGGAGCTATTCATTTGTCAATATCGATAGATTGACTATGATGTTTGAATAATGTGACAACTATGAGGCAAGAACAGCATAGATAGCTAGAATATTCTCAAACACACTTCTGTGGCTAAATGTTCAGTGTATTTCTGCTAAATATCGAACATCTCCTGCAAAAAAGTATATTTTAATATTCAAAATGTTTCACTGCCTTTCTGGTGGTCTGCGTGACAGGTCTAATGTATTTAGAAAAAACGTGTGTTGGTGTCCCAAATAGAAGTTATTAATGCTCTATGTAAAAGAATATCCTTCAAATGCTAGTGTATTTAGAAACATTTATGTCAGAAAATTTGATTTCCTACACATCACCAAGATCATAATTTTCAGCTTAGGATTGTTACCTTTTGTTTTACTTGTTACATTCATCTGTTATTATGAAATCCTAGGTGAGTCTGACATTCATGTTCTTTGGTTGTCAACAGAAAATTCAAGCGGTTCAGGGACTCAGAATGATAGTAGTAAACCCAGTTTCGGATCCCCGATGATCAGGATATCTGTGATCAAGAAACCAGTTGCATCTTCTGACAGTAATAAGCCAGTGGAGAATAAACAAGTGGAGGAGAGTAAAGGCAATGATACAAGCACTGGGCTACAATCCCTATTCCAGAACTATGACAGTGATGATGAGGATGATTAGTAAATGGTATTGTTGTATACCAACATAGCTTCCTTTCCTTGATGAAGTTTTGGAAATCTATTTCACTCTCTTTCGCTCGAGGGGCTATGGTTATGGAATATTTTGTCGAGTATAAGAAAATGTCACTTGAAAGCATATGCCAGGCCGTTAGAAAGCGAAGTTTTCCTATGGCTCGGCTCTGGGTATGCAATGTTGTTCGCTCTTTGGATTCTGCTCTGCAAACTAGAAGAGACAGGCTCTATTTGAATCAACTTGGAATTACAGATTCTGTTTGATTTAATGGTTCTGATTTGCTTGATGATGAGCATCGGTGTAGATGGCAATTATAGCAGTGAGCGATGGGCAATAAGAACAATGGGAAGTAAAATATTTGTCAGTTAAGGTCCCTTTGTTTTGCAAAATGTTTTCCAAATTTTTCCATGTTCATAATTTACAGTAAAGTGTTTGTTTTTTTTTTTAATATTTTACAGTAAAATTAGTTAATAAAAAATATTTATAATTAATTTTTAAATTTAGTTTATTTACTGTAAATTATTTTTATTTTATAAAATATTTTATACAATTTACTTACAATATCATTTAATTATTATTTTTATCTAATCATCATCTTTTTCTTTTTCACTATCGTTACCATCTTTTCAATTATTAATATCATCTCACCATCTTTTTTTTTCAACTATCTTCATCTCACCGCTACGATTTTTTCCACCGCAATTACCTCACCACTATCTGTACCACCAGTCTCATCTCACTACAACCATTTATTTCATCATATCCTACACTATCACTATTAAAAAAATATTTTATTAGCAGAACATTTTACACATAAAATATATAAAATATTTTTTTACTTGTAAAATATTTTATACAAAATAAATAAATTTTTAATTGTAAAATGCCGTCTTGATTTTTTATGAGAAAACTAATATTCTCTTGAATATAAAAAATTCTGATTTTTCTTTCTATGCAAAGTAAATTTAGATAGTAAAGAAAGCATATGACGGTGGCGGCGGCGGAAAGAGGTAAGAGCACTGGTGGTGAAAAATGAAAGAGAGAGCAAACTGTATTTTTTTTATAGGTTTTTTTTTTTTTTAATATTATTACCTTGCAGAGAAGGAGAGCGAACAGTGAGGATTTTCAGGGTATTTTTGGTCAACTTACTAATAAAACCCTTAATAAAAAAATTATCTTATTATGATTTTGGAATTTTTTTAGTTCAAGAATCTCTTTCCCCTCAAATTTCATAACTTCATAAGGGTATTTTACAATTTAAGCAATACTAGATCATTGGTTCATGTTAAACTTAAAATATAAAAAAATATCCAAGTGTTGTTACCATGTTTTTTAATAAAAAAATCTAATCATGATATATATTGGATGATATTTTTGTTAATATTGATATGATGATATATTAAATAATTTTTTTAAAATAGTAATATAACAACGTATTGGATCAACTTAAGTTAACATGTTAAATGCGATCTTATAAGACTATAATAACTTATAGAAAGAAAATAAAAATAAATTATGAAAGTCAATTCCAAATTAATCCAATGTTGAAGAATGAAATTAAAAAAAAATATTAAATTAAAAAAAAGGACAAAAAAAAGACTACTTGATTCAACCTGAGTTAACCTATCAAATCTGTGATCCGGATTATAAAATCAGGATAATCACATAAAAAGCAAATAAAAAAAAATTACGAAACTTAATTTTCAACTAACTTAATATTGAAGGATGAAATCGAAAAAAAATCAATTAAAAAAGAAACAAAAACAAAACTCAAGTCAACCTGAGTTATCTTATTAAACTTGCGACCTTGATTATGAAACTAAAATAACTTTATATAAAACAAATAAAAAAAAGTTATGAAGTGTTATTTCCAACATATATAATGTTTAAGGTTGAAATATAGAAAATAAATAAATAAATCCATAAGACTAGAAAAACTTCCCTGAAAGCAATTTTATTTAAAAAAAAAATATGAAGCTCAATTTTTAAATAATCAAATATTGAAAGATGAAATTGAAAACAAAAACTAAATAGAAAAAAAAAAGATTGAGTTGTTGGAGGGTGAAATTGAAAAATAAATACTCAATTAAAAAAAACTAAAAAAATGAATCAAGTTAACTCAGGTCAACCTGTCAAACTTGAAACCCAAATCATGATATCAGGATAATCTTATATAAAGAAAATACAAAAATTAACGAAACCCAATTAAAAAGAGTATTCAATTAAAAAAGAATTAAAAAATAAATTAAGTCAACTCGGGTCAATTTATCAAATTTGTGACCTAGTTCATAAGATCACAATAACCTTATAGAAAGTAAATAAAAATAAATTATGAAGTTTAATGTACCGCTAAGTCAAAGTTGAAGGATGAAATCGAGAAATAATTAATTAAAAAAAGTAGGCTAAAAAATTATTCGAGTCAACTCGAGTTAACTCGTTAAACCCACAATCTAAGTCATGAGATCGTGATAAATTCATATACGCAAATAAAAAAAATTAT
This sequence comes from Populus x sibirica, assembly GCA_019202695.1. Lineage (NCBI taxonomy): Eukaryota > Viridiplantae > Streptophyta > Magnoliopsida > Malpighiales > Salicaceae > Populus > Populus x sibirica. Next base: position 1,883,694 of record JAGMVL010000575.1, on the reverse strand, counting down.
AAAGCTCCACTTCCAACATATCTAATATTAAATGTTGAAATTGACAAAAAAAAAAAAACCTAAATCTATGAGACTAGTATATAATCCAATAGAAAAAATATAAAAAACAATTATGAAATATAATTCTTAAAATAACTTAATATTAAAGGATGTAATTAAAAAAAAAAGATTGAGTTATTGAAGGTTAAAAATCGATAAAAAATTATAAAGCCTCAAATCTAATATATTTAATGTTAAAATTTGAGATGAAAAAAATCTATGAGACTAATATATAATTCAATAGAAAATAAATTATGAAGTATAAATTTTTAAAAAATTAAATGATAAAATAAAAAAAAATAACTCCTTCCTTAAGCCTTTAATGTTTTGTTAATTATTAATAATAATAATAATTGTCCCCATAAAAGAAAGATTTGCATTTCTTTCCTATAGGCTTCATGGGAATTTGGTGGTTCTGCATTTTTGATTGATCGATGCAGGGCCTAAGCTTAATGTTGTATGTTTAGGTAAAATAATTATGTTTTATTTTCAAAAGTGCATTAAGAAATACCCTAAAAGAAGTGAGATATAGTTTCCCCCCGCCACTATTCAGGAACAAATTATTATAGATTGTTACATAGATATGTCTTATTTTTAGTTTTTTTTTCTATTACACTATTATAGAACCAAATTAATAGCTAATTAAAGTAAATTTATTAAGAAAAGACAAAATTTAAAGCTAGAGGAATAAGATGAAAAAAATAGCAAAAAAAATAAATTTTCAAAACTTAGGGTTAAAAGTACACTTTAATTCTCCAACTTTACAAATTATAAACTTCCAATTCCTGATAAAGAGATAAAATCTTGGTTGAAATTGATTTTGACCATGAAAACGGGTGGTTTTGGTGTTAATGAATTCCTTTTGATAGAGAAAGCTTATACAAGGTGTTTTTTCCTTAAACATGCTTGAAATGGTAGATCTAAACTTGAAAATGTTTTTGTTTCGAGTTGATTGTGAGTTGGAGCTAATTTCTAAGTTGTTAGATGCTATAAATATATTTTGAAAGGTGTTTGAGGTTTGTATTTTTTGTTTTCTCATGTCATAATATGGTTGAAAATTGGTTTCTCTTGGTTTGAAACAGACCAATTTAATTTTTCAGTGACCAAAGGTCGCCAAAATCTAGGCAGTTCAGGCAACGCATTATTTAATTTTTTTATTTTTCAAAGCATTAAGAGGTGGACAATACCTTAAAAAAATTTTAAAAAATAAGACCCAAGACAACCCTTAAAAAAAATTTTAAAATAAGGTTTAGGCATGTGGGCTGCTTTAGGCCCAAACACCTAGGTCTTTTTCTAGAAGCTCATGAACTTTGAATCTTCCTATCATAAAAAAAATTAGGCCTTTTTTTTTATCCCATTTAAATTGTATTTTTTTTTTCAATTTTATCATCTAGTATTTGACTAATTATTAATATAGCAACATAATTTGTTACAATTTGATTTTTTTTTCCAATCACTTTGATATTTTATTTGTTATTAAATTTATAAGAATCTATCTATTTTAGATAAAAAAAAAAAAATCAACCAAACACAGCCAAATCAATTTGTTGCAGGAGAGTAGATTTATTGGTAAAATCTCATGTTATATCAAAATCCAAATCCTTTATCAATAAAAAGGTTCAAACATATGGAGTTGTCATTGTAATGTAAATATCGATAAAGTTTGAGAGTTTTATTACAGTTATTTTTTAAAATATTTTTTACTTGAAAATATATTAAAATAATATTTTATTATTTTTAAAAAATTATTTTTGACATCAACACATCAAAATAATCTAAAAATACTAAAAATATATTAATTTAAAACAAAAAAAAATAAAAAAAATTTCAAAAATATTTTTAAAATGAAAAATCAAAGAGGATTGAACCCCAAGAAAACCATCAAATTTCAATCATTCAAAGGGGTAGTTGGGTGTTTGCACTTTGCAGTATCCTCTCAAGCTCAAGTATCTTAAAAAAGAGTGAGGTCTCCACATATTTTATTGTGAAAGTTAGGAGGATTCCCAGTTTCACCAAAGCAACAACATGCTACAAAATCATCCCTGGAAAGGTTTAGATAACGTAACTTCAACATATATAAACATTGACAACAAAATGTGAAATGGTAAGCAACCATTTCCTTACCAACACAATAAAAAAAGGTGGATCAGGATTTCAACAACATAACATCTTATTTCTGGCCCTTCTTTTTCCACAAGTCTCCAAACTTCTTGATCCCAGAGCTCTTTCGCTTCACGCTACCAAAACCATCGTCCAAATCATCAGCCATTCCAGGTGATCCAACAAAACCAGCATACCCTCCTGCTGGTGGCTCGAACACACCACCAAAGTGCTTATCCATGGAGCCACACCTCTCTGGAATTCTTCCACTCATCTCCACTCCCCCAGCGAGTACTGCAGCAGCAGCATCTGCTGCTTTTCTCCACTGCTCTGTCTGCACTCTCATTTTCTTCATTTCTGTCTCCAATGCTTCGTTCGCTCCTTCGGCGGCTTCCAGTTTCCCCTTTAACTGGGCAGCATTTGCTTTACTTGCTTCCAGCTCTTCTCCCAATTGGCCCAGCTTCAAGGACACTTCCTCTTCCTTGGATTTGGCAGATGAGATGTACAAATTTGCTTCATTCAGTTGATTCTTCAAGTTAGCATTTTCCATACCAAACACCTCTAGGTCCTTTTGTTTCTCTTCTAGCTTGGTTTTTAGCATATTTATCTCACCATCCTTCAATGCCAGGTCATGAAAAGACAGCTTTTCTGGCTCTGAAATCACTAGCGGTTCAGCCGGAATATCAGTTGGGTTGTTTTCTTTTTCTACCTGATCAAGCAGGTCGCCAGGATCAACCTTAGGCTCAACAGTCTTTTTCTCCACTGGAACTTCAAAAACATCAGTTTCCAGCTGGTTGTCTTCAGAAACTTCATCTGCTGAGTTGCTATCTGCTTTTTTGGAATCCACCTCGGGCTCTGGAACAGCACCTTTCCTGGCTTTTTTCTCCAATTCTTTTTGAGCTTCTTTCTTTGCAGCTTCAGCTGAAGCCAACTGCTCTTTTAGAGTCTTCAGCTCTACTTGTGCTTGGCCAAGCTGAGATTCTAAATCTGCAATGCGGGTTCCAAGCTTCTTTTGGTTTAATGAGTCAGGCTGGGAGCCTCTTGGGGAGCAACGGTCTCCTAGCTTCTCTCTTCGATCAGTTATAGGTCTATGATGCAGTGGGTCAGAATCAGAGTTAGATGTCCTGAGTGGATGTGAGCCTCGAGGAGACTGCCTTTGAGGCATTTCTGATCCTCTAATTATCATTGAAACAGAAAATGGAAACCAAAATAGCCATCAGACATTTTTGACACAATGAATTCGTAAGTTACTGGTAATATTATAGCCAAAATCAAAATGAACAGCAACTTCATTTTCAAAAAACAAAACAAAAAAAGAATTTAGACTGTTAATGCATGCCACTTGTAATGTAATGTGACACTCACGATGTTCATTGTAAATTGAATTGATTCAAGACTACATTGAGGAAAAAAATTGACAAGGAAATGATAGAACGAATCCAAAGTGATTGAGGATAGAGCATCTAAAGGACGGGTTGAGTAACCCTACTAAAGTACGGGTATTATTTGCAGCTGCACGCAATCAGGAAGCCGAGTCAAACAATTGTTAAATAGCATAAATTCATTCTACTTGATTCGTGGTTGATTTCATCATTTTATACCATACAACAACAAAGCCTCAACCTGAAACTAGTTGGGGCATTTCATGCCATCCAACTGAAATAAAGTAGGTTTCTTCGATGACGCCTAGTTCCTGAGGGATAAATCAATGTATTGTCATGGTTTAAACCAAGCTACTAGTTTAACAACCGATGCTTCATGTTATGATTCTGGCATAAATCAAGAGTTCTATAATAATTTAACCTTGCTGAATGAAATGATAGTAGATTTGGATATCCTATAAAAGAATAGATTTTTGTAAGTACAATCACATCTAAAAGTACATATAAAGGCATCAATACACTCTAACAGAAAAACATGCCTGTAGCTTTTTAATTTGCTTTAAAGCATGTTATAAGTATAAAGCAAGTAAAATCTCTTAATCCAAATAACTTGAATCAACAGTTCAATCAGGGCATGCGCATGCATGTGATGTAAAAACAGTATATTGATAAATGATAGCAGGGTAATGTTCTCTAACCTTGATCTCGGCATTGAAGCACCTAAAGCAATGTTTGTTCAAGAGAGCTGGAAGCAACTGTCATTGGAAATTTGTGTTCTTAGCACTTAATATGTAAACAGAAGGGAAACTTAAAAAGAAAAAGAAAAGAGGCTCTAATGAAAATGATGAACAAAATATCAGTCCAATTATAGGTGTAAGAATTAAATCGCAATTTGTAATAAAAAATCCAGTGACCTCTGAGCCAAGCTCCAGCAAGCTATATTCCAAGCTATTTTTACAGGATGTTAACTCAACTCTTCCTAGTTAACCGTAAAAGGTCAAAGCATGGGCTTGTGAAGCATTTAAAAACTCCCCTGTGAAATGAAGTAAATCCTGGCTTCACATCTTAATTCGTTCCATGAGCTATATTCTAGGGGGCACACTCAAGAAGAACGAGTGTAGCATCACAAATATAATCAAATAACTTGGAGTAGCAATAGCATTTGCAAAAGCCAACTTCTTGTGATGGTAAACATTAAATGAGCCTACGTCCTTGAGGACATACAAGAGCCTGTGAAATGATCATTACTAAATAATGCAGACTTAAGCTTGCTACGCCAACTTTAATGTAAGAAAACATAATAAAGAGAACAGGTGTATATGCCCCCACAACATTGACCTGGCCTAACTTGACATGTTGCCCCAAATACACCACTAGATTTCCTCAGGGAAAAAAAGAAAAACACTGCAATGAGAAATCTGGATCACCAAAAGATGGAAAACCTACAGTTAAGAAACAATAAATGGAGTACTGTGTTGCATTATTAATATCTCATGGTGCATCAAGAGAAACGGATGTAGAATCATACATTACATCCACCAGACACAAGTAATGAAGAACTAAGATAATCCAACCACCCCAGACAGGATTTTCCATCTTTTTATTTCGCAGGAAAAGCTGGTAAAGAGGTGACAGTTTTACTTTCCACATGGTCTCAACAGGTCCACAATATGCACATATCAGGGGCCTGTTAATCATTATCATTGGGACCCTTTAATGGGAGCAGTTAAGATATCAACTTTACTTCAAATAATTATAGGTAAAGTATAAGCTCTCAAACCACTTGATTAAGATAAAGATCGAGACCTGCCATTTTCAGGACCTAGCACACAGTTCAAATGCCAAGCCAAGCATGACAGAATTTTACTGGAAACCCTGATGAGATGATACCAGTCTACGGAGCAAAGCACATTCATATCATTTGACTTAATTGATTTCCATAGTCACATGATTTCTTTTCTGAAGATTTCCATTCCTTGTTACTCGTAGTCAATCCCTGAATACTAACTAGGCTACACAAAGTACCATCCATTCCAACTTTTACAAGCACCAAGGCCGCGATATCCTGCCAGTGTGCTTTGTTTTCTTGGACAGTGCAAACGCAATCTTTTAACCACTCCTTTTCACTATCCATATCCATCAATCAAAATATGCCTTCCCTTTCACTTAACTACTTTTTAAAAAAGAGAGCTTCGAATCTCAACTTTGGCAGGGGCATTATTGTCCTTTCAGCCCCATATCTCTTCCAACTCTTTTTTTTTACAGAAAAAAGGTGAAGGATGACAACAAAGAAATGTTAATAAGCGACTGGAAGGTGTCAGAGGAGGAGGGACATGCTCTGCCCAAGAATATTTCTAAAGACAAGAAAAGGAACATGCCACCACACGCTCCACCGTGCACGTGTTGGTGTATTACAACTTCAAAACTAGACATTTTTTAAAGTGAAAAAATAGTAAAATAGTGATAGTGTTGACTTAATAATTCAAGACACAATTTTTTTCTCTCGGTTTATTAAAACCAAAGAAATAAATTCAAACAAATCAAAGTACCCAGATAGATCTGAAACAGCATTCATGGATTCGCATGTTTGACCCATTTAACATCTCAACATTGTTTTTTCCTTAAATTGATCAGATGGGAAAATACAAATTATAGATACCCAAAACAGGTGTATGTGTAAAATAAGTGTTTGGTTGCCCAGAAAAAAACATGGACAGACTAAAGATTGAATTTTATAACAGATTGAATTGTGGGTACTGGGTAGTGATGAGATTCCAAAGTTTCGCTCTTCTTATATTCTCTCTCTCGAAAACCAAATGGATCATAGTTAGAAGGGCAATGGTACTTTGTTGGTACCAAAATATTAAAAAAAAAAAAACTCAACAAGCTAGCACACATGATTTACAGAAAAACAGAAGGAAAAAGAAGAATAACAATGAGATCCAAAAGAAACTCCTTTTGTTTTGCACGATCATCAACTACACCTACATGCATTGTTACATACAAATAAATTGCTTTGCTTCTCAAAAACAAAACAAAAAATGAGAAACTCACCTTGTTATCTATCTGAATGCAGAACTAGAACTGTTCCTTAAACCAGTCAGCTCCTCTTGTGGGTTGTAAGAGAGACAGAGTATTCATATAATCAATGATTCCATGAAACACCCTTTGGTTAACAGGTGTAGAGGGAGCTGCTTAATGTCAAAATTACGATACTTCTTTTTTCAAACACGAACACTAAAGACAAGGGAGTGGTAGCCTAAAAAATATGAAGTTAGAGAGAGGAAGACAGAAGTTTGAAGTTTGAAGTTTGAAAGAAAGCTGGTACCAATAAGTGAAGGGAAAAAAAAATTAAAGAAGCAAGGTGACAAAAGGGTAATTTTTAGGGGAAAGGACGAGTGGGCAGTGTGATATAGTGATAATAAATGCAATAAGATAGTGGTGAATCTTTGGAAATCCAACCTCTATCTCACCTCTCCAAGAACTCTTGTCTTTTTTTGTCTCTTTTCAAAGTTCAAACCTTTTTTTTTTTTTCTTGTCTTTTTTCAACTCCACTTCCAATACTGTTCTCAATAGCAAGTCCTTGCAGAACGTATCCTTTTTCCCGCCTGCAGTTTATTATCATGTTCTCCGACTTATGTTTGAAAATTTAGTAGTAAAGTGTTGAAGAACAAACAAGTGATCAAGTATTAATATTTCTGTTTACTTGTGATTTATAGAAGAATTTACACTCATGGGTTTATTTCAGCTAGCATTACATGAGAAATGCACAGAGGATTTTATAATTTGAAGTGCACCGGAAGCCGAATAAAGATGGAAGTTTTCATTTTATTTTACAAATAGAAAGGTATTCTAAGATCCTCGAATGTTCAAATTAAAGAGTTTGTTTGCATAAAAGCAGCTTTTATTATTATTATTATTATTATTATTATTATTATTATTATTATACTATCAAGAGACTTCAACCATTTTTTTTATATATAAACACGCAATAATTCTAAATATTGGGGGTGTATGGTTGTTTTGTTTATAATCAATTTTTTAAACTTCAATTTTCAGTCATCATTTGGAAAAGCCTTTAATGGTTTTTCAATGTTTTTGCATTGAAATCACTTTTAACTTAATGTATTATCATTATTAGACTATATCATTCATTAGCAATATGTCATGGGTATGATTTTTTTTATATAAAAAAAAACATATAAGATTTAGACATTATTAACATTTTTTTCTAGTAAAAAAATTAAATCATATGGGTTGACTCGATATGACTCGGTTCATTTGATGAGTCCAAAAACAACTCGAATAACTGGTAAAAATATAATTTAACTAAAAAACATTAGCATCTTTGTTTTAAATAATGAGACAAGAATTTATTGAATCGATTCGCGTCAATCCAGATTAACTTGTCAAATCCTAAACTTGAGTCATGAGACCATAATAATCTCATAGAAAACAAATCGAAACAATTTATGAAGCTCAATTCCTAATCAACCTCATGTTGAAGAACAAAATTGAAAAAAAAATCTATTAAAAAAAATAGAAAAACCACGTGAGTTAACCTTCAACCTGGATTATGAGACAGGGATAACCCCATAAAAAGCAATTCAAAACAATTCATAAAGCTCAATTTTTAATCAACTAAATATTGAAGCATGAAATTAAAAAAATTCAATTAAAAAACAACAAAAATGACCTGATTTAACTAGAGTTAACCTGTTAAACTCACGTCTTGGTTCATGAGACCAGGATAACCATATAGAAAGTAAATCAAAACAAATTATGAAACTTAATTATCAATCAATCAAATATTGAATGATGAAATTGAAAAAAAAATAATTTTAAAAAAGGACCAAAAAAAGACTTGAATCAACTTGGATTGAGGTCATGATACCGAGATAACCTTAAAGAAAGAAAATGAAAACAAATTACAAAACTTAATTCTCAATCGACCTAACGTTGAAGGATGAAATTGAAAAAAAAAAACAAAACTCAAGTCAACGAGGGTTAACCTAGAAAACTCACAAATCGGGTCATGAGACCAGGATAACCTTGTAATGAAATTGAGAAAATCAATTAAAAAATAAGAAAAATAAAGACTCAAGTCAACTGGGGTTAACATAGAAAACTCATGACCTAGATCATGAGACTGAGATAATTTCGGGGTGAGCAAAAAAACCAAAAAAACAAGAAAACCTAAAAACATTACCGAAAAAACTGAATCATAAAAAAAAACTGATTAAACCAATTAGAATATTTTAAAAAATATTCGGTTCGGTTTGGTTTCGGTTTCATAAGCCTGATATCGAAAAATCGAATCAAAAAAATAAAAAAACCAAACCAAATCGAAACCAGGCTCATTAGAAAGTCCAAAAAAAACCTCAAAAAACAATATAGTTTTTGGTTTTTAATATAAAATAACCAAATCGAACTGCACCAAAACTAAACCGAACATAACCAAAACCGGTCGGTTGAGTTTCTGTTTTTAATATAAAATAACCGAACCGAACCGAAACTGGTCGGTTTGAACCGGTTTCAATTTTATTTTTTATAGTTTACAAAATTTTAGTTTAGTTGTTTCTATACGTAAAAACTGAACCGAACCAAAAATAATCACCCCTAAGATAACCTCATAGAAAGAAAATTAAAACAAATTCTAAAACTCAATTGATAAACCCAATGTTAGAGGATGAAATTGAAAAAAAAAATTTATTTATAATATTTTAAATTTATTAATTTTTTAAAAAATAAATTTAGTTAAACAAAAACTAAAGGAAAAAATACCCCTAACATCCTATGGTTTGATCATAATTGCACTTATCTACCAAGTTTTGAAAAATTACATAATGCATTTTAAATTTCATACGCTTACTAATACTTAATATCCTTGCCAAAAAAAGTCAACAAAAATTACCTAATTATTTACAAATTTATCATTATTTTTCATTTAATAACTAAAATGACCTTATATTAAATATTATAATTTTTTCCATCAAATTTTAAAAAAAAAAAAAAAAACTATCCACCAAACTCATCATTTTTTCTCGTTGTTGGAGTTTCAGCTACCTAACAATTCAATAATGCACTAACAATTATTCGGAAAAAAAAGAGAAAACAAACATTTTCTTTTTAAATATGATGACTAGAGAGAAAATAAATAAAAAATAGAACGAAATGCTTGAGAGAAAACATTGTTCACCATCTTCAACAACTAAACCCTAGCTATCAAGACCACAAACTCAAAACCTAAGCCAACACACCACCTTCATAACCACCTTGTTATACCTCCATACCAGTCTCTCTCCCTATTCAAATAACCTAACACCGAACCACCACTTCTCCCTATCCATTATGACAAAAAAAAAAAAAAAAAAAAACAATCACCCTACTATCAAAACTGCCACCATTTTCCAATTTCACAAACTACCACTCATAGTCGAAAGCCATCGCCACCATTTTCCTATCTCATAAATCACCACCCACAACTGAGAGTCATTGTCACTCTTTCCCCACAACAAAGAATAGATAAGCTTTCCCCCCGTTAAACAACCATCTCCACCAAGCTAAAGCCAAACATAGTTGTAGACCCATGTACATCATAGTCCCTGAACCATAAATAAATCAACTAATAGGTTTTTACTCACTGTCACTATTTGCATAAGTGTAAATATATTTTGGCTCACCTTCACCTTTCTCGATAATAAACCCAAATACTCCTAACCCCTAAAAAAATTCAAATACAAAACCAAATCCACCTTCTCCTACAAGGTTTTGGGTTGAAAACCTATTTGTTGCCTTAACTAGCTCTTTAAAAGCGAACAATTGAATTTGCCTAATTCGCTTGATTCAATTAGATAATACCCAGAATTGCCTGGTCAAGTGGGTTTTTTTTTTAAAAAAAAAAATTGGATGTAGCCTTTAATAAATTCAACTTGGTTTATGGACAATCGATGAGATGATTGAAAAAAAAATAAAGTTCTTTCTGAGCTTTAGTTTGAGTTTTTTCATGTCTTTTTAAGATATAGAAATTGTGTTTGGAGGAGAGAATTTTTTTTTTTTTTTTTGGTTTCTAATGTATTATATATAAGGGTAGTTTAGTTTTTTTTATCCAATTTGAAAATTTATGTTGATTGAGAATACAAAGTGTAATTTTCTAAAAATTAGCAAGGAAGTGTAATTTCGACCAAACTATATGATGTTGAGGATAATTTTTCCAAAACAAAAAATAAAAACAAGGCAAGCCCATCTACTTAGACTTTATTAAAAAAACCCAGGCTCACGCTTGAGGTTTTTTATATTTTTTTCTTTGGAGTCATATGTTTTTTTTTTTTAAAAAAAAGAAAGAACTAGGAGACATGTCACAAATCACCACTCATAGTTAACTTGTCGCTTACCGTAATATTTTTCAGTCATTTCTAGTGATTAGAAAATCAAGATTTAAGTTTTTTGTCATAAAAAAACCTAATTTTCTAGTCATTTTTACCGGAAAACAACTCAAAAATATCATAATAACCTTCATAAACCACTTACCAACCCCAAAATCAATTAAAAAAATTTAAACGAACCCTGATTTCTTTTTTTCAACATGTTTATAGAAAAAATCTACTACCATCAAACCACTCTCGTTTAAAACAACTCGTTGACATCAACATTTACCTTTTTTATTGTTTGAAGGTAACCAACAGAAAACTCTCTTTTCTCTGTCATTTTTAATGACTTTTTTTTTTATTTCAAATTAAAAGACTGAAAAATAAATAAGATAAATTTTTAGATTAAAATTACAATTCTAAAAACTATAGGAACCACAAACACAAACAAAGAAAGATAGAGGGACTAAAAACATAGATTTTATATATATATATATATATATATATATTATGGTTTATTTCAATGTTTTCTCGATGTTTCAAGTTTTTATTAATATTCCAAGTTTTTCAATTTTTGTGGCTATTTTAATTTTATTGGTTTTTCTAGGCATTTTAAGTTTTGATAAGTTTTTTGAATAAAAAAAATTATGCAAGGCTGCATATATTATAAATATTATCTAAAAATAAATATTTTTTATTTTTAAAAATAAATTTAATCTATATAAATACAAAAAAATATATAGATGAATCATACTAACCTCTTAAAACCTTAGATAAATACAATATAAATAAAAAATAATCCCTACTTAGAAAAAAGGCTAAATAAGCTTAAAAAACACAAAGAAAGGGCATTAATTAAAATATAAATTTAGAAATTATTTAAAAAAACATATAAAAAAAGTGTTAATTAAAAACATTAAAAAAAAAAAGAAAAAAAAAAACAGAAACAAGCCATGTACTAAGTTTTAAGTAAAATCTTCTATGTGCTTAAAGAAAGAAAAATTATATTTGTTGGGTGCACATGTTAATTAGTGGTAATTAACTATCCCACATTAAAAAGAAATGAAATGGAAATTTGTTTCCCCATGGTTGAGCAAAAGAGATAAGCTACAAGCTTTGGATGATGCACTCAAATTGTTAAATACTTCCACTAGATAAAGCTGATAGAACTATATATTTACTCAAGTATTTCCTTTGTCAATTGCATTTATTAAATCTAAGAGATTCATTAACAAATATCCAAAATACCTTTGGTCTGAACTAATGAATAAGAAATTAAAAACATTACTCTAACTCATTTCCTATTAATTTTTATCATAAGTTATTTAATAAAAATTAATTGAATTGTGACTCAAAATTAACAATTATTTAACACAAGTTATGTTATTCCTAACCTTAATCTATTTTTTTCTAGAAAACTTCATAGTATTTTCTTTCATTGGAACGTAGATCCAGAGAATCATGAGCAGCATAAGAAATAATAATTCCCTCCCATCCCAAATCCCTACCCCTAAAATCAATGCATAATTGATAACATTGTCAAGAAATGGGATAAGGCAAAAAGTGGTCTAGTGTGCCTGTGCTTGTCAATCGAGGTGGGCAGAATATTATGGAAGTAGGACTTGAATTGGTTTGGGGTTAAAAAAAAATGCCAACACTTAGCGGTGGGATGAATCACTTAATTTATTTTTCTAATCTCACTCTAATATTGGATCTGAAACTTATCATTAATGTAATTATACTATGGGCGAATGGAGGCAATACGGTCCACTAGTATCAATCATTTAATGAATAGCTCAGGGAAAGTAATGCTAACAAGTTTCGTCCATATCAAAACCATGTGCAAGAAAGATCTTTTTTTATATATATATATATATATATATATAAGGCATTTTGAACTAGTTCACGCGTATCAAATTAGATTTTTATTTTCTAAATAAGACCTGTGGTTCGTGGCCATTAATATTAGTAGACGAAGAAAATTAAACTAGAAAGTATATAAAAAGCATACATCTTGTCCATTTCAAAACCATGTGAAAGAATTTTTATTTATTTATTAATATATAGAGTATCTCAGACCAACTTAATTGTATTAAACTAGATCTTTATACTCCAAATAAGACTTGTAAAACATGACTTATAGCATGTGATCTGTGACCATTAATATTAGCGGGGGAAAAAAATCAAATTGAAGACCATGTAAAAAACATACCAATTATACGCCATTCATTTAACCATCTTGGCCACCACCCATTTCATTGTTATTGTGAAAGAAAGTCGAGCCTCCCTTGACTATTATTGAGACATACCATGTGGGGTGTAAATGATTGTTGATGCATCTTCAACTACTCCAATGCCCTAGCTCATAAATCTCCTTCTTTATCATTGTTAGTTCACACTCACCGTACCCACATCTTTGAAGATGCCTGGGGCTCATGATCCAATGGTCATGATTGGATCTGTCATGAACATATGATCTTGAGGATTGAGAGCCAGCAAATATATTTTCAAGAAATAGTACAATTCAACCTTATTTTAGAGGAGATACACAAGTCCTTGGTCAAAATCACAGTTGCAATCATTATTTAAACTTATCCCACGTTTTTCTATTGCATTAATTCACAAGAATACTATCTCTATGCATATGGTCGATGCTCAATCTCAATATATATTAGGTTACATGAAGCTTCAAAGTCGTTCGTACCAGGTTACTCACACTGATTACCTTCACACGCAAAGAGTGATACTGGAGTAAAGAAGAGCCTGAGCATGTCTGATAAGATTAAACCACGATCCCTGGATATCTATCAGAAAACCACCGCCAAATTTATGGTAAAGGCGTGTTCCGTTAGCTGATGAGAATGGATGATGAAAAGAGATAGGGCAGCGATTTCAGGAGGAAACAATTTCTATCCTTCATATACAAATCAAACATCAGTAGGGTTAGTACAGGTGACGAGACTCTTTCATCTATTAATTTCTCCAATTTCATAGAAGAAGAGAAGAAGAGCAAAGGGAATATATATTACTAGAAAATTGATTGCATGGCTGGATGACTCCCTAATTCTCTTGCACTCTATTCGTATCATTTTGATCTTATGGGATGCCTCCTATCCCTTCACGAGGACAAAGATTTGATGATTTCTTCCCAACATCATCCTCGTTTCTATCTAAATCCTCTCCTCACAAGCCATTTGCACACCAGGCGTCCACTTTAATGGATTTGTTCTGTATGTTTCATATTCTTAATACTTTCAAATCTTATAAACACGTATATATTCTTGTAAAATTCGATTATTGGGGCCTCGAAAAAGGTGCGAGAAGTTCCTTGCGTAGAAAAATCACATGAATGCTATGTTTTTGGCACTCGAGGCAAATGATGGGCTAGGCAGTTCCTTTCCTTCCATCAATCCATCCCTCTAGTTACTGCATGAATCTTTCATCGTGTTCCTTTCCAAATTCCAAACACAGTAATGGCATTAGATTATTGGTTACTTGAGACCCAAGGATCCAGAATCACCTCTACAAAGACACATCAATGGTGAGCAGATTAACATGTAGTTCCTTTAAAGCACTGTAAGAAGCTGAGAAACCAAATAAAATCTAATCTTCCATTTTGGTCTGCACTCCGATAAATTGAGCAAGCGCATCTATTCATTACTCGTGGAAGAATGAAACCGTTACAGAAAAGATGGATGCCACCTAAAATTCTGTACAAGTGAATGTGATGATTCCATCATTAACCGATTTTGCTACCCTGTGAATCCTGAACAAGCTAAGAAATGATATAGAACCATGAAAAGAAACGACCACGAGACTTCGAATCGTTATGTTGTATCATTATCAAACAACCTTTCATTCACTAAAATAATACCTTTTCCTTTTAACAACTATATGTAATGACATGAAGTGCAAAGGAGAGAATCTTCGCTACCTTGACCATTTAGCCAGTTGCAGGCACACATTGTGCACTGGACCTAGCTCAGTACTGAGCTAGCTGCAAAGCCTTAGCCAGCATCATTTGTTCGAACTTTTTTCGCCTATACCCGAAATCTATTGCCATGCACTTTGGGGCCCACTAGTCATAGCTCGAGCCTCAGCAAGGGAAACAGCCATGGCCAGCATCATCTGCTCCTCAAAACTCTCTGGGATGGGTCCAGAGACATTCTGAAAGCTTCCTCCAATTTCATCTGTAGGTGGTGGTGGAGGTAACAGGGAAGAAATTCCACCAGCATCTTCTGCAGTCTCAGAACTTGCATAACTGGTCCCAGCTTCAGCAGCATCTGATCCACGATCTGCACCCCATTCCCCATCATCTCTTGTCACAATCATCCTGCAGTCTGGCAATACATTGCTAGAGCTCTGTGCAGGCGAGTAATTGTCTGCATCCTGCTCAAGCCTGTTGTAAAAGCTACTAGTGCTTGGAAGCATGTTGAATGATGGCATATTTCCACTATTGTGAACAATTGATTCCCCACCAGTCTGCTGACGCTCAGCGAGAGCAGCTATAGCACAAGCAAGACCTCCAGAAGGGGATGATGAAGATCCAGCCAGCGGTGGTGCCATCGCTGGAGTCACATAGCGTGCTTCCATGGTATATTGTGCAGGTGGTGCAGCATCACCACAAAGTGGATTTTTCTGTCTTCCATTTTCCTGGAGCAAGGTACAAGCTCAAATCATTTGTCACGACCAGGAATAAAACAGTGTCAAATCTCCCAGGTCCATATCAGACAACAACAGTTCAGTTACTAAAGAGCAAACAGAACATTTTTTAGATCATGCATTGTATGAACACATGTCTGCATACCCTAAATTTTTAGTTGCCATAGCTGGGCCTTAGGAGGAGCATACACATGTATATTAGACAAACAGAAAAGGCCTATCAACCTCATCCATAGATAAAAGCATGAACTATCAAGAAAGCTTTATTTGACAAAAATATACTTGTGCTTGTGATAAAGGGGAAAAAAAGAGAACAGAACTGGACTCCCAAAAATTTTTAGTTGCCATAGCTGGGCCTTAGGAGGAGCATACACATGTATATTAGACAAACAGAAAAGGCCTATCAACCTCATCCATAGATAAAAGCATGAACTGTCAAGAAAGCTTTATGTGACAAAAATATACTTGTGCTTGTGATAAAGGGGAAACAAAGAGAACAGAACTGGACTCCCAAACCCGAGCTTCTCTAGGACAAATATGAAAAAACAATGTGCAAAGAGTATTCAATATCACAGCAAGGAAAAATACACAATGCAATACAAATTTTAATTTTCATGAAGAGGAAAGTCAAAAATCATCAAAGCAGTGTTTTAGGCACCAATAAGACATATTTGCAAGCAGCAACTCTTTCGATAGCTTCAATTTGCTTCCATTTCAGATATCAACTTCTAAAAAAAGAACTGGTTTTTCTGCTGAGGTAAGGAACACTAGATTTATACACTATCAGTACTGTCATGTTTCTCTCTCTTTTTTGTAAATCTTTTTTAAATGCTTCCAATTTCATTGTATCTCTAATTTTCCTTTGTTCACTGGGCTGACATCTAGATGCACATATGCATAAGAACCCTGCTATCATATAAAAGACAGACGACTATGGATACCGCCCTCTTAAGGTGTTTACAGATGAGAAGAAATGTTAGTCACGAAGAAAAGCTCGAGGTGATTGTATCTGATGAAACATAATGCCATGGTGGATGGGGAGAGAGAGATTAACTTAATCAGTTTGAAACTAGTTATAACTGATGACAGATAATTGAATTGTTAGGCAAGAGCATCTATTTACTTGATAGATCTAACTTACTCTCCACTTTGAATTTTCATTTTAATAATCATCTCTCTATTCTAACAAATTTAGGTGACGTGTAATTATTATTATGATTTCTATTAAGGTGCTGGGTTATGTTTTTTTTACAATCATACGAAGTGACTGGCTTTAGACTTTATATCATAAGAGTTTTACATATCCAAAGTAAAAAAAGAAAGAAACGCTATATGAAATGCTAAAAAAAAGTTAACCCATTTATGTAATCAGGAAATGAAATATGGTTGATTCATTGGGCATACTAGATATAAGCTACACAAATAATAGACTTGAATAGACACAAAAATATTGATAAATAGAAACCTTAAACCATAGAGATGGTGTTTCTAACGCAGTAAGATGCCTTTGAAATGCTGTACATTAAATTCTGCATCTTCTAAAATTTAAGATTAAGATGATATTCTCTAAAGTGTAAAGAAAAATTCAATCTGCACATCTCTTCTTCTAATTATTATTATTATTTAAAATCTGCACATCCCTAATATTACCCATCTCATTTGACTCATTCTTAACAGTACCATTGTATTTGTATTTAATATGAAGCCCCATAAACTGCAACAATGATATAAAATTAGTTCTAATAATAACAGAGATTCTGCTTATTTGGCACAATTACCCCAAACATAAATGACTCACAAAATTACACACAATTTAATCTAAAATTCACTCTACTGAAAACTTCTATTGGATATGATATCTCTATATTCTTAAGGGGATGATGTTAGCTACTTAATTAATGTGCAGAATTAGAATTTTATTTCTTTCAACAGAAATAGTTGAAAACAAAACCTTCATGACTTCAGAGCTAAATTATTTAGGTAAAGATTTGTTCATAATTCTACTGGGTAGGCAACTCAATACATAAAGTTTCATACCTCTATTTCATTATATTAAAAGTGTCTTTTATAGATTTATTAAAATTATCTTTCCAATAGCTTTTTGATTCAATAAATTACATTAGTTTTCAATCCTACATTAAGCCTTGACAAAATTTTCATATAGCATGAGTAATCCATGTGTGATGCATATGCTATGATATTAGGGATAAACGCCAGGATCCTTCTAGCACACCTGTATGAGCAAGATTAAGCTAGACATAGGCAATGGAAAAGGAAAGGGCAAAGAAATGACAGTAAGTAAAATGGGGAGTTAAAAATTTCTGTAAAACCTGAAGAGACAAAGGTCCAAATCCTCTAAAGTGCTCATTTTTCAAACAAATAATCAATTTATTGTTGTTCATCATAAATTTCATGCGCTCACTCTGAGTCATAATCTGGAAAATAGAGAGTTTCCTGACCAAATTAGCATAAAGATTAGATTGACAAGACAAAAAATGTGACCATTCACTTCTGGACTTAAATCACAACAACAATAGCTGAGGGACATTGTTCAAGTTCTAGAAGAGTCAAGAGCATCCATTTCGAGCAGCAATGTCAAACAAGAAAATTTTGGAAGTGCATCCCATCAAATGCCAAAACTACAGAGGTTTCTAACGAAGCTCTACTACCTTACTGGAATTGATTTGAAGGGACACTCTCATGGTTATAATTATAAATGGGTGATCATAAAGTTGGAGTACAGGAAATCATAATCGCATCCAATCCCTAGACAGGTAAGATGCAAACAGTTATGAATGGTGCATGGATAATGCCAGACTAATACATGTGAAAAATCCAATCAGATACTAGAGGTAAGAAAATAAAATTAAAATGTTAGTTTAAACACCTGAAATTTCTTGGTCAATATTCATGTAAGTTGGAGGTAATCAATCAAAGACTGTTTACCTGAATGGAAAGCCAGATTGCTTCCATAACCATAATATCCTCGAGATCCAGGTCAAATTCATCATCCCTATAAATTTAATAAACATTTGATATATAAATTAGAACAATGGCAATCTGAAAGAAAATCAGAATCAGTTTAAGAATGTTATTGAGCCTAGTATAACAAGCTGCTGAACTGGAAATATGGTATTACATATGCTATTCTGAGTGCTGGTGCTGATAAAATCTATAAAAAAAAAGGGTAAAACAACAATCTGAGGAACAAGCTATCTGACATCATGTAATAAGGAACTGTTGACACATTTGATTTAGAATTTGAAGTCAACAAACCATAACAAAACTTACAGTCATTCTAACCTATGCCTTCCCTTGATTAAAAAACAAACTCTGAGTCCCAATGAGACACAGCATGCATTGAAGCTTTTGTTTTTTCTTTTTCTAGAGAGACTTAACAGTGCAAAGCAGTTGTGACACTGCTATCTTCTCTCCTTCCTTTCATTCCATCACCACAGGAACTCCATGATTCAGGAACAGGTAAGGAATACAAAAATCATATCCGGGGGGGGGGCAAGAGACGCAATATACCTGTTCGCTCCAGCGTGCGGAGGACGTCTGCTTGAGTATTGAGACGAAACGATTTCCCCACTTTCCACAGGAGTCGTATCGGATGGAACTGGGAGAGAGGATTGGAGAGGAGAATAAAAAGTATAACTATCACAGTAACCATGACATAAGCATAGGAGTGGATATCAGAATTTCAAAGAGAGGATACCAGTTGTTGGCCCACATTCAAGCTCCCCTGGTTCAATATTAGCACTTGACGAACTCACATCTAGTCTTTTCTGCATTCTCTCTTCTTCATCCTGAAGCTCCTGCTGTCGCATCCTAATTTTCGCTTCTATAACACGCTGTTCTTCCTGCAGAAAATGAAGAAATGCATATAAATCTCAACCAACATGTGGAAAATATAAGCACACAGATCACCAAATAACAAAAATTAGGGCTTGTATGCCAATCAAATCTTACAATCTGCTCCAAACCCTTTTCCTCCTTTGTTTTCACACCTCGATACTCCACAGCATAATTTGAGGTTTTGCAAAATGGACATCTGATAACATTAAGTACCACAAGCATAGAAATATGGCTTCATGAGGAATAAGATGATGACAGTCAAATTAAGCAAATATGCAAGTAAATTAAAAAATATATATAATAATAATAATAATAAAGAATGAAGGATACTGGGTAGGACGAGTTGAATTAGGATTCTTCATCTGCAGAAAACACTCTGGTACAGAGAACACTGATCAAATTGTGTACATGATATGAATAACTAACTTTGCATGTCAAATTGCAGAAATCAATTGGCAATTACCTGTACAAATGCCCTTCATGCAACATCTTGATCGGTTGAGACTCGGATAATACTAAGAAAGAAACAAAACAAAAGTGCCAGATTGGTCACACCAACAATATATAACAGCATCTAATACCATTCAATCTAAGCTTTAGGAAATCAATTATTTCTCCTTGGTCAACGAGTAAACAAAGGGAGAGGAAAAAACATGGTATCTTAAAATAATTTTCCTAGGTCTCTCAAAAAGAAGGGAAAGAATCGATCAAATGCTATTTTCTCAAGAAAATATTAATGAGAATATACAAAAAGCAATTCCTTTCTTTTTCTTCAGCTTGGCAAGCAACTAAACACAGTGGAACTGAGCAAAACAAAATCATAATAAACTTGAGGGAAAAAAGGACAGGGAAACAAAGATAGTGATAGAAATACAGACCAAGAAACAGATTGGGCATTCCTCATGATCATTACAGCTGTCTTCATCCCCAGGAAAACAAGGAGCAAGCTTGGATTCGAGAATGAGCTTTCTCAGCTTTTTATGGTCCACATCTTTATGAACATAGAGACCTTGTGGTCTTGTATACCTCTCATCCACCACTTGTCTCCTTCTCCCCAGCTTATTCCCCATCCAGTACTCCCAAGAATTCCCTTCTACTCAGTTTTTGTTTGTTTTCTCAATTAAAAAAAAACAAATTAACCATAACAAGAAAAAGCATTTCTCTTCCAATCACTATCTCGGTAAACTTATTTGAAATACATTAATCTGCAACACCAAAAAATTATCCATATTCAAAACCCTATTTCATTCTCTCAAGACAAAATAGACTTTCCCCTCCATTCACTTCCAATTTAAAGCACAAAATCATCACCACAAAAACCTGCAAGAATTGAATAAACACAAAGAAGCAACAAAAATTACTATTTGAAAGAAAGAAACAAATAATCACAACATTCAAAACCCTAACCCTTCATCACATAAAGGCATCCACTATAACCAATTCACAGCACAATTTGCTATTTGCTATATTTCGAAACATCTCCAAAGCCCTAGATACTACGAAAATCAAAAGTTCACCATAAAAAAATAAAAAATAAAAGAAAAACGCTAGCAGTTTATCTCCAAACTTCAAACAAGAAACAGAAATTGAAAGAAACAAGAAGAATTCACATTAAGAACTAACCTGTTCGAGATCTCCAACGTGAAATGAAAGAGAGAGAGAGAGAGATATGGAGAGATCGAGAGATTTGTAACAAGAAGAGAAACAAAATCAGAACTTTCTCTGATTTATACTTATATACAGAGAGAGAGTTTCCCTTTTCCCTTTTTAATTTTATTTTTAATTTGTTTTCAACTTGTAATTATGGTTATTTTCATCAAACATACACAAATGTGTGTGGGTGTTGAAGAATACACATACGTGACTTCTGTCTCTTTTTTTAATGATCCAACAAGGAGTTGTGTTTCATCCCTGTTGATTTTATTTTTTTTTGTTAATAATGCAATTCGGTCCCATGACTCTCCAATTTATTTTAATTTGGTATCTCTATTATTTCCTTTTGTTTTATAAGATTTGCTTTGTAAGTTATTGTTTTTTTATTAACGTGAGTGTCCGGGCCAGCTTAGGTGTACCTTGACTAATCTCATGGGTCTTAAAGTTAATCACTGTATAAGTCTCCAGTGGCCCCGAGATTTGTGAGACTCGAACTAATAACCTCTAAAAAGCACACCTAAAGCCTGATCAGTTGAGTTACATCCCTCAAGATTCTTTGTAAGTTATTGTTATTAATATTACTAAGATTTCTTCTGTAAAATATAGTAATTTTTTTGTTTTTATGGTCTTTACTTTTAAAATTAAAATCAGAAACATGAGGTACTGGAGGATGTAATGATAAAAAATTAATTTTAGGGGATCAAATCATCAAACAAAGAAATATTGAAGAGTTGAGGGACCAAATAAATTTATTTTTTCTTTTTTTTGAGTGCTTGGCGATAGATAAAAAGAGAATGAAGGAATGATATAGAGAAGGAAGGCACGAAAGGGTAGAGTACTGAACGAGGAAAAGAATCAAAGATCATCATCCATCAAAGTTTCAACTAAGTGGGTCCATGTGTCTTGTAATACTATAAAGAAAGAAACGAAAACGCGATGTTGGTTCGCGTGTAATACACGTGCTGACTGAAATGATATTAGCAAATTTAGGTTTTTTATTACATGTAAAAAAACATTTTTGAATTAATTTGTATATTAATCAAAATTAAATATTTTCTTATAATTTTAAATATTTTATATTTAGTATCAACATAATATATTCTAGAAATTTATTTGGTATTAATCTTAACTTGATAATTACTAATGAAAAATTTTACGGTGATAAGATTTAAATAATAATATTTTGATAAGTTATTTTTGTGTCAATTTAAAAAAATAAATATAAATAAAAAAAATTATAAATAAATATATTTTTAAAAATAGATAATGAATTTCATCTTCTATTTTCACTTTATATTTGTCTTTTCTTTAGTAGATACAAAAGGTAAGTAAGAGGATGTAACTAATTTTCATGTTCTATCTTGTTTATAACAAGGAGGAGACGTGTCTTGTTCTTGACACGGAATGCCTTAAAAATTGAGATATTGCCTGCTCGCTTTCCATTACTGCCACACGTTTATTGCTTTGGCTTATTATATTACAAATACTAATTTTAATTAAAGTACTAATAATGATTATTTCCTTACTTAATAAAAAAAACCAACTAACATGAAAGGCAAATTTATTGTAGCCATACACATATTTTTTTATTTACCACTATAATAAAATGATGTCTTTACCATTCACCAAAAAAATCATAAGTCTTGGTTTTAAGGGTATTTTAGTTATTTTTACAGTATATTAATCATTTAATAATTGTATAAGAATATTTATATCTTTTCTATAATTTTTAAATAGTTAAATTACTTAATTACTCCTAATTTAAAAAAAAATTATATAACCATTTTTGCCTGCAGTCAATGAGAAATGAACAATTCACCCAAAGGTATCTTTGTTTTTTCAAATAGGTTTTATGGTGAATCACATATTAATAGGGAGTAATTTGGTACTTTTCCTTAAAATATTAATTTTTTTATTATTTAAAATTGTTGACATGTGTTGATCACGCATTAGCGCATAAAAGGCGTCATGCCCTTTAGGCGGCGTGTGCGGCACTTTCCAGTGATCGAACAAGCACTTTCATCATCTCATTGGATGTGCAATCACTTTCTTTTTCATTAGGTACGCTGTGTGTTGATCTTATTCTTTTGATTTTTATTTTTTTTTATCATTTTATATAAGTTTTATTTATTTTTAATTTAGTCCTTTGATTTTAATTTGGTATATTTTTTTTCCCATTCAGTCTTTATTGTTTTGATTTCTGAATTTTTTACTAGATCTTTTTGTGATTTTTTTTCAATTTAGTCCTCAATTCTAATTTGTTATATATGATATTTTTCAATTTGTTCCATCTTCTTTTGATTTCTAGTTTTTTCATTGTCTTTTTTGTTAGGGTTTTGGTGGTTTTCAATTTCATCCTTCAATTCAAGTTTGTTATATTTTTTTTCTATTTTGGTCCTCATACTTTTTTTTTCATTTTGTTATTTTTTTTGTTTTCAATTTAACCTTATGATAAAAGAATTGTTCATGCCTTCTAATTAATTTATTTTTACCCTCATTCTTTTAATTACTTTATTTTATTTTCAATCCTTTCATTTAATTGGGTTTTTTCCCCCAATTTCATCATTCGGCATTTGATTTGTTGAGAATTTAACTTCTTGGTTTTCTCATATGTGATGATCCGTGTCACGGTTTTTTAAAGTCATCTATAGCATAGCTTTCAAACTTGACTTGAGGGTCAACCCGAGACAAGACACGGGTTATGAGTTAAGTGGGTTAACCCAAGTCAGGTTGTTTAACCTGGCTCAACTCTTTTTTAAAACATATAAAAATGACATCATTTAAAAAAAAACTGAAAAAGATAAAAGAGTTTTTAGTAGGTTTATCCAGAGCTAATTGGGTTGCGGGTCAATGCTATTTTTTTACGAGATCATACCGAGCCAATCCTCCCCCAATTTGTTTCAAACCCAAAAAAATGAACTAAAAAAGGGGAAAAAAACAAACAAATCTAGGTGACCCTTTTAAGCTCTGGTAAATCTTTTAAAATCACAAACCGTTAAATTTCAAATCTAAGTTCAATTAAGAAGCTCAATACAAAACAAATTCAACATTGAAGGATGAGATAAATTAATTTAATTAAAAAAAATTCTCGTTAAAAAAGAAAGATCTAACAAAGAGCATTAAAAAAATTGAGGCAATACTAACCCAATTTAATGTTGAAGGATGAAATAAATTAATTTAATCTAATCAATTTTTTTTAAAAGAGGTAGATCTAGCAAAGATAAAAAAAAATAAAAACCCCGAGGCAACCTGTGTTACTCTCAAAAAGTCAGAAAAGTCCCCTCGAAAGTGAAAAAATGATCAAACAAAAAACATTAAGTCAAACCAACTTAACTTTAATAACTCGTGGCCTAAGATATGGGATATGAGATACGGATAACCTCACAAAAAAAATAAGAACAAATCACAAAACGTAAGGCCTAATAAGTTAATGCCAAATGATGAAAATGAAAAAAAATAAAAAGAATTAAAAAAACAGAACTTAAACCAAGCTAATCATTGAAACTGGTAAACCAGGTCATGATTGAAGAAGGCAAACATGAAAAAATAACGAAGCAAAATTCTCAATCATAAAAATAAAATAAAATTAAGGACTAAATCATGCACAAAAAAGTAATTGAAAGAAAATAATTAGGGATTAAATTGAAAAACAAAATGAATGAAAAAAAGATAAAAAAAGAGCAATAAAAAAATGAGGACTAAAATTGGAAACAAAACAAAATTAAATTATAAATGATGAAATAAAAAAAATTAATGCAAAGGATAAAAAAATAGCAATAAAAAAATGATGACTAAATGGGATATAAAAATTATGAAATAAAATGCAGTGGGATGAAATTGAAACAAAAAAAATTCAAGAAGCTTTAAAATCAAAACAAATAAAAATCATAAAAATGAAGACCAACTTTAAAAAAAATACAAACCAGATGACACATCTGAAATTTTAAAGGCTCGATATGAAAACCAATGCACAAGAAAGAGAAAAGAAGGGGATGAAGAAAAACTTTCATCGCCGCCAACTAGGCTAAACGCGCTACACCAACAGCTGCACTGCCACTTGACACGTCGGATAACACGACAGTCGATGGATTTTGACCATCTTAATATGTCCCACCCACCTCCTGGTTGGGGGGGATGAAGTGGTAACGTGTGCATAGCAATCATTAATCTTTAATATTGATTTATTAATATTTTAATAATTCGAATTACTAAAAAACCTAATATTATAAAAAAAACATGTCAAAGATGAAAACACCTTCTCTTGTCATGCTTAGATTTTTTGAAGTCAAAAACTAGACATGTTATTTTACTATAGAAAAAAAATATACATGCAAATAAAGTTAAAAAATACACAAAAGCCCCTGGACAAAATATCTATTCTCTTATCTTTGAAAGGTGACAAAGTAATTTCATTATATAAAAAAACATAAGTTTATTAAATTATCCTTATCAATTAACAAATGATATTTTTATCTCTAAAAAAAACAACTATAACCTTCACTTAGGTATTATCACATAAGCAATCAACCAAATACATAACTCATTGTACACACATTTTCCCAACCAAAGATATGTTTTTTTAAAAAATCAACAATTTGTTGTGATTAATGTAAACAAATTATTTGTAATTATCTGAATTACTTGTTAATATAATTCATGCATGATGCTATTAATGCTTCCGAGGATAATAATATCTTTGAATGAGTTTATGGGTTAACTAAAAATAAATATTTTCTAGATAATTTTAAAAATATATTTTTTACATCGAACTAATAAACAGATGAAATAATAATACCGTCCAGGCTGAAGAGTGGTGCCTGCAGGCTTAACATCAGAGGAGTTGCAATTTTCTCCTCCCCTGTTATCGCCAACTCCATAATGCTTTCTTTCTTCACACATACACACAATTGGTTAGTTACTACTACTCTAATGGTGATTCAAGCACCTTAATTTTTTTTAAAAAATTTAAATTCAATTTTTTTTTAATTTTATCCTTTAATATTTTATTGATTTTGAATTGATTGTCATAATTTACTTTTATTTATTTTCTATAAAATTATTGTAGTCTTAAATAAATATCTCAGTTGGTGCTCAATTTTTACAAGTGTTTATTTTTGTTATCATATTATTAAATAAAAAATAAAGTATTTAAACCAAGTAGAGTTCATGAGATCGCGGGTTTTACGAGTTAAGACGTGAAGCTTAAGTTGAAATTTTTTAAAAGCCAAACATGTTTTTACTGGTCGTCCTGGTTGTTTTTAGACTTGCCAATTCAACTGCGTCGCCTAGAATCAACTTCCGTGTGGATTAATTTTAAATTCAGGGTAGGTAAGGAGTCTAGTTGAAAGGTTTCAAGGTTGATATGTTAAGTCGAGTTGATAAGTCGAGTTTAATAATAATACCAAATAGTTTTTTTTATATATTTTGTCTGCCAATTTTTTTCTTTCATTTGAATACTTATTGGATTTTTTTATTATCAATTTTATTTTTTAATATTTAATTGATTTTGAATTAATATTTATAATTTATTTTAGTTTATTTTTTATGAGCTTGTTACAGTTTAAAACAAAAATTTCAACATTTGGTTAATGCTTAATTTTGCGAGCATCTGTTTTTATTATCATATCATTAAGTAAAAAATAGTTTAAAAAATTGTTAAACCAAGTGGAGTCTATGATCTAGGTCACAAGTTTGGTAGGTTAAACCGTGAAGCTCAGGTCAATTTAATATATCGTCGTCTTAATATTAAAAAATATAGTCTTGAATTTTTTTTAAAATCAAACCAAGCTTTTCACCGGTTATCCGGGTTATTTTCAAACCAATCAAGTTGGTTGAGTTACATCGATGCACTCTTATATGATTTAATTTAAAAATCAAACTAAACAAAAAGTTAAGTCGAGAGTTTTTAAAATATACTTGTTATAAACTAGGTTTAATAACAACCAAAGAATTTTCCATTAACATAGGTATTTGTTTAGGTTCATTTTTTTAATTATTTAGGTTTATTTTTTATTTTTAATTTAACCCACGTAGCGTGCGTAAGGAAACTAGCAGAGGAATACAATTATAGAAGGCCAAAGCCTAGAAGGCTAACGCGCTACATCCATAACGGCAGTTTCATTTGATGGTAAATCCCCAAATAATAAGAGCCACCCAACCATACAACTACATTCACTTCACCGCCCAAACGATTATATATTTACTTATTTTAATTATTTTATTTAAAGAACTAGATTTAACAATAGAAAATAACCATGTCCTATCTATATTTCTAATTTTACTCAACCTTTTCTAAAATTGAAATCTAAACCTTCCAAGTAAAATCCCGATGAATATTCTTATTTTTATGTGTTGATTTTGAAAAAATAAAAAAAATTATTTTATTTTAAAATACTTTTAAAATATAAAAATAGTTAGGAAATAGTTGGATAAATTGCAGATATGCATGGACATTTTGCTGAATTTACACATTGACTTTAGTGAACGAGGCCCGCTGACGAACACAGAACCATATTGCTTTTCCAAAATAATATATCCATGCGAGGCCCACCCCCGTTCAAAGAAGAAAGCAGTTCCATATTTTCACTCCAAAAATAAAGAAAGCAGTTTGACGTTCGAAGAGCCCCAGGGGATACTTTGTTTCTCCATAAAGTAAGTCACATGGTCCGTGATGGATGGTTATTTTTTGTCGACATTAGCATCATCAAGATTTATATATGATATTGGACCGTCTAATTGGTTGACCAAAACTCTAAGATACCTGACTCAGGTTTATCAACGACATTGAATAATATCCAAATACGTGTACCCTTATTATATTATTCTCGTACTATTTAGGAGGAGAAGGCAGCGGTTTTTCTTTTTCAATTAAAAGAAATGTTAATGGAACCGTTATTTGGTGCACCAAAATACGGCACCATGGGCTTCTTCAACTCATATCATATAGAAACTTCAGTTACAAGAAAGCCTCTTCTTTTCTTTTCTTTTTTTAGTTCACATAAATATAACATTTTTAATAGTTAAAAGGAATACAGTCACGTGACCATTAGAATAACACAATAGAAACTTAGTAGGATAATACTTTATCCCTATATTTGTGTCCATTGTTCAATTATACCTTTATATTCATTTTTTTTCTAATTTCCTCCCATTGATAAATTTTGTTAGATTTTTTCACTAGCAACGTTAGCAACCTTTATAGCAAATCTATGGAGATATCAATGGGATGAAATTGGACAAAACTAGATAACACAAGATACTGATTGAATAATGATGATGTTCCACAATTCAATATGCTTAGGAATGAAGTTATTTAGTGTATGGATAGTGATTAATCAAATGTTCATGACAATATTTTCTTCTTCTTAGTCCAAAAAGTATAAAATCAATGGTAAAAATCCTAGTACTTGCAAAAAAGTTCATACCAGTGGGGTTTAAGGACTCTCCGATGATAAAGTTAGTAACTCTAAATGGAAATGGTGATATATGAAAAAAAAACTTTAAATTTCAAGAACAACAATTTTTGTTTTTGTTTTTTTGTGTGTTAAATGCTTTAAAGGCTCAAGTATATAAACTTGGATAATAGAAAGTTGTGAACCTTTTATTTGGGTGGTTCAGATGATTTTTATACTCCCTGAACCTTGTCATTTTGATGGAGTGGAGGGCCTGAATAGTCATTTTCTCTATATGACATTTAATGAGGGAAAAAAAATCCTTTTATACATTATTAATGAGATGAAAATATGGTGTGTTCTTAGAAGACCATTCATACATCTACAGGTGTAAGGAGATGATTATTTCTGACGTGAATAGGTTATGTTAATAATCTTAAGATAGAATTATATGGTCATAACATGGATCTCTAAGACCAATTGAGTTTGATGTCCACACCTAGGGGAGATGGTTCTGACAGTTCATCAAACCCATGGAGTCTTTGGCTTATTTTGAGGCTAAACCTAAGTATATTGGGTCTAGAACTTTGCCAGACTCATGGTGCCTGGGGCTCAGCTCATGGATAAACCCAAGTGTCAGACCCACAGTACATGGGGCTCAGTTTATGACTGAACCTAAGTATATTGGATTTAACACCTTGCCATACGTATGGTAGCTTGAGCACGACTCATGGATGAACCCAAGTATATTTGGGCTAGCAAGTTGTCAAACCCATGGTGACTTGGGTTTAGCCGATGATTGAACCCATGTATATTAGGTTTGGCAATTTTCCAAACTCGTGGTAACTTGGGCTCGGCTCATAGCCGAACCCTAGTATATTGAATCTGACAAGATGTCAAACCCATGATACCTTGGACTTAGCTCATGGATGAACCCAAGTATGTTGGGTATGGCAAATCGCTAGATTTATGAAGACTCGGGCTTAACGTACGACTGAACCCAAAGATATTTGATTGAGTTATCATCATATTATAGGTTTGAGCTCTTCCAAAGCATAAAAATATTGAGTAAAAAATACAGACTCATCAAATAACATGATAAAAATAAAAATAAAAATAAAAATGGTTTGGCTATATTTGCACTTGTTACTTGAAAGTTAACATTTTTTTTAATAGCAATGGTACAACAAAGTTTTGGTAACAACATTTAATCCTTTTATTATTAATTTTCAAAAGAAACTAAAACGTCTCTTTGATTTTACTATAGACCAAGAGATAAAATATTGTGAATTGTAATAGTTCTCAACAATGCTTTTTTACATTTTTATTTTTATTGGCCACTTGACTTCTTCTTCATCTTCAATCTGATTCTTTTATATTGTGTTGATATGAGATTGGACTTAAAAATATATTTCTGTTAGCTTGATGTTGGGTTCTTGTGATATTGACAAAAACTTTTGGAGCTCGGTTAATGCTCGATTTGGTAAAAATAAATAAGATTTTATTAATTGAAAATAATTGAAGCTTTAAGGATCAAATTTAAAACTTAAGCAAATGTTCAAGCCTTTTTCTACCAAATCAAGGACCAAGTATTCATACCATTTTTTTTTTTACTAAACTTTCTTTTTTCAAATTGGTATTTTCACACTTGGTTGATGTGTGATTGGATTTAATGATTTATTTCATTTGGCTTGATATTGGGTTCTCACGATGCTGGAAAAACATTATAGGGTTAGATTGATACTCGATTTGACAAAATAAAATACAATTTTATTAATTTGAGACAATTGAAGCTTTAGGGACCAAATTTAAAATGAAAATAAATCTTCAACCTCTTTTCCCCCTAAATCAAGGGCTAAAATAAAAGAAAAGAGAAAAGGTGGTTGGTGCATGTATCACAGGTGCTAATGTGTGAGGGAGACCATTGCAATGTGGAGGCGTATGCAACCTCCTTAGATCTCCAATGATGGTTTTCCTTAGTGTACATCAAATCATCTCAACAAGATCTTCCTTGTAAGATGGCGTATGAACACATGAGGTTCCATTGTGGCTTTGATGACTCATTTTGTTTTTTTTTTCTTTCTTTTTTTATCTCTTCTTGGTTTTCATGCTTGACTCCCTTCAAAATAGCAAAACGGCCTATTAATTTTTTTGGATGTTAGATTTGGTCCCTATTTTCTTAATTATTTATAGCAACAATTATTGTTGAGTTTCACACAATTGACATTTGATAAGCCAGGGAATGTTGTTTGATGCGAGAAAATGTGAGATGGAAGAGGTATTAGAAAGAAAATGATGAAAATACAACATAGAAGGAAAATGCAATCAGTTGTGGGTTGCAATAGTTACCATGTTTTTTTTTTAATCCTTTAAATTGCTTTTAGCCATTTAACCTCTTTTTTTTTTTTAATTTTATCCTTTTGCATCATTTAGTTGATTTGAGAATGAGTTTAATGATTTGTTTTGGTTGACTTTATATGAGGTTCTTGCGATGTTAAGAATAAGTTACAACATTGATTTAATACTCAATTTGAAATAATTTTAGTTTTATTAATTTAAAATAATTGAAATTTTAGAGATCAAATCTGAAACTAAAATAAATATTTAGCTTTTTTTTTTCATTGTGCATTAAGCGATGTCAAGAATAAGTTTGATGTTGATTTAATTCTCAAGATTGAACTCTTTTTTTATCTAAAAAACACGCTAACAATAGCTATATATTCTTATCTTTTTATTTTTTCTCTAAAGAATATTTTTACTTGACACCTTGTGAAACCCGAACACCCTATCTAGTATACTTCTAAAAGACCATAATGAACTTCCTTATTAAGGATTCCTCGAAGTAAAAGTGTTTGTCTAAAAAGTATTTGATAATAAGTTGTTCTAATTTTAAGAAATTATATATTTCTTAAGAAAATATTATACTCTATGTGCTTTGCTTTAGATTAAAAGGAGGTACTATTCTTTTAACTAAAAGTAAATTATTTTTTTTAAATGATAAAGTTCTTTACTTTCAAAGCAAAATAGTTCTTAACCAAATACTCATTTAGATTAAAAAGGAAAAGAAATTGAAAGAAAATAATAGATAAAAGCTAGTTATGCTTTAAAAAAACAAGAATACCAAATACGCACATAGTTGTCTACTAGGAGAGTTCCTTAAAGTTCAAAATTGACAATTTAAAACTAAAATGTTACTTATTACTCTAAATATACAATTTAAATTTTATAACTATATATAAAAACACAAACTTTATTCCATTTGAATAAAATAGTTTTAAGTTTTTATTAACTTAATGTCTAAAATAGAAATTTTAATACCTTTTTTTATTGCTTTTCTTAGTAATTTTAATACCTTATTTATTTATTTTCTTTGTAAGATTTTCTGTACCTTTTTTAATCATTTTTCCTTTTCTATAATTAGCCTTTATTAAATTCTCCATTTTCTTCTTTATTTTTTCTATATATATATATATATATATATATATAGAAAACATGGTAAGTCTAAATGAATTCAAATGTGAAAGTTACAGAAAAAAGCACAATAAGAAGAGAGAAGATAAGAACACTAGAAAAAGAGGATGCTTCCAACGGTGAAAATGTCACCAACAACATCAAAAGTGGTCTTGTTTGTGAGGGCTAAAGTGCAAGAGAGAAAGGAGAGCTTCCACGATAATGCTATCTCAAAGACAAAAGATTATGAAAAGCAACAGACACTCAATTATAATAAAAATACTTTAATTTTAAAGCAATGCTAACGAAAAATATAATGAATCCCTAAGCCAAATGAATAGAGTGAAACAAATTATTAAAAAATATTTAAAAGGGAAAAATATTATTCCTCACGCAACTGTTCATCAAGAAACAAATCATTGTGGATTGCCATAATGATTTGTCTTTTATTTAGTCCCTCTTTTTTTTGTTTACATCCTTATAGGCCCAAATTTATACCGGCCAATTAAAGCACATTTATTAAGAAAGGATAAAATTCAAAGATAGGGGACTAAGATGAAAAAAGAGGTAAAAAGAAATGGTTTTTTTTAAACTTGGGGCTAAACATACACTTTGATCCTCCAACTTTTCAAATTATAAACTTTCAATCCCTAACAATTTATGAAATTCAATATTGGTCCCAAACTTTATTTTCCTTATTTTTTGGTTACTGGTTTGAGAGAGAAGAGAGAAAGTAACCCGATTCCAGTGATAGAGAGAGAAAGTCTCAATGAAGACCCATTCCGGCCACAAAAACAGGTGGTTTTGATGTTAATGGGTTTCTTTTGACGGGAAAAGTTTATACAAGGTGTTTTCCCCTTAAACTTGTCTAAAATGATAAATTTGAATATGAAAAGAATTTTATTTCGGGTTAATTGTGGGTTTTACAGCTAATTTCTAGGTTGGTAAAGGTTATGGAAATGTTTTAGAAGATGTTTAGTTTTTTTTGGGTTGAAATATGGTTGAAAATAGGCTTCTTTTGGTCTGAAACAGATCAACCCAATTTTTTCAGGTGGAAATATGATTGAAAATAGGCTTCTTTTGGTCTAAAACAAATCAACCTGTTTTTACAGCTACCAGAGGTTGCCGAAATCTAGGCAGTGCAGGCGATACATCGTGTGCTATTTTTTTTCAAAGCATTAAGAGGCAGACAACCTATTTTCTTCCCTTTAAGAAAATTGAAAAAGGCCTCGGCACGTGGGCTGCTCCAGGCCTGGGCATCTGAGCCTTTTTCTTGAGGCCAAGGAACTCTAGGCCTTCCTAACCCGAAAGACTAGGCCCTTTTTACTTTTTCATTTTTATCCATTACAATTGTATTTTTTTTCTTGTTTTTTTTAATTTCATCACTTAATATTTGGTTGATTATTAATTGAGTAACATAATTTGTTTTATTTTGAATTTTTTTTCTAGTCACTTTAATATTTTGTTGGTTCTTGATTTTATAAGTGTCTATTTTAGATAAAAAAAAACTATAAAAAAATTGTTGAACCCAATTTTTTTGTATAGTCCATGACCCGAGTCACATGTTTGGCTTATTAACTTTAGCTAGGTTGAGATTATGATTGATAATTTTTTTTATTGCATAAGTAATTCTCAATTTATTTAATTAGATGTATGCACGAAATTTTTTTAATTCCGTTTGAGATTCTTTTATATATAAAAACACGTCATAAATATCTATATATACACTTTTGTTTAAGAAAGAAAAAATATTCGATCCGAGACGAAACGCTGGTCCAATAGCTATTTAGTAAACTAAAAGAGTTGGGTAAATCACTATAGCTCCTTCCACTGTAATACAAGACATAGATTACCATGAACTATACTATTCATATGAATAATTCATATTTTTTTTTGTCATCAAACTTTTATTCTTTCTAATTTTATCTATCAAGTTACATTAGTATGTAATTTTATTTACATTTCTTTCAATTTACATGATTTTGCATGTGCTTAGTTTTGAGGGGGTATTCGAAGATGAATAGAAATTAAAAAAGAAGAAGGACCAACTTTAACAAATAACAATAAAACATACCTTATTTAGATTTTGGAGCTTTGATCCCTAAAGTTTTAGTTTTTCTATTATCTGGTCCCTATTATTTTAGCAATTCACATTTTGATATTAAACTTCATTTCTTCACATTCCAGTCCCTAGATGTTGAGAGAGAAGAGAGAAAGTTATCAAAATATGTTGAGGAGATAGAAAGTGCTCGAATGGCCAAATTCTGATCTTTGTCTAAATGATTTTGTCTTCTTGCGAGGTGTTCAATAGAGGTGGTGTTTCCCTGTAACTATCCCAAAAAAAAATAGATCGACGTCTATAATTTTTTTTATTCATTTAATTTTTGGTTTTTTAGAGTGATTAAAGGGTGTTTTTTGAAATTAGATGTTTTTAAGCGAAAACAAGTTAAATATAAGTTTTTGGTGTCTAAAAACCCGAGCTTCAATTTTGAAGTCATTGTCGATGACTAGAAAACTATTTAGCAAGTGAGCGATCATTTGCCACAACAAATGATCTTTCGTTCATTTGAAAAAAAATAGAGCGGATGACTTGTCATCCATACCTTTAGAAAAAACTCGCCAAATGTGCGTGGGTTTGTTTTATGGTTGGTCAGGCATGACTAGACTAGTAGCGCCTTGCCTCAAATTTCTCTTTTTATTATTGCTCAATATTCTCTCTTATTTTTTAAATTGTTTAGTTTAATTTCTTTAAATAGAGTTTAACCATTTTATATATTTTTTAATTTCACAATGCTTCAAAAACATTATTATAAATTTTCTATATAATTTTTCTCTTATATTTTACATGAATAAGTTATATTTGCATGACACATTTAAAAAAATAAATATTGTTTTTTATTAGCAATGAGAAGTAACCTCTGACATAAAATAATTGATGACATATAAAATAAAAACGGTATAAAACATTTGCATTTGTATATATCTTTTTGTTTTTGCTAGGAGTATTAGTTTTGTGCTTTTATTATTTAATTAGTATTAATAACTTTTTTTATTTACCATTTCATATATTTTTAATTTATTTTATTAAACATAAATAATATTTTTTTTGTTTCTCAATTAAAAATATAAAAATAGATGCGCTTGTAGATATTTTATTTCATACTTCAAGGCGGTCTTTAATTTTTTTTATTTAACTATATTCCAATAAAAATGATTTTTTATAAAAAAGTAATGATTTAAATTATACAGAAAAAAATATAATTTTTAGCCTAAATTCTCTCTTCTTCTTATTTTTTAACAAAACATAATTTTTTTTAGCTATGTGGTTTATTTTATAAAAATGAAGATAACTAAAATAAAATCTGATTTTTTTTTAATGATTTGAAATTAGGTGAAAAAATGGTATCTCTTTAATCATAACTCCATCCCCCTATTTATGCATTCCTTTTTTTTTTTTGAAAAAAACATGTGTTTTTTATGAGAAGTATTGTATTTTAAATAAAAACTTATCATAATCTTAAAAGGAAGGTTTAATAATAAAAGAATCATGAATTGATAACTTTGATGTGATGATATTAAAAAAATATAAAAAGAATAAATTTTAGAAAAATTATATAAAAATCATAAAATAGATATTTCATTCAAATTAGATATTTATGAGTAATTGTTTTTTTTGAAAATTATGCATATCATGTTCATATATAATTATTTGGAAAGTACTTGTTAATATTATCATAAAAATTCTAATATTATTTAAAAATAATGACACAATTGGATAATTATTTGACTATCATTTTAATAAACTTTTATAAAAATATTATAAAATAAAAAAATCAAATAAAAAAAGATTTGAAGGAGCATTATAAAAAGAAGAGTCAGGTGCGTCTAGGCTAGAAAAAAGGGCTTGCATGCTTGGTCATAATTAAAAACTGGTGCATGAAGATTGCAAGAGGAAGTTATTTGTTTTTTTAGTTATTTTTATTTTTATTTATTTTAGAAAAATATTTTGTTATTGTATTTTTATTCTTCCTATTTAATTAGTTTAGGAATTTTATTTTTCATAGATATTTATTTTTCTTATTTAGTTCAATAATCTTATTTTTTCCTCTTTAAGTTTAGGCATAGGGCTAGTAATCTTGATGAGTTTGGTCATGGAGCTGCTAAGAAACTGCAGAAGACCATCCTCATCAGTTTCTTTTGTCCATAATATAAGACTGTTATTAATTCAATAAGAGCTCTTCCTGGGCAAAATGTGTCCATAATATAAGATTGTTATTAATCCAACAATAGCTTATACCGTGCAAAATAGCTAAAATTACTAATTTAATTTATTTTTACAGGTATTATAAACAATATAATTGAATTTAGTTCCGTGATTTAGTAATTTATTCTAAACATAACAATCATAATAAAATTTCAATTGAATTCACAGAATTCTAATAAGATAATAATTAAATTAAAATTACTTATAGAATTAAATTAGATTACACATGGGGTTTGGTTCAAACATGCTGTTAGTCTTCATCATTCCTGCCTTCAAAAAAAAAATCCTTGTCTACAAGGTCGACCTCCAGGAATTGCAGATTCATCAGGGCAAGGTCTTTTCAAGCAGCTTCTTCTTCTGCTGGAGATTCTGATGATGGTTGCCTCATTTGCTATTGAAGAAGTGGTCTTCGATGCTAAGAAGATTGAGTCAAGATTATCTCCAATAAGTTAGGAAGTTGGTTGCAAATAAAGCTGTTATAGAACAACTTTTTTTCTATTAAAATCTTGTCATTATTTTTCTGAAATTTGTTATCAGAATTCTTGTATAAAAGAGTGATTCAATCAATAAAAGAAAGTATTTTGCAGTCACAATAACAACTATATTATATTCCTGGTTTTACTCTGTTCTTCAGTGTCTTTATACCGAAAAAACCATAAATTGGTATCAGAGCATAATTGATCTTAAGGGACCAGTTTGAGTGAAGAGAGTAACATGTGAGAAACCCTTTTCCACAAAAAATACAAACACCTAAATCTCCTATCATTTTTAATGGCATCAAACATTTATTCTTTTGCATCACCAACAGTATTTACCGGTTAAAACTATCAGATGTGGGCTGTAAGAATGAAAACATACTTACAAGCCTGTGATTTTTGGGATGCTATAGAACAAGAACATGATCCATAATTACTTCCTGCAGATCCTACTCTAGCTCAAATCAGAAATCATCGTGAGGAAAGAGCCAAGAAGTTCAAAGCTAAAACATGTCTTTACTCTGCTGTTTTTGAAGCAATATTTCCAAGAATCATTGCACTTGATACGACCAAACAAATATGGAATTATCTTCAAGAGGAATTCCATGGAAATGAGAAAACAATTCAGATGCAGGTCTTGAATTTGAGAAAGGAGTTTGAGACGCAGAAGATAAAGGAATAAAAAATAATAAGAGATTTCTCTGACATATTACTCTTCATAGTCATCAAAGTAAGACTATTGGGGAAAGACCTTCCTGATAAAAGGGTTGTTGAAAAAATTCTTGTGACTTTACCTGAAAGGTTTGAGTAAAAAATATCTTCATTAGAAGAATGTAAAGATCTGTCAAAAATTTCTTTGGCAGAATTGCTCAATGCTTTACAGGCATAAGAACAAAGAAGAACAATAAGGCAAGAGGAGTCCATGGAAGGAGCTTTTCAAGCTAAAATGCAAGTCCAGGAAGGAGACAAAGGCAAAAAGAAGAACAAAAAATATAAAGGAACCGGTAACAATGAATAAAAGAATTGGAAACTTTCCTTCTTGTAAACACTGTATGAAAACAAATCACTTACATAAATATTACTGGTGGAGACTGATGTTAGATGCAGAAAATGTAATCAATTAGGACACATGGAAAAGATTTGCAAAAGTAGAACTAATTAGCAAGAAGGTGAAGCTTAAGTTGCCGATCAACAACAGGAGGAGCAGCTGTTTATGGCCACTTGCTTTGCTAGTAAACATGCAAGTGATTGCTGGCTTATAAATAATAGTTGCACAAATCACATGACGAAAGATGAAAATCTATTCAAGCAACTTGACAAATCAAATGTCTCTAAAGTCAGAATTGGCAATGGTGAATATATTCCTGTTAAAGGGAAATGAACAGTTGCTATTGAAGGAAATTCAAGTATAAAACTCATTTCAGATGTTCTTTTTGTACCTGAAATTGATCAGAATCTGTTGAGTGTTGGTCAGGTTCTTGTAAAAGGATACTCAGTTGTGTTCAAAGATAAACATTGCTTAATTTCTGATCCTGCTGGATGAGAAATATTCACTATAAAGATGAAAGGAAAAAGCTTTTTACTAGACTGAATGGAAAAAGAGTCAGTTGCCTTTTCAAGCACAACAAATCAGACAGAATTATGGCATAAGAGGCTGGGGCATTTCAATCAAGCAATGTCGGTGCATATGCAGGAAAAAAAGATAGTGCAAAGAATGCCAAACCTGGAAGAAGATATCTTAGTTTGTACTTCTTGTTAATATGGCAAGCAGAACAGACTTCCATTTCCTCTGAACAAGGCTTGGAGAGTAATAGAAAAGCTTTAGCTTATTCATACTGATGTTGCTGGACCTTTGAAGACAATATCTTTAAATGGAAGCAGGTATTATATTGCTTTCATTGATGATTATACAAGAATGTGCTAGGTCTATTTCCTAAAGTTTAAGACTGAGGTATAACAAATGTTTTTCTGAAGTTTAAAAACTGGATTGAAAATCAAAGTGGTTATAAAGTTCCGGTTGTAAGATCTAATAATGACACCGAATACACTTCAAACAAGTTTGACAAGTTTTGTCATGATGCAGGGATTGAACATCAATAAACTATGCCTTACACTTCTCAGCAAAATGGTGTAAGTGAAAGAAAAAATAGAACAATCATGGAGATGGCAAGGTGTGTTTTATTTGAGAAAGATTTACCCAATAAGTTTTGGGTAGAGGCTGTGAACACTGCAGTTTTTTTGTTGAATAGGCTGCCAATAAGAGCATTACAAAACAAGACTTCATATAAAGCTTGGCACGGTTATAAACCCTCACTCTAGAATTTAAAGATTTTTGGATGTTTATCTTTCATTTATGTTCCTCAGGTGAAAAGAGATAAACTTGATAGAAAGGCTGAAGCTGGCATCTTTGTTGGCTACAATAATGTTACAAAAGGCTATAGAGTTTTTCAACCTCCAACAGGATAGGTGATAGTTAGCAAAGACATCAAGTTTATTGAAATCGAAAAGTGAAACTTCAAAGATGCAGAAAAAAGTGCAAGTAAGGAGATTTTGCAAGATCTTGGTGATTATGTTAATGAAACACCAGTTAGAGGAACTAGATTGCTTGATGACATTTATCAAAGCTGCAATGTAGTTGTGTTGGAGCCTGCAGAATTTAAAGAGGCCAAAAACGATCCAAAATGGATTGATGCAATGAAAGAAGAGCTGAGAATGATTGAGAAGAATCAAACATGGGAATTGATGGACATAGCGAAACACAAAAACCTATTGGTGTAAAATGGGTTTACAGAACAAAACTGAATGCAGGTGGCACCATCAACAAACACAAAGCCAGATTGATAGTTAAAGGTTATACACAAATTTTTGGTGTAGATTTTTCAAAGACCTTCACACCAGTGGCACGACTAGACATGATTAGAATGCTACTAGCAATTGCAGCTCAAAAAGGTTGGAAAATATTTCAATTTGATGCAAAGTCTGCATTTTTAAATGGCTATCTCCAGGAGAAAATTTTCATGGACCAGCCTAAAGGATTTGTTGTTGGAGGTGAAGAAGAAAAGGTTTACTTATTGAAGAAAGTTTTATATGGATTGAAACTGGCTCCAAGAGCCTAGTATAGCAGGATTGATGTGCATTTACTCAAACATAACTTTAAGAAAAGTTTGAGTGAATCAACCTTATACACCAGAAATTCAAATTCTGATTACATTGTGGTTTCACCCTATGTTGATGATCTATTTGTTACAGGAAACAATCTAAGAATGATAGGCCAATTCAAAGCAGAAATGATTAAGGTCTTTGAAATGACAGACCTCGGTGAAATGTCTTATTTTCTTGGCATGGAAGTGCAACAAAACCAGCGTGGGATCTTTATTGACGAACATAAATATGCCAAAGAGATTCTAAGGAAATTCAAAATGGAAGATGCAAATCAATGAATATGCCTATGAATTTGAAAGAAAAGTTCTGTAAAGAAGATGGAGCTGACAAAGTAGATGAAGCAATTTGCAGAAGTTTGATTGGATGTCTGATGTACCTCACAACAACAAGACCTGATATCATGCATGCTATAAGCTTATTATCAAGATTCATGCATTGTGCAAGTGAAGTTCACTTCAAGGCTGCAAAAAGAATAGTGAGATATATCAAAGGTACACTAAGTTATGGCATTCAGTTCAGTTATGTTGAAAATTTTGAGTTACAACGATATATGAGACAGTGATTGAGTTGAAAGTTTTGATGACATGAAAAACACTTCTGGATATTGTTTTAGTTTTGGATCATGGATTTTCTTATGATGTTCTAAAAAACAAGAAATTATTCTCGTCCTAGCTTCATCGCATAAGCACAATATGTTGCAGCAAAGAATCGCAGCTGCAAATCAAGCCTTATGGCTTAGGAAGATCTTAACAGATTTAGACATGGAGCAAAGGAAAGCTACTAAGATTAATGTTGATAATCAGACCACAATTGCAATATCTAACAATCTAATTTTCCATGGCAAAACGAAGCATTTCAAGCTCAAGTACACCTCCCATCTTTTACTTGCAAGCTCCACACACTCCGAATCACGCGGTTTACTAAAAATCTCGTCGATCTCATTCTCATTCTTCTCTATATTTACTTTCTTCACATAATCAATTCTCGAATAGAGCCTGCCTACCAAAGAATCCTACTTGTTCATGGAGTAAAGATTGTTCTAAAATCTGCAAGTCCTCTGCATCACTCTTCCCTTTTCTTATACCGCGAAGTATCTTGATAAGCCGACGATCTGACAACCTAAAAACCTGAGTAAGCACAAGCTTGCAAGAGATTCAGTGAGGGTGATAACTTGACAAAACATATGTGCAGGAATGAAATGGACCTCATCCATTAGAAGAAGTCCCCACTCTATATTTCTTTTTCTAGTTTCTTTTATAAATTTTTTAATGTCAATGATATTCTTGTTCAGCCATGGAACCATATAATTAATCATATCGATTACTTCCTTATTGCTCCTTTTACCAGCAATAGATTGTTGTCCTTTTTTTATTTGTTTGATTTTTTCTCGAGCTCCCTAACCCTTAGTTCACAGTCCTCATCCAGCAAACTAGTTTCGACATGCTTCTTCTTCTTCAAACTAGTAAAAGAACTCTCGAGCCCATCAGAGACTAACAATGATTTAGTCTTCTCAGCTATGGAGACCATAGACTCATCAGTATTCTCAGGTATCACCACCTTCTTCTCGGCTCTTGGCTTCTTCTCTGCTGGTTCTTTCTCTTCTGTTGCTTGCTTTTTCTCATGAGTAGCTTGCTCGAGTTACTGACCTTACTAGCAAGAGAGATGGCCAAACGTGGTTGTGATTGGCAAGCAAGTCATAAAGAATGGCAACTAAAGACTCCCAATGAGCGTACTTGCCATCAACAAAGTTTTGATGTGCCTTCTTTTCCTCTTTCATTTTGGGACCAACACTTTGCAGTTGCTATTGTTGTTGATCTTCTTTGGGAATGGGTTCTTAGCCTCTCTTCTTTTCTATGTTTGGGGCTAAAAAGCTTGAATCTTTCTCCCCTGCAAAAGATAGAAATCGCATCCGCGGATTTGTGAAATGTTTTCTGTCAGGATTCTTCGCGGCACCTTCTTCTGAAAAGAAGTTTCTTCCGTCGATCCTGGATCTGAGTTAGACTTGCTGGCTATAAAAGAACGCTTTCGGCCAGAGTATGTGCTTCTGTTGCACCTTCATAGACTCTTCATATCACCTCCTCTAGGTGACTAACATCTATTTGAAATTATAATAGTGGTGGTAGTTTAAAGTAATTTTTATTTAGAAATATATTAAAATAATATATTTTTTATTTTTTTTAAAATTATTTTTGACACCAACACATCAAAACAATCTAAAAACATAAAAAAAATTCATTTTGTATAAAAAACATTAAATTTTAAAAAAACATGATTTGCACCGCGTTTTTAAACATGCTCTTGACATCAGGAATTCAGTCTGAACAACCAAACTCGGAGTTTGGAAGCCGGACTCCAATGCTTCATTTGGCTCCGTGTGGGATGCCATTCACTATAATATTTCAATAAGCTGATGGATACGCAAGTAGGAATATAGGTTTAGAAAAAAATTCAGAAAGGTGTTTGATATTTTATTTCTTATTGCTTGATGAATGTTCAACACACTCTGGCTATTTATAGCCAGATAACATAGCCTAACTAAAGTTCCAATAAAAGAAAAATTGCAACAGCTAATAAAATAATATATCCTAAGATAGTTGATTCAAATTAGAACTCAGAACCCCTTGAGTTAAAGATTCTAATCCTGCTAGCTTCAGTTTCAGACTTCAAGTTGGATTCTGCCGCAATATGGAGATCCTAGTTTCTCATCTGTCCATCCAAACACGGTTTCGTGTGTCTCGGAGAGAGCATGTTTCAGTCCTATTATCAGGGCTTCAAACGTGATAAAATGTGTGGAGAGAGGGAACTACTTAATAAAGATGAGAGATACTAGGGAGCCTATGGATGAGAAGACTCTTCCCATAATAGCAGGCGATTTACTATGGAGGTGCGAGACAACCTTACTATGCTCAATAAGGCTGCAAAATTGGCATTGTTAGGGATTAGGGAACATTTTGACAATTCAATCATTAGCCTCTTCACTGAAGGAGCGTGTTCCTGATATAGATGGAGGCTAGGTTAATGAAATAAAAAACGAGGGAATTGAAATGCATTTAGCTGTAAAGGGTTGTGGAAGGATCGGGTTACTTTTCAACCTTCCACATCGATGCCACGTACTATGGCAATAAAATTGGTCATGGCATCATACTAGCTTCTGTGGACGTCCAAAGAATGCTTACATAAATACTCTTAATTAGAAGCTGTTGAAAGAATTATATGGGAACTGTCTAGGGCTTGGGTTTGCATTGATGACTTTAATGAAATCATGTTCCCAAGGGAGAAAATGAGGAAGGCTGAGAAATTGGAGGGACAAATTTGTATGTTTAGAAATGTTATCCACGATAGTGAGTTGATGGTATGGATTTTGAAGGGCACTAGTTCTTACTTGCCGGCGCTCCACCTTGGGTTGATCCAAGTTTTTTCAAACAAGATTTTGTGATAATATTATCAAACTTGATCAAGCAGGTAAATCTTAAAAACTCTTTACCCAACTTCTTGTATAGCACAAGTTTTCAATTAAACTGCATCAAAGCTAACCTGATGTAAATAAGTTAATTTTAAGGGTTCAAAGACAACCCAGGTGATCAGTAAAAACATAGTCTAGCTTATAAAAAAAATTCAAGATAAAAATATTTTTTTTGAAGTATTGAGATAGCGATATATTGGATGGCCTCGATCATCGATCACCCAACGACTCGGTTTATGGACTCAACCAAGTTTAATAACTTTGTTTTTTTAAAATATTTTTTACTTAATTATATGATAAAAAATTAGGTGCTAGCAATTCAAGCATCAACCCTATAATAAATGTTTGTTTGAGACCGTGATAACCCTATACAAAGTAGGAAAAATCGTTTGTGAAGTCTATTTCCTAACCAATTCAACATTGAAGGATGAAATAAAAAAATAAAATAGTTTTTTTTAAATTGTTATCAATATTAATTAAAAGACCAAATTTCCCTTAAGATTACAAATAAGCCCTTGAAGTCAAGCATTAAAAGTGAAATGTTTTTATAAAAAAACCAAAGAAGAAAAAAAATGGAGGGTGAAATTAATTTTTTTTTCAAAAACTATCTTAAATAGAAAAGAA
This sequence comes from Populus x sibirica, assembly GCA_019202695.1. Lineage (NCBI taxonomy): Eukaryota > Viridiplantae > Streptophyta > Magnoliopsida > Malpighiales > Salicaceae > Populus > Populus x sibirica. The sequence goes on along the minus strand of JAGMVL010000575.1, from coordinate 1,839,803 downwards.
ATAAACCAAAAGAATAGAGATAAAATCTAATAGATTAAAAAAGTAAAGGAGGATGGAATTGAAAAACAAATCAAATTTGAAAAATTAATTAAAATAAAATAAATAGGAATAAAAAAATGGACGAAAGAAATTGAAGGGCTCATATACAAATTTGGAGGTCCAGACACAAAATTCTATGAGAAAAGGAAAAAAAAAGAAAAGGTTTTCCAGGCATAAAATTCCATTGACCTCATACGCCATATTAAGACCTCACTTAAGGGGTGTGTTAGAGAATAATATAAATCAAATCTTGAGACCTCACTTAACTGCTTTTGCTACTGGTTGAGATTATTTTTTGACCGGACACCCTATCACTTGGTGGAATATGCAAAAAGGTTATACACAAGTTAGGGAATAAATTGATATAACATTTTGTAATTCTTTCTAGCTTCCATTATATCTAAAAAGTACTGTTAAACACCTGGTTTCTACAACTCTTGATCATGATCTTACTATTTTGGTTAGCGTAATTGATACTAGTTATGATGGTTATAGTTTTGACTCTAAGCGATAAGTGTTACATGTCAACACCTCTATTAAACTGGATGTTGTAAATGAAGTCAAACGGGCAGTTAAATTGAATGATAAAACATGCATATGTGGTAAATGATAGACATTCTAACGTCCATGTTCACATGTTCTTGCATGTTGTGTCGAGGATCACGCAGACTTTACACAATTTGCTGATGATCATTACACGTTTCAGAGCTATAAATTAGCATATGACATGTCATTCCATCCATGACTAGAGGAGTTAGAATGAAGTGATTATATTAGACCTCGAGTTGAAGCAAATGCATCTAGATGGTAATTCAACCGTAGTCAATGAATGTCTACTTGTTTGCATTGCGAGATGGATACAAGACAAGGTCATGCACTTTATAGGTATGACATATGCAATGACATAGGCTATGATAGGAAAACATGTTCTAATCGGCAATGTATGTATGCCAAAAAAAATATTATATATTGTTTAATCATATTATAATAAATTATTATATTTTTGTTAAGTATAGTAAACTTATATAATCTCACCTCAAACATAAGTACTATTACATAGGATGTTATGCACTTACGATGACAGATCGTTTGCTTATGTTGAGTATCGACATTACGATAATGATATTCCCAGACAACATTACAATGACATCCATGAGAGCATGAGTATGATCATGGAGAGCATGAGTCACAATACATGCCTACCAAACCTGCCAATATTTTGTCCCGTGGTTGCAAGATTGATATCGATTAGAGGATGTATTCATTGGCATTATAAGAATATTTAATTTTAATATATTTTTAATTTATTTAACATTAAAGGTATTATATATGTATGCAATTATAATTTAAATTGATATGAAGGATGCAACCATAATTTATTGTTGTACATATAGTCAGATGAGACTATATGAGTGGATTCAGCCATATATGTTTTAGACAAGTTTTTTATACGTTAGTTGTCTATACCACATCAAGTTTGACCATGACTTGATCCATACACTGATTGAGATGTGAGACACACACGTTCCATCTTAGGTATGAAGAGATGACACTGATACTACATGACATGATGACTTTGCTTGGACTGCTTATTGATGGACGAGCAATTATATTTACTAGCGTTCATAATAGATTGCATTATATAAGTGATCATTTGGATTGACACCCCCTCCTTATGAATTAAAAGGGGTGACATACATTTTAAATGGATTGATGAGATATTTACGACACACCAGATGATGATGATGATGAGATCTTGTAGATGTACAAATTAAATTATGATTTGAATGTGACTTGAATGTACTGATTATTTGTTAAGTTTTCATAAATTCTTATGATAATTTTAATGTGTTATATAGGAATGCCAGAGCATATATACTGCATCTATTTTGTAATGTATTATTCACAGACTTTATAGAGAGATATGTGCCTTTGATTTATCTAATGCTCATGGATGACTTTGACGTCATCCCCACATATAGCTAACGATCTACTGTATTGAAATCTTGTACAAACATATATGTCTTGCATGCATGAAGGTGGCCAAATAGGTTAGAGAATGTTTGCTACTTCTACATGTATGAATTGAAAAGTTTTAAATAACTATTTACAATTTAAAATTTTGTTGTTAACATGAAATAAACAACTTGTTTTTATTTAATAACAATTATGGTCCTGAGAGCATATTTATGTGGGTCGGCTTTAGATACTCAGAATATCGTCTATGATTGTCTAGACTATGGAGGTTACACTTTAGCTCTCAATAGGATGTAGGTATTGCAAAGTTATTTTGTAATTGTATGCATTTATTTTGTCTAATTATAAATTTTAAAAAACAAATACAATTAAACTTACATATTTGTAATGCTAGGTGGTGTGCTGATATAGTATTTGAAAATAATTCAACACATGTATTGACATTTTATCAGAGCAAGCTAGATAGGTAGCATGTTATCCATGTGTTTTTTGAGCCATTTGTTAAATAAAAAACTTGACTTCACTGAATTGTAGCTGTTTAATATTTAAGAAACTTCTATTCTACAGGTAATATGGATGCCTTATTCAAATGAAAGATTGACGATTTCTCCTGTTATTTGCACTAGCAAGGTGGACATATGGATATTAGTGGTCCCGCTGATATTTTTCTAGATGGTCAAGCTACATTACCCAGATCAAGTAATATGATAGTTCGGCTACAGAAACGCCATTCTAGTCGATATTGATATAAGTGAAGTTTTACACGCCATAACTTGTCTAGGTAAAAATAATGATTGCAAGCGGTTAATCCATCATAGAACTTATATATCACAATGAGATGCATAGAGTAATGAAATATTTACAGAGATGTATCATATGATTACAAATGAGGAGTATTTAATTTGTTGCATGATTATCACATATCGGGTCATTACTTCGAATCATGAATAGGTTCCTCCATTTGGATATATGTAGTACGAGCAACATATCCAGTGGACTCAAAATATCATAAGTAATCAAATCTTTTTATAATTAATATATGTTAAATGCTGGGTTTTATGTATTGATTTTTTAATTTAACATTAACTTTTTATTAATATTAGGTTGGCATCATGCTATGGTAGGGTTGAGAGGCCGCATTTGTGCTTTGTAATATTAACAAAGAAAAACAAAAGATACGCATATACATCTGGTGGTTCCATGTCTGCCATGCTGGACTTGAAACCTTTAAAGAGATGTTAAATTTTAATGTAGTGATAGAGGATAAGACTGTTTAAGTAGGGGCATGAGTTGGATCGAATTGTGCTACTGATGAGCCCGAATTATCCAATAGATGATGTAGGCGTATATAAATTATGCTTATATATTTTGGGATTTCAATTACTTAAATGTTTTATTATTGAAGTATAAGATTTATTTTTTATGTATACATGTTTTTTTTTTATTTGCATTCATGGTACTATTTGTGATTATGAATATGAGAATTTGTTGAGTTTGGTGAATGTGGTTCTTTGCATTTTTGTTAAAATTTAAACTCTCTAAAACCATTAACTAAATTAAATGTCAGATTAACAAAGTAAATAATAAATCTCTTATTTTTAGAATTAAATGTTGGGAAAATTTGTTATTGGGAGGGGCATTAGCCTCACTACCAGTTTTCTTGCTCAACCGATCCAATGGTTGATCTAGTTGTGTGAACTGGTCGATTGGTTCACAAAAAAAAATAAAAATTTATGAACTTTTTCTTTCAAATATATTTAAGAGTCAAAATATACATCTTTATGCAACTTGTAGACTAAAAAATAGACTTTAATTAAAAACTCAAAAATTTACTACTCATAAAGTAACTTACCTCTGTTTTTAAGTGTTAACCGATTTAACTGACTATTATGAATTGATCAATTGATTTGTCCTTCTTAATGAAATTGAAATTGAATTGATGCCATGATTTTGAACTGCAACACCAATTAAAATTTTTTTGCAGTTCAGTAACACGACATTTGATTAAATGTCATATTTTTAAATCATGACATAAATTAAATACCACAGTTTAGAACTAGAATATTAAAAAAAAATATGATATTTTACCAAAAGTTTTTGCTAGTGTGTTAACTCATCATTTCTTTTCATTTGGTATGATAATTTCCCATTTCCCCCTTTGCATTTTAGAGATGATGCTATAGTGATGTATTTGGTACTCTAGACATGATAGGAAAAAAGATGAGATTGGACTAAGTTAGACAATATTATGTACGTTTTCCCCCCTTTACAGGCTGAGGTTAACTGTTTGGTTATCAACATTAGTGGAGATGTGAATTAGGTAATGCAACAAATGAATGACATGGTAATGGAAACAAATTATAAATTAATCCCTTTAATTTTTTAAAATAAATTAAATAGTTATTTTAGTTTTAAAAAATAATTAATTAGTTCCTTGAACGATATTATTCATATTTAACTTAATATTATTGTATTTATAAACTATCTTCTTTTCTCATCAATCTTATCATATTATTTAATTATTTAAATAAATCAAAAGGAGATAAAATAGGCAATTCTTATGAGTTTCATGAATAACATGCAAATAAAAAATAGGAAACAAAATCAGTAATAGAATAAATTACCTTGTTATTACCCTGTAAATCCTTTTTCCAAAGGTAAGTCTCCTGCTGCATGTACCTTAAAACCTAGTTGACTTGTGTTTATTGCTCAAAAGTCAAAATCATAAAATGAGTCTTTCAGATAACCCCATGCTAGTTACCAAAAATACATTATCTACTAGTCGAACGAGTTTTAAAAGTCCTAACCTGCAAACCTAATTTTGCCCAAGAAAAATTTTAAATTATACCATTGCCTAACATTAGTTTGGATTTTTGGCTTAAAATAATTCTGAGGATAAAATTGCATACATGATTTACCCTTTTATATGATCTAAAAACTTAGGGGTGTGTTAGAGAATAATATAAATCATATCTTGGGACCTCACCTAACAGCTTAAGCTTTTGGGTTGAGATGGTTTTTTTGACATGGTATTAGAGCATTGATGACCAAGCGGTCACGAGTTCGAATCTCACCATCCCTATTTATTTGTTAAAAATTAAGCACAAGGTAATGTGGCTTTGTGCAAGTTTCAAGCCCAAAGGACTTTCACTTAAGGAGGTGTGTTAGAGAATAATATAAATCATATCTTGAGACCTCACCTAACAGCTTAAGCTTTTGGGTTGAGATGGTTCTTTGATAATTAAAGATAAATCTGATCTTTATCCTAGAGACACAGTGGCAGCTAAGATAAACTTAGTCAAAACATGATAACTATTCCTGATATCTTGCAGCAACAACTCTGTTACGATTGTGATAGTATTTTTGAGTTTTGAATAGCTAAAGTATAGGAATCAGTTATAAAAGTTTGTGTTTAAATATACAGTCAATGTACATACTACAATGAATGAAAAATAAAGAACACTTTTCATTCATCTCCATCTCTCTTTGTATTAGTTAAAGTTTCAGTTCCTTTATGGTATCAAAGCTTTTTTAAAGACTCACGTCTAAATCAATTCTTTAAAATGTCTGCCTTCCCAAACTCTTCAGCTTCCCCTAATACTGAAACTAATCTTCCCATCTTCAATCCATCTTCTCCCATCCACCTTACCAAACTCACATGGTTGAATTACCCTACATGAAAAGCAATCATGTTACCCTACCTCAAAGGCCAAAAAGTATATGGTTATGTTGATAGTACTGTTAAGCAACCTTTAAAGACCATCACTATCTCTGATGGCTCTACCACCCCCAATCCAGCTTATGATATTTGGGAAACTCAAGATAATCTTATTCTTAGCTGCATCAACTCTTCTCTCTCTGATGATGAAGTACTTGCCCAAGTTGCTCATTGTAGCACCTCCGCTGCTGTTTGGTTATCTCTCAGCTTTGCTTTTGCATCACAGTCCCGTGCTAAAGCAGTCCATGTTCGCTCTCAACTTTCCACTCTGCAAAAAGGTAATCAATCAGCAATCGAATACTTCATGACCATCAAACGTCTCATAGATGAATTAGCAGTTGCTGGTCAACCATTAAACTGTGATGGCATTATCACTTATTTGCTTTTTGGTCTTGGTCCTGAATATGATACTCATGTTTCAATGATATCTCACCAAGATAATTCTCTCACCTTAGATGAGATTTTCTCTATGCTTCTAATGTGTGAAGCTCGCATTCGGCACCATAATCAAACCTTATCATTGCCCATGGCTTCAGCCAATATTGCCACTCGCCAAAGAATATTATTCAGGAGGTAAGGGCCGAAACAAATTCTTCGCTCCTCAAGGCAGGGGGCGTCCTCAATTTATTGCTAACCATGAAGGTTACCATGGTAACAATCATATTTGCTGTCAATTATGTGACGCACCTGGTCACACGGTTCTCGCTGTTGGAAGCGTTTTGATCCAAACTTCTAAACCCTACCACCACGTTCATGTCCTCAAGCAAACCTTGCCTCTAACAGATCTCAGCAACACTTAATTGAACAAGAATGGCATCCTGACACTGGCGCGACCCATCATCATCTACCTCTTCTTCTTCTTTTTTTCTTAATAACATTCTTGTCTTACCATAAATTACCAAAAATCTTTTATCTCGTTCAAAAATTTGCTTAAGACAATAATGTTTATTTTGAGTTTCATAATTTGTTCTTTTTTATTAAGGATTACTCGGGGAACATCCTACATAAAGACTTTATGTCTGATGGTCTCTATTGCTTCTCTTCATCACTTCAACACTGTCTTCCATTTGCTTTTCTTGGTGCTCAGATCTCTATCACAAACTGGCATCGGCGTTTTGGTCATGCCTTCTATGGTACTATTAAACATGTTCTGCATAATAATAATTTACTTGTTAGCTCTACTATGAGACAAAATATTTATCCTGAGTGAGCAATAGCTAAAAGCCATAATTTACCCTTTTCTACTTCCATTTCCTCTGTTTTCAGACCTCTTGAATTAATTTATTCCGATGTTTGGGGCCCAACTCAGTCGTTTATACTTATGGCTCTCGTTATTATGTTTGTTTTTTGAATGCTTTCACCAAATTTATTTGGATATTTCCTTTAAAATTCAAATCTGATGTTGAACCTATTTTTCTTCAATTTTAGAAATATGTTGAATGACATTTTGATTTAAAAATTAAAGCAATTCAAATAGATTGGGAGGGGGGGAGTACGAAGTTTAAATAATTATTTCGAATCATGTGGGCTTCAACATCGTATATCATGTCCTTATACACATGAACAAATGGGTTCTATTGAACGTCGACATTGTCAAATTGTTGAGATTTGCTTAGCCTTACTAGCTCACTCAAATTTACCTCAACCTTATTGGGAAGACGCCTTTTTAATTGTAACGTATTTAATCAATCGTCTTCCCTCCAAAGTCATTAACAACAAATCACCTTTTGAAATGGCTTATAATAAAAAAAACCCAACTATTTGTTTCTATGTGTTTTTGGATGTGCCTGCTAGCCAAACTTGCGTTCTTATAACAAACATAAAATTGATTTTCGTTCAAAAACTTGTATTTTTCTTGGCTACGCCTATCACACCAGGGATATAAATGTCTCAATTTAGCTTTAGGAAAATTATATGTTTCCCATTATGTCATTTTTTATGAGTCTTTGTTTCCCTATTAAAAAGACTCCTCAACATCTACTCTTTCCACACAAGATTCTCATTTACCCTCCTCCTTAATTCAACCGAGTATTCCTACCAATCATCTAGGATCAAATTCATATTCAAATACCCAACCAATTAATCACTTCATTCTACTGAATCAGGGTTCTTCGGATATTCAATGCAGCTTCTAATATGTTCGCGATGGTATTCCCCGCACCAAAGAAGGGAACTCTTTCAAAGACTTCAATGTTGTTGAAGAACCTCCACTTTCCAGTGATAATCTAATGCCATATCGAATGATTACCAGATCACAAACACAATCTCTCAAGCTAAAGACCCCTTATGTTGGTATAGCACGATGCCCATTCCTTCACTGTTTCTTAACTAATCATGTTTCCTCTGATGCAGAACCTTCTTGCTTCTCTGAAGCCACCAAACATCACCACTAGCGTGATGCCATGGACATTGAGTTCAATACCCTTATAACAAATGGCACTTAGGATCTTGTCTCTCCTACACAAGGTACCAATATTGTTGGAAGTAAATGGGTGTTCCGCATCAAACGCAATGCAGATGACAATATTGAGTGTTTTAAAGCGCGACTAGTAGCCAAAGGTTATCATCAACAACCAGGTCTGGACTTCATGAAAACCTTTAGTCTAGTGGTTAAAGCAAGTACTATACGCTTAGTATTATCTTTAGCCATTACACGATAATGGACCATCCGTCAAATAGATATACAAAATGCATTCTTACATGGCTAACTTCAGGAGGAAGTTTATATATAACAACCTCAAGGCTATGTTCACCCTGATTTTCCTTATCATGTGTGTCGCCTTAAGAAGAGCTTATATGGTCTTAAACAAGCACCCTGAGCCTGGTTTTCTAGATTGACAGAAACATTGCAACAGCTGGGATTTGTTGGTTCCAAAGCAGATACATCTTTATTCACACTTCATCAGACCACCTTCTCTATCTTCATTCTTATATATGTTGATGATACAATCATCACTGGAAACTCTTCAACTCAAATTAACAACTTCATCTAGCAGCTTGGTGATGTCTTTCCTGTCATGGACTTAGGCATTTTGTCCTATTTTCTTGGTGTAGAAGCATTGTATGATGGTCCTGATCTGTTTCTCACTCAACGAAAGTATGTAGCAAATTTGTTACAGAGAGTTAATATGCATGAAGCCAAGCCATGTACAACTCCTATGAGTATAACTTGTAACTTATCTAAGTTTGAAGGTGCAGATTATTCCGATCCATAACTTTATAGAAGTACAGTTGGTGCTTTACACTACTTGGGTTTCACTTGCCCGAACATTGCTTTTGCAGTCCACCATGTAAGCAAATTCATGCATCAACCTTAAGACCCTCACTGGCAAGCTGTCAAAAGAATTCTCAAATATCTCAAACATATAGTGGGCTATGGCCTTCATTTAAAAAGTCTATCAGATTACTCTCTCCATGCATACAGTGATGCCGACTGGGCTGCCGATAAAGATGACAGATGTAGTATTGGGGTGTACTGTATTTTTCATGGCTTTAATCTTATCAGTTGCAGTTGTAAACAACAACAAACTGTTGCTCGCAGCAGTACTGAATCAGAATACAAATCACTTTCCAACACAACGACAAAATTACATTGGATCCAATCCATACTCTATGATCTACGACTCCCTTTACCAACCAATCCAAAATTATAGTGCAATAATATTGGTGCAACATATTTGTCCTCTAATCCAATCTTCCATGCAAGAACTAAACATATTGAAATAGATTTTCACTATTTCTGGGATCAAGTTTTGGCAAATAAACTTCAGGTCTCATTTCTATCTACAAAACAATAACTTGCTGATTTATTGACCAACTCTTTATCCTCTGCTCGTTTTCATATTCTGCGCGACAACCTTCATGTTCAGGATCTGCCCATTCGGTTGAGGGGACGTGTTGGAGATAAATATGATCTTTATCCTAAAAACGTAGTGGCAGCTAAGATAAACTTAGTCAAAACATGATGACTATTCCTAATATCTTGCAAAGAACAACTCTGTTACGATTGTGATAGTATTTTTGAGTTTTGAATAGCTAAAGTATAGGAAGCGCTTATAAAAGTTTGTGTTTAAATATATAGTCAAAGTACATACTACAATGAATGAAAAATAGAGGAACACTTTCTATTTATCTCTATCTCTCTCTGTATTAGTTAAAGTTTCAGTTCCTTTACTTTATCTATTCAAAACTCAAAAATACTATCACAATCATAGCAGAGTTGTTGCTGCAAGATATCAGGAATAACCATCATATTTTGACTGAGTTTATCTTAGCTGTCATTGTGTCTTTAGGATAAAGATCAGATTTATCTCCAACGAGACTAATGTGCAAATTGTGTCATAGTATTATTAAAAATAAAATAAAAATTAAGCTCGCCTGCATATTGGTTCTTGTTCCACACAAGAACCAGTTGGGCCACCCCCATTCAACAAATTGGGCGGCACTTATTCCTGCTCACTATCATGAAGCGCCGCCCTGGTGTTGAGCTAAAAAAAGAAAGCAAAAGGCTTGTGAAATAAGGTGAGGAGAGGCTGGTGGAGCAATTAAAAGAGCCCTCACAAAATAGAAACACACACAGCAGAGAATAAGAGGTCATTTTATAGTAATCTTAAAGGGTGTAGCTTAATTGGTCAGACCCTAAATTTGCTCTCTAGAGATCACCAGTTCGAGTCACACAAACCTCAGGGCTACTGGAGGCTTACATGGTCGTTAACTTCAGGGCCCGTGAGATTAGTAAAGATACGTGCAAACTGACCTGGACACCTATAATAATAAATAAAAAAAAGATCATTTTATGGTCACCAAGAGTGAAGTGATTAAAGGGCGAGAAGGGGACATTTTATTTTGAAAGAGAGGCTCAGGAACATCGAATTTCCTTTTCTTTTTGCTTCGGACAGATCAGTCCTCGTTTCCTTCCCTTATTCCTGTCTCAAACTCAAAAGACAATTTTCGAGCCATCTAAATCAAATCATAAATTTCAGAATAACTTGTTCTAACCATAACTCCTCACTATAACTTCTAACCATAATCTCTAACGTAACATTCCAACTTGTTTTGTCTGTTCAATTTTGTTCTCTCATTTACCGAATTTATGGCCTGATGATTTTATTAATCCATCAACTTTTATTTTCTCACATATTATCTATTTTTAGTGCCACGTTTTTACCTATTTAATTATTATTATTCCCTTTTTTATCTTTCCTGTTGTATTCTAAATATAATGTGTATGTGTGTGTGTGTGTATATATATTATTAATTAGTAATCTTAACATTCACGCAATAATTTTACGGTAAAAATCATTTGACAATAGAATTTTAGCAGGTTTGCAAGATGATTTCCTAAATTAACTCCTGAGGTGAAAAAAATAACTTTTGGATCCCACCAAACATGCCGGGGAATCTTAATAAAATCTTGGCATTAGAAGATAATTAGAAGAAAAATTATAAATAATGTTAATTAACAACTTTAACATTTTTAATGTCTTTGCTATAAAATTAAAATTATCTGACTAGTTTGCAAGATGATTTTCTAAAATAATTCATGCGGTGAAAAATAATTTTAGGATCCCTCAATGTGCTGAAGTATCTTAATAAAAATTCTATATCACAAGATAATAATAATAATAAAAACAATATTTTTACCTGACAACCTTAATTTTTATGAATAATTTTGTGGTAAAAATTATCCGAGGATGGAATTTTAGGTAGTTTGCAGATGATTTTCTAAAATAATTTTTGGATCCCACCAAATATGCCGAGGGATCTTAATAAAAAACTTGGATATATATTAGAGAACTATAAAAATATATAATTACAACTATGATGGTAATAATAACTAAAATGAGCTTAATTTTTGGATTCTACCAAATATGTTGGGAATTTAAAAAATCCCTAAAAAAGTCAATAAAAACAAGTGCAATTATGTAGGATAAAAAAAAAAGAAAAAAGAACGAAGGGTACTCCTCCAAATCCCACCAAGAATGCTGGGGAATTGTGAGGGATATCCGACTATGGTAAAAAAATATATAATACAAAAATTCCTAGTTTTTAGAAAGCAGATGATACAAATCAATAAAACTAATTTCCTATTACAAGTAATTGTTCATTGGAATCAAGGTTGTTAAAACGTATTTTTAACTCGACAGAGAAAAGGGATAATAAACTTGGATCGTAAAAACGGATCGTAAAATCGTAAAATCATAAGGAATTTTAAAATAAATTTAAAAAAAATCATATTTCAAATAAAAATTCATACATAGTTCAAGCATATTAAAATACATGGTTCAAATAAAAATTCATACATAATTTAAGTAACTTTTCATTAACTAATAATTAACAAACTTAAAACAAACAATCTGCTGGTATGTCATATAAACTAAAACCAGCTTTATTTCCTGCTAGTTCAAGACAATATAAAAAGCTCAACACAAATTTAAGAAAATAAAACATGGCGCACCCAGTACTTGAAAATGTTATATGGGCTTATTGTCTGATATGATATCTGCTGCCCTGTTCACTTCATTTAGACCTCTTTGACTTTCTCTTCTCGATGTAGAAGAAAACAAACAAGGACACAACAGAGAAGACACTAAAGCAAATTGAGCAAATATCCATTGCCATGTGGCGGCCGGTTATTGATTCCACTTGAAACATGTTTGTGGTCTTGTGTGCATCTGTAGTTTGCCCGTAAGCCACCTCATTCTCATCGGCGTTATAAGTATAAGCACATATGAGTGACTGTGCATTTACCCAGCCAATAGGCGCTGGACAACTGGAGCATGGAGAGAAACATTTACTTCAGTTTATGTGTTTTTGGTGAAATCGTTCAATCGGTCCTAAACTCGTGATTTTTTGTGATTTTACCCGATTTTAACGATTTCAACCCGATTTCACCCATTTTTTATTTTTTCAAACGATTCAGCACGTAAAACATGTTTTAACTCATAAAATCATATAATTTTACGAGTCAAAACGTGATTTTAACAACCTTGATTGGAATGATATCTCAGGGTGATCATACATTTTCCAGACACAAGGGAACTCGAATTCTAATTCTTGATCACTCAGACCAAAATTCATTGATAATAATGGTTTCTATTTTTTTTTTCATTTTTCTCTCTATTCTATAATCCGCGCACTCAAGCATGTTATCACAAAATTAAATTGAACTAGACAATATTATGTATTTTTTCCCGAGATGTGAATTAAGTATTGCATGGTAATAGAAAATAAATTATAAATTAATTCTTTTCATTTTGTAAAATAAATTAACTAGTCGTTTTAGTTTTAAAAAATAATTAATTAGTTCCTAGACTGATATCATTTATATTTAATTTAATATTATTTTATTTATAAACCGTCTTCTTTTCTCATCAATCTTGCCATACTATTTAATTATGTTTTTAAATAAAAGATTAAAAAAAATATAAAATGGATAAAAGGAATAAACTAAAATTTGAAACTAGAAACACTATTTAATTCATTTTGCAAAACTATGCAGAGAGATTTTTTGTAAATTGGTGATGCGAAAAAAGAGAGCGGGCCTCTTTAGGGCTCGGTACGGATTATTTACCGACACATTTATGATTTATGGGGCCCTATGATGGGTCTCACTCCATATATGATCTCAAGCAGGTGGAGTTTCAAACCTTAAAGTCCAGCAAGAAAAAAGTCCTCGACAGATTTCTTTCATTCATTTGCAGCCACAAACATGCAGCCATAAATTCGAAGATGAAAAGAGTTCAAAAATATAGGCCGCACAAAATGCAGAATTTGTTTTTCTCCTCCTTTGATTTACAGTTCGTAACTCTGCTTTCTGTATTTGATAGCTCCAGTTTTCATGCTAATTACCAGTGAAAATGAACATTCTTTCCTTTCTAGCTAGAGCTATAATGAATGTGTCTTAATTTGCAAGGCAAGGAGACTGGAGAGAGAGAGAGAGAGGAGCCATAAAGATTAACAAGACCTTAATGAGGTATTATAGTAGTGAGGAATCTGCAATATCATAACATTAAACACAAATACTGACAAAATTAGTAGAATTAAGTAAATATACATGTGTTTAGTGCATGAACTTAAATATCAGACCATGATCGGTATAACTCATCCATAGATGGCATCTCTTTGAGCAATCCTTCAAACTCCTTGAACGATAAATCTCTCATCAAAACTTGATCACCACCAGCATATGAAACCTTATCACTAACATCCAACCGAACCCTTTTTGCCCTGATCTCGTCCATTGATGTCAATTTCCTTGACAGTCCTCTCTTTAGATGCTTATGATCACTATTTCCTGGAGGTGCAGAGTCTTTGCCGGTGAACTCTTGCACCACTGACTTGAAGCTCCTAACATCCGTCTCCACGTACTGCGTGTTGATTATCACCACCCTCACTGGCTCTCTAATAAGACCTGCCATGATAATTCAGTGAATATATCTTGTTGTTTCAAAAGGGTTTTGGCTTTTGCTTGATCTATGTATGTATAGCTAGGCAAGTAAGACGTTATCTTCTTACAGTATCTTTGTTTGCTTTCTTGACTAAGTTACGAGAGACAGGCATTTATATAGTGAATTTGAGATGATTGAGGCACAAGGAAACTACTAGCCAGTACGAAGTTGCCGCGGGTAAAAAGAAGGAAAGGTCTATAAATGAGACAAGTTGGCTGACCATGAATGCGTACGGTCAGCAGTCTAGGAAGACTTCAAATGTCAAAGCACACAATTTAGGAATTCAGTCATATCTCATGCACAACGTGGCAGGAAGACTCAATTTAAACAAATTTAAATCACAAATGAAAATTTTTTATTATTAATTTGTGTGTTTGAGTTAGCTTGTGTGGATCTCAATTAATCTCACATATCCTAAAATTAACAACCATGTAAGCATTTAGTAATAATGAGAAGACTCGAACTCATGATCATTGGGGAACAAATCTAATATGTGACCAGTTTAGCTATCTTTTAGGGTTAAACCTCAGTATCATAAATTAAACCAAAAAATGATATTAATTTGCTGAATTCTTGCTTGGGAGGGAAGACACTCAATAAAGAACGTTAGATATTGTCAATTAAGCAAAAAAAATATGAACAAGAAGTTGAATATATAAGCCAAAAGTTGAAGGTTTTGAATTTTATGTAACTTTATTGGGTTCACTATAGCACGTAACATATTTTCTTGTCTATATGAAGCTTCCAATATTAGTTAATTAATAAATCGACTCCTAATACAGCATAGGCCTGAAACCGGCACTAATGATTTAGACAAAGGCAATTTTCAACTCCTCCGTGCGACTTTCAATGGTCAACTCCTTTTTCTTCTTGTTTTTTCTTTTTTAAAGGTTTTAGTTCTAAATATCAAACAGATGTAATTTTCCTTTAGTGTTTGTAGGTCTTGGATTTATGTGTATTTGTTTGTTTGCTTCCATTTATCGAGGTTTTTGTCCTATATATCAAATAATTATTTATAAAATATAGTTTCTAGCTAGATTAAAAGAAATTAATTTGAGGTTATTCGACGATATATAGTGGATATTTCAATAATGAACTCTAGTGATATATATATATATATATATATATATATATATATATATATGGTTTGTCTTTCCATTTAATTTACATTAACCCTAAAACTCACCATATAATTAATTAATGGGTCTTTCATGGACAACTAAAGTTTGAAGATTATTGCATCGAAGTCTATCTCCAATAATAAATATTGCCTTAAAAGGTAGCTGTAAGCTCACTAACATCCTCGGTACCCGTGTGCAGCGGAGCTTTCATTGGGTGGGTCCTCGATGGATACATGCTATTGTTTTTTTTATTTTTTTATTTTTTTATTTTTTTTGTTTTATTAAGAATTAAAAATGCAGTTGAAATTATATATATATTTTTTAATTTTAATTTATTTTTGTTTAAATTTTTTTTCATGAACTGATGTAAAAAATAATTTTAAAAAAATAAAAAAATATTTTAATATATTTTCAAAAAAAAAAACACTTTAACACCCTTTAAAATATTAATTATTACAGCTACTATATTTTTTTAAAAGTACTATTTATTGACTAATGGGCGGTTCCATGGCAAAACGGAGGGGAAAAATAATAAAAGAAAAGAAAGAGAAATTAAGAAGAAGAAAAAGTTTTTGACTTGGTATAAACGACTTGGTACTAAATCCTGCACGCGTCAAGGACAGCCGAGGAGGATTATGAAAGGGGAAAGGTATTACCAGAGTCGATCTTTCTATTTAGACACACACACACACACACACACACACACACACACACACACACACACACACACACACACCGAATCTGCTTGCGCTTTCGTTTGCAGAAGATGCATTATTACAATGGCAGACCATATGTGATCCGTTGGACTAGTGAAAACAATTTTTATGTTCCTTAATTATCATTAATCGCTAAATTAAAAGATAAGATAAAATGAATATTTAAAGAATTATTCTTCCAAATAAAATAAAAAAATTTAATTATTATGTCAATACAATTTCATTCCTTAATATTTATATTATATGAACTAGATTAAATTAAAATATAATAAAGGGACATAATATTTTACTGTAGTAATGCATAGTGAAATGCTAAGATATTTTTCACTATAATTTTCAAAATTTTTGATGATTTTTTAATTTTAAATTTATTATTATTTTTTTAATTTCATTCTCTAATATTGAGTTTACTAGGTATTGGACTTCATAATTTAGTTTGATATGTTTTCTATAAAGTTATCAAGGTCTCATAAGTAGGGAGTTTTACGGGTTACCTGTGTTGACTTGATCATTTTATTTTCGTTTTTTAAAATTATTTGTTTCTGAACTTCATCCTTTAACATTGGGTTGATTGAGAATTGAGTTTTTTAATTTTTCTTTTTACTTGCTTTCAATAAAGTTATTATGGTATCATGACATATGTCGCTAGCTAGTTTTACGGGTTAGCCAAGTTAATCGAGTTTTTTTGTACTTTTTTAATTAAATTTTTTTTTTTAATTTCATCATTCAATATTGATTTGATTCTGAATTATGCTTCATAATTGTTTTTTATATGCTTTATGTGTGATTATATCAATCTTATGACATAGGTTGCGGGTTACGCTGATTGACTCAAGTTTTTTTAGTTGATTTCCTTTTTAATTTCATCATTCAATATTAGATTGATTGAAAATTAGGTTTCATAATTTTTTTTGTTTGCATTCTATGAGGTTATCCTCGTCTCATGACCCGAGTCACGTGTTTGGTCGGTTGATTTAGGTGTTTTTTTGTGTTCTTTTTTATTTAATTTTTTTTAATTTCATTTTTCAATATTGAGTTGATTGAGAATTGAGTTTCATAATTTATTTTGATTTGCTTTCTATGACATTATCCCGGTCTCATAACCCAAGTTTGATAGATTAACCCGGGTTGACTCGACTTATTTTTTAGTTGATTTTTTTTTCAATTTTATCTTTCAATATTGGATTGATTGAGAATTGAGTTTAATATTTTTTTTCTATTTACTTTCTATAGGGTTACTAGGGTCTCATGACCTGGATAACAAATTTAATAAGTTAACCCGAGTCGATCTACAAGATATTATCTTGATTTTTTTAATCAAATTATATTTTTAGCAGTTGTTCGGGTTGTCTTTAAACTTACTAAATTAACCAGGCTATATCAAATTAATATTTATATAGTTTAATTTTTTTAATTAAAAAATATATTAACAATACTTGAATTTGAATCTCTCACGCAACACGAGCATCTAGTACCAAGCTAAATTCTATTCAATGTTATAAATGTAATATTTCAATTCTATTGAAAATGGATATCTGCCGAGGACCAAGGTGTGCAGTCCACATGATGTATCAATTATAAGTTTGAAATCTAATTTCTTTAATGAATCATTCAAGGTTTTGTTCAAAAGCTTGCACGTAAGAGTTTGTTTACAACATATCATAATTATTTAGGGCATCTTTATGGGAAGAATCAACAGAAAAAGACAAAATTTTTAGCTTTCGTCTTCTATTTTTACAGCTCCAATGAAAAAGATATATTTTCTATGTTGAAAAGTTATTCCCATGTATTAGTCAAAAGTGTTATATATATAATTTGTTTAATATATTTCTCTGTAAAAAAAAGTTTTGATTGAAATTATATTAGTTAGTTATAATTAATAAATAGTTTTATTAATATTAAATTTATTAAAATATATTTGGTTTTTCTAAGTGATTTTTTACGAGTGCATATAAAAAAAACATATTTACATTATTAAAAAAGAAAAAAATCTTCAAAATAGCATTTCTCCTTGAGATGCTATTACGGGAGAAACTACTTGAAGAAGACTAAGCAGTTTTACACTTAAACATGGATTAAGTCGAGATAGCAATCAACGAATGATGACAAGAGATGACTACAAATCCAGACTTGTCCAGATTCTAGAGGACAAAGACATTTATCCACCAAATTGAAAGAAGAAGAAGAAGAAGAAGAAGAAGAAGAAGAAACTCAATTAAGAAAGGGTCTCTCCCTATTTTCCTTCTCATTTTTCTGGTGTGGGATTGAGGAGTATGAAATGGTCATGCTGACATACAACGCCTAGAACATGTATAACAAAAAATGCGTTTCGTTTAGAAATTTTCTATAGTCTTTTATGATTTTGAAATGGTGTTTTGAAGTGACCCGAGGCACCAGTACCTACCACAGCCAGTAGGGGGAAAACAATATTAAGCACATGAAGTTCTCCGATCGAGTAATATTATAAACCAACTACAATAAGATATACCATCTTATTTAGTCATGTCATCAATTTTAAAATAAACAAATGAGTGAAAAACTAAAATAGCTAGATGTTTTACTGTTTCTTATACTATTCATTCATTATTTGTTTTCTTCTTTCATCAATTCAAGTTTTTTTTTTTTTTACTTTTTTTACATTACCATAATTTTGTGTTTTTTAATTTGTGAAAACCGAGAAGATTATAGAAATAAAAAAAAAATAAAAAGTGGGTCGCTAGAGCCATATTGAATCTACATCGTCACTATGTACTATCTTAAAAAGAAACTCTCGTTGAGACGGCTCTAATAACACCAAAGAAGGTCTCTATTTAAGCTTAGAGAAAGTAGAACACACCTCTATGAAATAAATCCAAATTTTATCACAATCATGTGCAATGAAGGCCTAACTGGAGAGAGAAGAAGGGAAGTGAAAAAAAAGTAATGAAATGGCCTAACCAGTCTTAAGTGCAGCCTAACCAATTTAAAATAGGAGGGAAAACATACTATCATGCCTAGAAAAAAAAATGTCATGCTCGACTAGAGTCGTGATATATGTTCTGGGTTAGGCGAATTTACCTAGTTTGACGAGGTCACTAAAAAAACATTATCATTTCAAAATCTTTTGTTATGGAAAGAAAATATTAAATCACCTTTGTTTTAAAAATATTTTCTTCTTAAAAAAGTAAAATAAAGTTTTTACTAGATCGATTTGTCATTGTACTCGCCAAATTGGTTAGACCATACTTGGTCAACTCCCATAAAATTTACTTTGAAACTCATTTGGGTTCAGAAACTAGATTGACGAGTCACCTTTGTTTGGACTTGTACCCACCCTCTATAGTTAGAAACTACTTTTTGATCATTTTATCATGATATTTCATTCGTTTTCTTGGTTAAAAAATCATGTACTACTCCCATGTTGTGTAATTAACACGTAAACTCTACTTTTTCTCTCACCCCATCCCTAGTAAGGTACAAGTAAAGTACTTGATTTTTTTCCCAATTATACAAAATAATTATTTTTTCTAAGTAGATTAAAGTGCTTGATTTGAAAACAAAATAGTAAAAGTTAAGAGAAGAGGGATGTATAGGCAATGACATCTATTAAGATTTGAGAATAGGGTGGCAGTATTCCTAAAAATATCATGAAGTGACAAAACTAACCTTTATTTAATTCTTATGAGCTTTAAAATATCAAACCTCAAAAAGTTTTATAATAAACATAAAAATGTATCATTATAATTTCACATTGCTAATGAAGTTTTCTATTATAATTTTTCTATTAACATTGATGAAAATTGTTGTGAAATATATTTATTTTTTAATTTTCTTTTATAGCTTAATATAATATTTATATTAAATATTGTCTAGTTAACAAAATGTTATTGTTATCACCTAATGATATTATTGAGAATTTTATATTACAATATATACAAAGTGATCTTGACATGTAACGTGTTACAAATATATTTATGGATCAAATAGATAAGGTCAAGCTCGAAAAGAAATCCATGAAAAAGCCTGAACGCATAGATATAAAGCCCGACATATTTATATTAACCATAACTTTTTATTCGACTGTTAGATCGTGCTCTGCTAATTTAATTTCTTATAAGACTTGCTTTGCTGACCATTGGCGACATAGATGTTCCCAAATTAGGCCTATAAGTTGTTGTTTTAGTTATTTCCCTTCTTAATTGTGAATTTAAATTATTTTTCAATTTTGGTTATGTCAGTTTAAATCACTATTTAAATAGTTTTTATGCTATTTTTTTGTCAGATTATCTTTACAAAATTTTTAGAAAATATTACAGTTTTTCTCTACTTTTCTATAGTTTCATTCTGTAATCTTAAAGCTTGGGAACCCTAATTTTTACTCATGCTAAATTCTATGTTAATTGGTCTTGGAACAAATTGATTTTTTTTTATAGACAAAGATGATACCAACCTACCTTGCAATGCATAAGTGGAGGTCATATAGGGCTCTATACAGGCTCAAAAGCATAAACTAGATCTTTTAGAGCAAACCATAACAGATCTAGATCAACTGATGCGAGGCACACACGAGGATCATGAAGAGGAAAGGAATGTGCTTAAAGACTTACCTCAGGGCAAACTAAACCCCAGATCTATTCCTGAAGATTCACCTAGACAACCAATAATTTATTTGGAGGGTGTTGATGAAAAGAAATTTAACGGGGGTTGTAGGACCTTAGCAATCTAAGACAAACAACATGCAAATGATTTTTAGATAAAAGTAGAAATCCCTACATTCAATGGAGATTTGTATATAGAAGAGTTCCTTGATTGGATTATAAAATGTGACAGGGTTAAGAAATACATGATTTTCATAGAAGAGAAGATGGTGAACCTGGTCGTATGTAACCTGAAAGGCAGAGCTTTTTTATGGTGAAAACATTAGACATATACATGATTAAGAGAAGGAAGGCAACCTGTTATATTATGGACATACACGAGACAATTGATGCATAAAAGGTTTCTTCTTCTTGATTATGAGCAATATTTGTTTTAACAATATCAGGATTGTTCACAAGGAAATAAATCTATTAATAAATATATTGTCGAGTCTTAAAAGCTGGCAGAACATAACATACTTTTAAAAAAAAATTAAGAATCAACATGTGACAAGATTTATGAGAGAGATAAAGCAAAAAATCCAAGATAAGATTGGAGCGCAGGTGTTGTTTACACTCATTGAGGTGAGAAATAAGTTACTGAATGCTGAGATGCTGATGACAAAGAGCTTTAGTAGTAGTAACAGATTTGATCCTTTTAGAGGGTTATATAATAAGGCGAGCAAATTCAGTATTGCTAATAAAAAAAGACAATACAAATAACAAAATAGTATATTATGAGCATGAAGCAGTTAAACCTAACAAAGCTTCAGAAAGGAAAACTGAAACAAACAAACCAAACAACCTCTATGGGTGTGTTTGGGATTGTGATAGTGATTACGGTTTAAAGTGTTTTTCACTTAGAAATTCATCAAAATAATGTTTTTTTTTAAATTCATTTTTGATATCATCACTTCAAAATGATATGAAAACATAAAAAAAATAATTTTTAGCAAAAACAAATTTCAAAATATGAGGGAACACGGTTTGCACCGCGTTCCCAAACAAACCTTAAGTCATTAGAAGAGATAAGGGGAACCCAACAATGTAACGTACCTTTTTCCATTAGAAAGTATAAGGATGGGATGTATTGTGATGTGGTAGGTATGAATGCATATAGTTTGATATTTGGTAGACCTTTGTAGTATGATGTGGATGCTAAACACGTGGGTTAAGATAATTTATATAAGATCATGAAGGATGGTGTGAATTACAATTTTGTGCCTTTAAAACGAAAACCTACACCTAAAGCTTTTAAAGTAAAGGGGAAGACTTTCATTACAATAACTAGTTTAGAACTTGAGATGCAAGCAAATGTATAGGAAACCAGACAAATTCATGCATTGGTTATAAAGGCATTAGTTGATGGAAAAGTAGAAGAGAAAACAACATACATTCCTAATGTAATGAAACCTTTGCTAAACTCGAGGAGAATATACCATAGTTATTAAACCCGGACCGGCCCGGCGGGCCGACCTGTGACCCGGGGGTTGGACCGGTCCGGGTTTATCAAAAGACCGGCCAGTGCAACAACCCGATCAAACCCGGTCAACCCGGCGGGTCAACCCGTGACCCGGGCGAGACCCGACCAAGACCCGGTTTTTTTTTCAAATGTGGGATTTGAAACACATTAGTATATATACTCCATGTTCCCAAGAAAAAAATTATGTTTTTTCAATGTGGGATAAAAAACCTTTTTGTTTAAATACTTTAACTTAAAAGGATAACATACTATCTTTTCAATGTGGGATTGGAAACTCATTAGTATATATACTCTATGTTTCCAAGAAAAAAGTTATGTTTTTTCAATGTGGGATTTAAAACCCATTAGTTTATATACTTTATGTTCATAAGAAAAAAACTATGTTTTTTTAATGTGGGATAAGAATTTTTTTTGGTTTAAATACTTTAACTTAAAATCTTAACATAATATCTTTTTAATGTGGGATAAAAAACTTTTTAAAATATTCTTTTAAACTTCATTATTTACAATTTGTATAGCTTATATTTACATGGATTTTTTCTTAATTTTTTCATATAAAATATTACAACTTTATTTTTTTTAATTTTTTCGGGTTGATCGGGGTTGACCCAAGTTGACCCATGAAACCAGGGACCCGACTCTTTGGCCGGGTTAACCCCCGGGTCGGGTTTAATAACTATGGAATATACCTGATAAGCTACTAGATAGGTTGCCGTCAATAAAAGACATTCAACATCAAACTGATTTGGTGGCATGAGCTCCTTTCAAATCTTTCATATTATGAAATGAGTCCTAAGAAAGTTAAGATAGTGAAGGAGAAGATAAATGAGTTGTTGAAAAAAAGGACATATACAAGAGAGCCTTAATCCTTATGTAGTTCCAGCCTTGTTGACCCTAAAAAAGATGGTAGTTGTTATATGTGTGTGGACAATTATGCTATCAACAAAATAACCATGGGATATAAGTTTCTAATTTCTTGGTTATATAACATGCTTAATCAGTTACATGAAGCAATAATTTTTACAAAGATTAATTTAAGGATCAGATATCATAAGATTCAGATCAGACCAAAAGATGAGTGGAAAACAACTTTCAAGAAAGAAGAAGGACTACATGAGTGGTTGGCCTTTCCTTTTAGATTGTCAAATTCATTAAGGAATTTCATGACTAAGACCGTCACTTTTGTCATAACCCATTTTTTTTGCCCCTATATCCAAAATATTTTCTAAAAATAAAAGTAAAAACAAAACAAATTAAGAAAATGTGTTTTCAATGTATTTCAACTATTTGTGCGCCCATTTTGTGATTTTTTACTATTTTATCTTGTTAATGTCTTTTTGAAAAATAAAAAATAAAAAATATATTTTCAATGCAATTGCATCCATTTTATAATTCTCGATTAATTTTTTTATTGAATTGATGCTGAAATTGTTTTTTTTTTAAAAAAATATTAAAAAATGAGAAAGTAAAAAATCAAAATGGGAAGAAAAATGGATAAGGGGCTAAATTGCAAAACAAGAAGAATGAAGGAAACAAAAATACAATAGGGATATTCTTAGGATATATTTAGGATAAGGGATTAAGAGTAAAAATATTTCTAAGTTAGACTATAAATATAAAAGTGAATAATGTTTAGAGAGGGGATAGCCACCACATAAAAAACCCTAACCTCATCTTTTCAATTAAAAAAAAATTCATAACCTCATATCTTCCCCCACAAAAAACCTGGCCACTTATACGAAAAACCAATCCATTAAAATATCTAGCTTTATCTCTTCCACTTTCTCTTTGACCACAAAACCCTAGACGCTATTGAAGAGCCAAAAAAAAAAAAAGAGAGTGAGAGAGAAAAGAGAATGTGTTGGCAAATTTAGAGAGAAAAAAAATAAAGAGAAAGAAAGCACAGAAAAACAAAGAGGGAAGATAAATTATCTCTCTCATTTCTCTTCCTCACCAATATTGAATTTCAGCTAACCACCACCATTTTGATCACCAAGAGCTCCTCCATGCCATCCCTAAAAGCATATCCTTCTATGGTAGCCATAAATCCAAGAAAAACCAAGAGATAAAGAAGAAAAACAAAACAAAAGTGAAGAAGAGAAAAAGACAACATACAACCAAAACTTCCAACCATCAAATCGCTTTCACTTGTAGGGTAGATGATTGACACCACCATTACCATTAGAAAGAAGGGGAAGTTTTGTATCCCATAGGGTAGTCCAAATACTTCCCCTTCCTACTAATAAGCTGAACAACACATTACAAGGTAGGTTGTAAAAAAAATAGCACTATAGGGAAAAAAAGAACAAAATTTGAATAACCAGATCTCTCTCCATCATTAAAGGTGACTTACATTCCATCACCATTAAAAAATAGGGGTAAGTAGGGCTTTATGCAGATTAGATCATGAACCTCATCTCCCTACAGTTTAGCCAAATGACATGATAAAATTCGAGTTATTGCCGCTGATTTTCTAACATTGTTCTAGTTATTATTTTAGCCTCTTTAGCCCAACTCCAGCCACCCTAAATGGTCCATTTCAAACCCTAAATATTTTAAAAATGATTATTTTGGTTTATAATTGATTTGGTTTATTATTGTGATGAGATACTCGAGTTTGAACTATGTTGAGATTGATTGCATATATAGACACTTAATTTTTTTGAGTATTTAATTTTCCAACATAGGTGTTTTATGGATGAGTGATCATTAAAAATATATTCAATGTATTTATGTGCAAGTTTGCTTTTTTAATAAAAGTATAAATTTCACTCATCTATATATTTTCCATTTAATTTTATCATTTTTTTTATAAAACTTATCAAGAGTTCAGCCCATACTAAAAGGCCCTTATGAGCTAACATTCAAAACCCCTTTAAAAAACTTTCCCTTTCTTAAAACCACATCAAAAAATAAATATTTTGTCATTCACTCATAGTTTTTGAGATAAATAGACTCATAACAAGCTATTATCTTAAATGTTAATGAAGAGTGATATCTTAGTCTCTTTTGTTTTCAAATAATGTCTTCCTTTTAAAATTTCAAGCTTTTAAGTCTAATATCCATTGATGACATTTAAGTGTCAAAAACCTTATTTAACAAAACATTATGAGTAAACCTCAGTACAATAGGATAAATAAACCTAAACGAGTCATTATTTATAGGACATTATTGCATAAACAAAATGTTTAGCTACAACTCCTCCTATGATCTGAGTTAGGTTTATTGAGTCTAATATAGGCTTACCTAATTATTCATCAACATGGCTTGATAAACTATTAATATTACAATTTATAATCAAGAGTAAATGGTTATAGATATATCAATGTACTAAGCAATTGAGAGTGACATATATGACCTGAACTTTAGAATGGATAGGCTTGAACCACTCACCCACTAGGGTTTAACTTATTGTAGTAGACCCATTCACACCATATAGATAGACCACTAGAAGATTAGGCACAACAAACCATTAGAAATAAAAGACAAGTAGTAATGCAACTTACCTTAAGTAAGATGCTTTGGAGTGATAGTATCTTTGTTTTAGCACAATCAGTCCACTTACCATAGAACTTTGTAAATCAGTTAGGGTTTCCTAGTGACTTTAATACTAGGTGACAACTCCTTTAATACACACCTTCCCCCCTTCACAACATAAAAAAGACCTTTCATTTCCTAGAAAAAAAGGCATGGTCACTGTGATGTCAAGGGCAACAACTTCTAATCAAGATGGTAAGTTTCTGAGTCATTTTTTTTTTGTATGTTATGGAGGATGTATAATACTATTAAGTTGCATTGGACATTTGGAAACTTAATATTAAGCATTTCTGGTGACAAGCCAAAAAAGTGAGATTATGACATCATACAAGCAAAATTCACATACATTAGTATTAAACATAATGCCACTAATAAATCACCATTCAAAATTATATATTTATAGTGTCTTGGGCATGTGCTAGATCTCGTACTAGTTCAGAAAGTTGTTGAAGTTAAAGTTGCTACTAATAAAATGGTTATGAATATGCAAGTTATAGCGGGGAGATATGAGGCATAAATTGCTAAAAACTAATACTAAGTACAAAGAGGGTACTGATAGACACCACCTTATTATAATGTTCAATAAAGGAGATAAGATGATGGCATTCCTACATAAAGAGAGATTTCTGCTAGGGTTGTATAACAAGTTGTAGTAGAAGAAATATGGTCCTTACACTATCTTAAAAAAAATAAATGAAAATACTTATGTTATTGATTTACCGGTTGATATGGGTATTTCCAAAACTTTAAATATTTTTGATATTATTTATTATGATGATAAGCCTTTATATCCAGAAACTGGAGTTGACTTAAGGTCAAGTCTTTTGCAAGTAGAGATGACTAATATGGAATGTGTTGTGAATATATTTATGGACCAGGTATATAAAGTTAAGCCAGGAAACAAGTTTGTGAATGAGCCTAGACACATCAAATATGGAGTATGGAGAAAACATTCATAACTTTAGATCAAACCATTGGATCGTGCTCAAATTTTGTTAGATGATTTTATCGGCCTGGTTCATTAAGTGAACTACTTTACTAATCAATAATTATACAGATCTTTTCAGATTAGGCCTAAAAATTATTGTTTTTCTTATTTTTTTATCTTTCTATTTTAATTTTGGATTTTAATTTTTTTTTTCTATTTAGCTTTGGATTCTTCAGTTAGGTTAGTTTTAAACCACTATTTAAATAGTTGGTATGTTATTTTTTTTATCAAATTATTATTACAATTTTTTTAGAAAATATCAGAGTTTTTAAACTCTTTATTTATCTATAGTTTCAATCTCTAACTTTAGAGCTTGAGAACTTTAGTTTTTATTCTTGCTAAACGCTACATCAAATCTATATAGTAATTGTTATCATCAAAATATTATAAATTTTTTTAAGAATAAATTGTAAAATATTTATAAAAATAATATTTATTAAAGATATATTATATATATTGATAACAACATAAATAACATTAGAGTATTAAGTTTACATTTAAAGAATATGTTTTTTGGAAAATTATATTTGTTATACAATTTCATGGAATCGATGGTTTTTCATTATACATAAAGATCATTCTAAATGATTTTCAAGAAAAACTTGTGTCATTCTAGATTTCCCTCAAGGTTCCTTATACTACTTTTGTAAGAGGTTTTGTACTTTGTTTTGCAAGTTATTCATATATTGAGGCTCTAGATTTTTAAATTATGCATGCATGTGGTTTTATCAATATTGTGTTATGGTTTGTAGATTTCTGGTTCAATAATAAAGAAAAAAAAAGAGAAGATTGGAGAAAAGTCTTGGGTTATTAGTAATGAAAAATAAAAACTTAAGATATGTTTTGATGTAAAAGGAAAGTCAAATGTGATTCTGAGTATGGTAGATGGTCTCTGAACTACAAGCTTTTCAACTCAACCACTTTGATTTAAACTATAAGAAAGTATGGAACCTTGGAAAGGGTATTTAGACAAATAAAAATTGCCAAAAATCTTGTTGCTTTCAATTTTAATAGTGAAAGAGATATGAATATTGTGATAGAGGGGTAACCATGATGTTTTGACAAGAATATTATGGTTCTGATGGAGGTTGAAGGCTTTGCATAACAATCCGAATTATAACTATGCATAAATCCTTTTTGGGTAAGAATTTATGATTTGCTTTTAATAATAAAGACCATAACAGTGACTATTCAGGTTGCCAACCAAATAACCATTATTTTATAGATGGATGGAGAAGAAGAACAATATGGGGCTTTATATTTGAAGGTTAAAATTTTATAGAACACGAAAAATCAAGTGAAACAAAGAAAAAATATTTGTATTGGTTCGAATCATTTGGTTTTAGTCCACTTTCACATGAAAGGCTTTCTAATTTTTACACCTATAGTAGAATGAGGTATGTTATTAGAATGGGTAGGGATATCCATATAAAACATCAAATAAGGCAGTATTGATAGATAAATGATGATTAGTGTTGTACCATAATTCTACCATAGTTAGCCACTATGACCAACTTCTAAGATTTTCACCTATAAAGCAACAATGATACTCCTTTTGGGTTTTATTAGTGACTTTAGTTTTCCTACATGTTTGGGGGTGATAATATGTAAATAAATGTAGTTGGACTCCACAAAACCTAAACATCTCCTGCTAAAACTTATAGGTGAATGTAGGGTCACTGTCAGTGAAGATAGTTTTAAATAACCCTTGTGAGTTTATAACATTTTGGGAGAAGACTTGTGCTACCTTAATTGTAGTGTATGGATGAATTAGGGACATAAAGTGAGCATGATTAGAAAATCTATCCACTAATATTAGAATAATAAAGAATTATTATAATATGATAGTTTCTTAATGAAGTCTATAAAAATAGAGGACCATGACCTACTAATATAAACCCTTCCTTTGGATAGTAAAATAAATGGTTTAAAGGTGCACTCCTACTAATGTAAATCCTTCTTTTATATAGTAAAATCTCCATCTTAACCTAGTATCTAAGGGATCTTTAGTATCATCCTCCTCACAACTGGTTCATTAAGCTTTCTTGGCATTAGTAACTAAATTTTTTTTCCTAGTCATGTATCATTTAACAATAAAATCATACATAAAAAGTTTAAATATCTATATTTGTTGAGAATGGATACCAATGTTTTGTTCTATAAGATACATTAGGCTTTGTTGATCTATGTAACTGGTTGTCCTAGTAGGTGCGGTCTTTATTTTTTAATAGCCAACACGATAACCAACAATTCCTTCTTATAGATGGATAAGACTATTTCCTTTCCTTTAAAGACTTTATTGTAATAGTGAATAAGTCTACCCTTTTGTATTGAGCATGCCTCAATACCCTCATTTGAAGCATCACTCTTAATTAAAAATGTTTTTATAAAAATAGGTAATGCTAATACTAGTAGTTGGTTTACAACCTTTTTAAATTAATAAAGGCTTTTTTAGCCATATTATCCCACTTAAAATCACTTTATCTAAGTATTCTAGTTAGTGGGCTTGATATAGTGCATATCCTTTGATGAACCTCATATGACAATAAGTCAAGCCTATAAAACCTCTTAAGACTTTAATGTTACTAGGTTTGGGCCATCTAACTATGACCTCCACTTTATCTTGGTCAACCTAGCCCCTTCTCCTGAAACCATATGATCCAAGTATTCTACCTTTATACAAGCAAATATGCATTTAGATTTTTTTTCTACAAAGAGTTTATGTTGGACAAGTATAGCTAAAACAATTTATAAGTGTTTTAAATGGTCCACTTCTTTCCTACTATAGACTAATATGTCATAAAAAAGATTAGAATAAATTTTCTTCTGAATGGTTTAAATATCTCATTCATGAGCCCTTGAAAGGTAGTTAGAGCATTTGTTAGCCTAAAAGGTATAATTAGGAACTTATAATGCCCTTGTGAGTTTTGAATGTAGTTTTCTAGACATCTTTTGATCTTATTCTGAATTGATGGTATCCCAATCTCAATTTCAATTTAGAAAAGTACTACGACCCGTATAATTCATCTAACAACTCTTTCACTACTAGAATAAGAAATTTATCCTTTATAGTTTCTTTTCTGAGTGCTTGATAGTTTACATATATTCTCTAGGATTCATTTGACTTTCTGACTAGTAGAATAAGGAAAGAGAAAGGTCTTTAACTATGTTGAATTGTTCCTAACTTTAGTAACTCCTTCACAATCTTCTCGATTTATATTTTTTGGTAATTGGGGTAATGATATGGTTTTTTTAGTGATGGGATTGTATGATCATAATTCACAGCTAATGGTAATCTTTTAGGTTCCTAAAAAAACTAATTCAATTCTTTGAAGCAATTCTTGAACCTATGTTAGCTCCTCCTCACTAGGCTTAGGTTTAGTCTCCATTTCTTTAATTTAAAGGATTAACCTCTTTACCTCTCTATTCAATTCTCTTAGAAACCTCGACCCTTAATCAATTTCTGACTCTAGACTTCCAATCTTCTTAACTCAACCTTCAGCCTATGTAACTCGAATTCCATAGTTTATCGTAAAAACTCCAATAGGAAATGACCTGATATTTAAAACAATTAGACTCCTAACACCATATCACAATCTCCAAGCTATATCACGAGGCTTGGGCATGAAATTGGTACCCTTAGATACCAAATTTAAATTTAGTATAGTTGTCTTCACTTTGTATTCTCATTCCATAAGCTATTCTTACTCCTATGGTTTATGTGTTGTTAAACTTAACACAACCTTCATGAAAGTTATAGGATGAATGAAGTTATGTGTGTTTCCAGTATCAATCAATACCATAATTATAAAATTATTGATGATCACATGAACCTTTAATCTTCTTCTTTATAGTCAAGAGGGGGGGCTTTAAATAAATTAAGTTTCTTATAACCTCTACAGCTCTTTCCTCCTTATTTTCATCCACTTCTTTAATGACATATAACTTTGGGTCTCTAAATCTATAGCCTGGAACTTGCCATTACATTTAAAATGCATGCCTTTCTCCCTGTTCTTTTTGAACTAGGCCAGGGTTAACTTCTTAAAGGGTAAGTTAGACTTTGTTTCCTCTCTAGGCTAGATGGTTAGAGAGAATTTCCTATAAGAACGCTCACTTCTAGGCTTTTAACTCTTCTAGACGACAATTAAACTTTCCTTTTGCATTCTAGCTAAACTATACACCGCTAGGTTTGTGGATTTAACATGTGCACACCAATCTTGATCTTCTTCTTGAGTCTTTCTAAAATATTTCTTAGTCTATGTGATTCTGATAATCCCCTAACTTTATTAGAGATTAACTTAAATTGATTTTATAATCCCTAAATGAAGAATTATGTTTTAGATTAATAGGGGCCTCTATAGGATTATCATAATAAAAGGGCTCAAACCTAATTTATAGAGCATTAGTGAATGAGTCCTAATTGGTGATAATTCATGTTTCTTCTATCTCTTGAAACTAAGCAATGACTTTTCCTTCCATATAAAAACTTGCCATGGACAACCTATGTTGGGGATAAGCATTATGGTAATTAAAATAATGATTAAACTTATACACTTAGCCCATGAGATCCTCTATGTTGAATCGAGGGAAGTCCATTTTTATTCAACATCAAAAACTTGTTTCTTGAGTAAGTTATATGGTTTTAAATCATCTTTTCTTACCAATGTGTTTAGGCATTACATTCTCTTAAAGTAAGTTTTGGACAACTATCTTTATTTCCATCTCTTTCTATGTCTAGAAAATTCTGGTAATTTCTAACAATTTCAATATCCTCCTCATCACTAGGTTTAGATGATTTTTATTATGAATGGTGTTTATATCACTCACAATAAGCTAATCTCTTAGGTCTAAATGTTTTGGCTTGTGTTTAAGTCTTAATTTTCTAAGCTTTTTCCTCAAGTCTTTCCTTTCATAAAGAATGGTATGATAGTTATGACACTTCTATCCTCAAAATAAGGTATTTCTTAAACTTTCAGTACCTACCTAGCCTTGTCATAATCGATATACCTTTTTTCTATGGTAGTATTTGTGAACATTTCTAGCTTATACTCCTTCATTTTCTTTTTTAAAAAGTGAATATGACAAGCTTGTAATGTGTAACAAATTAGGCTTCTAAAGACAACACAACTATTATTATGATGTTTCAATGAATCAAGGCATTTGCAATACTTATTTCTCTTAATCTGATCAATGGTAGGGATTGTATGATTACCAAATAACTTGATTTCCCTCCATACATTAGATGATAAAAAATTTCTTTAGCATTTTTTTTTATCAAAAGAATACTTTTTATTCTCATCAACCACTTTGGCAACTCTTACATCTTTGATACTAAGTTCGTTAGCCACTTTAAGAATTTTTTAATGCAACCATCTTAAATGGTCTTCCCATCTTGAGTTTTGCAATAAAAAGTAGCTAATGTTATACTTCCTTAATATTTTGATTAGATTCTAAGTCATTGATTGTGTATTTTCAACATAATTCAAATAGCTAAATGGTTATGTTCCTCTAAGTGGATTGTTTCTTCTTATTTTGCTAACATCTTTTAATAGTGGATATCATCTTTTATAAGGGTATAGATATATAAGTAATTGATTATCACCTCTTTCTCATGTTCCACTATATTTGATACGATCGAAGAAAAGGTTGAATAAGAAAATTTGGATTTTAGCGTAATTATACCTACTATCTAGCTTTATAGCAACAATCATAATTCTTAATCCAAATTACATCAAGCTACAAATTTACTCAGAATTTCCCAAAATATTGTTCTATGTTGGGGTGAAATTCCAAGTCAATCAGAGTTTAGGAAAGCCTTGTGATATAGGTCAGAAAAAGTTGTACGAGTTTTGTTATTTACTTTCTTTTGACTTGTTGACTTTCTATTTGGCAATGATCCTTTTTTTACAAGTATATGGTAGCTTGTTTTGAGAATTTCCTAATTCTATACAAGGATCTTTAATAGGCTACAACATAATTTTCAAGTGTGACAAGGATTCATTAATGTTCAAAAGTTCTTTTCTTATAAGAATTTCTTATTCATCCTAATTACACAAGGACATAAAGGCTAGTGGTATTTAATGATAGGTTGATTTATTTATTTTGAAGAGTTTCCTAATCCTATAAGGAAGGTTAAATGAAGGCAATAAGAGTTTCCATATTTTGAGAGGATTCTTTAAAGCTACAATTAATTATCCTGGAAAAACAAAGAAACTAAAGGGGAGACAACTTCAACAATTAATTTCTTTGCTTATTTTGGATATTTAAAGGTGGCAACAAAGACCATGGATTTATGAAATAAACTTGTGTTTTGCGTGATGTAACACGTTTTCTTTGTTGAGATAAAAAAATAATATCAAGGTATAACTGACCTTATGATGTCTTTCATATACTTTTTGTTTCTGATTTAGTATTCGTTGAGTTAGGGTTTCTTATTCTAATAGTGCCGGTGCCTTGAGACATGTTTCTATTGTGTTACACTCCTATCAAACCTGATTTCTTGGTTTTTTGGGAGTTGTATCATCTTCATTGTGGATTGCTTGACCATGTGATTAAGAGGTTCACATCATTATTCTAAAACGAGTTTAATGTACTCTTGCTTTTCTATAATTGTAGTGTATTTAACTTTTAAAGTTCTAAATAGAATAACATAAACCTTATACATA
Organism: Populus x sibirica; assembly: GCA_019202695.1. Taxonomy (NCBI): domain Eukaryota; kingdom Viridiplantae; phylum Streptophyta; class Magnoliopsida; order Malpighiales; family Salicaceae; genus Populus; species Populus x sibirica. The sequence goes on along the minus strand of JAGMVL010000575.1, from coordinate 1,806,493 downwards.
TTCTCCTAGATCTTATACCATCATAGCTAAGTCAACCAATATCACATCTAGTGTTTTTTTTCTATAGAAATGCTTATCGAAATGAGTCTTTATATCTTCCTAACTATTGATAGAGTTAGAAGGTAATGTAGAGAACCAGTGAAAGGTTGTTCTAGTTAGTGATGAACAAAATAGTCTTAACTTTACAAAGGGATTTGTTGCACCATTGCCACATTGATTAATGAATTTAGTAAAGTGCTTTCTTATAAATTAGTTTTATTCACCATATAATTTTTTAACAAAACTATTTTATATCTTTATTATTTAGGTGCAACCTATCCACTTTCTCTAGATATGAACGATTATAAATAGGCTTATTTATTCATCCAATTTCTAAAACCTCATTCTTCTTTAGTGTTGAGCAAACTTAACTTTGTCAATTACTCTCTTTACGGGTTAATCAACACCATGCACTTAGGGTGATGGAGGATTAGGGTTTCTAAGTTGGTCATCAACATATGGGGCATTCATTTTCCCATCTATATGTTATTTTTGTTATAGATAAGATTGTTGGACCATATAATTGTCTTGGTATTTCCTATAAACTTATAGAGAAGCTAGGATATTAGAAGCAATTATAGCCAAGTTAGTATGCACTTGTAATAGTGTATGGTATGTGAGCATATTATATCTTTTATATAGTTAAGAAGCTTTCGATGCTCTAATATGGGTGCTTGTGATTGTAGAAAATCTTTAGCTTTTCCCCTTAGAGGTTTAGATAAGCAGTGTTCTAAACCTACTCTATTTAAATTCATTCTGAATTTGATTGAGTTGATCAAATATGGTTTGTATAGTCTTATTCGCTACCAATTTTATTATGGTAAGTTGTTTTCTCAAGTTCTTCATCTCCATTTAGATAATCCTCATATTAGCATAAGTTAAATTTACTAGTTGACAGAAAAATGTTCATTTAGGAGGAACCAGTGTAAGCTGACTAGAACTTATCAAAATAGGTTGTGACCATCTAATAACATCATTGTTTCCCTAGAAAGGACATGTTTGGGAATAATCTAGAGGCATAAAAGCGCTAATATGCCCTAATGGTTGATACTAGTAATGATGTCAAAAAAAGTGGGAAAGGGCTGCATGAGGAAATTAGGACTCTGCCTCTATGCATTTTTCTATTGGTGCAAAGAATTAGACGATGAACAATCATCTCATAAAACATCTAATGTTGGTTGTTTCACATGAATTTATAGTGATGATGGATTATTAGGCTCCGGAGTAACATCTATCTATTACATTTATTAAATGATCATTAGGTATTGTGACAACAATTTTGCTTGTATTTGTTTTTGGTGGCATGATTGCTAATCAATGAGATAAATGGTAAATCTAGTCCCATTGAGCTTGTCAATCTAGTCCCCCATGCTTGATGATTGTGTGATTAATCGCTGACTAGTTTGTTTACCAATTATTAATTTTGTAATTAATTATGCTATTTATTCTTTGTTTTTTCTTTCTAATTAAGGAGAAAGTATAGTTATGAATTTATTCCTGAATGGAGACAAATAGCAGCTTTTCAAAACCAAATAGAGTATGGGAGTATCAAGATTTTAGACCTTAAGAAAAATGACCATCATTCCTAGTAATACAAGTATTGAAAGAAATTGCATAGGTAAGGTTGGCTATCATTTCCAATAACTAGGTGGCCTATTTATATTGGTGTAAATTTTGAATTTTACATAAATATCTAATTCTAATCTCATACATATTGTTTATATATATATAAAAAAAAGTGTCACACCATGTTGTCATACCCGAACATAAATTGAACTTGCCAAAATAAAATGAAAAAAATATAAAAAATTAGAGTTGTCACCTAGTAAATAAAAGACACCAAGGACTCTAATTCAAAGCATTAGTCTTATAGATTTGGGTAAAAGGATTAGTTATACTTAATAGAAAATCGACGTCACCCTTACTACATTCATTAAAATGAAATGTTACCTTTACTGAGTTTTTCTCACAAATCTATTTTTTAATTGCTATTAATTTCCTAATTGTTTTAAGCTCGTTTTTTATTCATATTTTGAATTATTTCTAATTAGTTAAAAAAATCAATGCTAGTACCTTGAAAAAGATTTGTCAATTTGATAGTTCATGAAAATTTTAACATCAATCATTTTTTAAAAAACTTTGGTTTTCAAGAAAATTTGATATCGATTCTTAAAAAAAAAGTTATAAAAAAAGTTATTAGTAATAGAGGACATGTATTTCACAAAATTTATATGGAAGGAAACTATCCCTCATGCAACGAAGAAAAATCCAGACTATGTATTTTATATGGAAGGAAGATGCAAACCTAAGACATGAACTTGCTAAAAACAAATGGAAACTTAACCTCTAAAAACTGTTTTTATTTTTTCATGCAAAGGGAACTTTAGTGGAATTAAATGGATCCTTGGAGAAAAGTAACAGGTTTTAAGAATGACAATAACATGGTAAGCTGGAAGTTGCATGGCTTACACAAAAAAGAAAAAATTGATATTTCTTTTTGTAAAGATAATGGACATGGTATACAGAAACTTTATCTCCCTATTTATTTCAAACAAAAGGCTTGGAAGACTTGAAAACTGGTTTCATATGCAGACTCTTTTTTAATTTGTGTTAGTTTAAACCTGTCATCATGATCTTGAAACATTGCAAGACAGATTCAGTGAAAGACACAAAAGTACCCTCTCATGCAGTAATTAAATCTCTCTAGATTTGCAGGATAAGAAGCTTACGTGCACAGAAAACAAAAAAGAAAAATCCATAGCTGGAGTGTTTTTCTGTTCACAAATCTGTTTTTTTTTCAGCATCACAGTACATTTCCCCTCACAGTGTTTTCTTTCTTGCTTATGTTTCTTAGATAGTACTGAATTGCAGGGTTTCAAAAACAAGATTTCGAGTTGCAGCAACACGTTATCGACTGGATTATGCTCTCATGACTAAAAAAACCAACGATGATGACTTCTGTAGACCCTTAACTTTTTTTATTGGGTTTATCTTTTCTTAAGATCAACGGATGGGTATTGCTTAACTGTTGATGATGTAATTCTTGAGTTGAACTAACGTAATTCAATGGTTTATTCCGTCTTCATCAAAGTATTTAAAGTGGGATCAAGTTAAAGCGGCTGCAGATGAAACATGGCTGGCTCTGTCAATGATGACATGCTCGAACCTCTTGAAACTGGGAAGGCTTGAAATCGTGGGTTTCTGGGCTTAAACCAATGTCCAGATTCTGTCAGAAGATTACCATCTGCCGTTTCTTGGGCTCAATTAGACCTGCAGCCCATTTGTTTGTATACTCGTTTTTCTAACTCATCCTTTATTTTAGTTTCCTCTACCTGAAATTTTCACCTGAATGTTGCTCCTGGATCCTGGGGAATTTCAACCTTAAAGCTCCCTGGAGGCTGCTGTATAACATTACTTACCTTTCTTATTACAAATATGTGGGCGAGTAGATAGATTTTTTCTGGTTCTTTTGGATACGCCAATGCATGTTGGACTACATAATGAGAACAATCCGTTCTGTAAAATTGCCTTGAAACTTCATTGAAAGAAGATTACACACGCTGGCGCTGTATTAAGTCAAGAGAGTGTGTAAATAGATTGGTTCATATCCAATGTATTTTAAAGAAATACCCTTATGGGATGTTTTTGAGATTTTTCTTGGATATATGTTATAGGATGATTAGTTCATTAGCTATGGCCTATAAGTATGTTGTATTATTGTTAAAGCCCTGCCTCATGATCGGCAGCGGCACCAATCTTTTGTAGAGTAAGCTTTTGGACACTGATCACATTATAAAGTTCATGCCAATGACGATCATTCACAGGAATAGGTTCACTAAACTCTCATCATGATATTGTAGCAAAAAACGAGATAAAACACGTAATTGTACCTGGTTTGTAGAGTTAACAATCCTTGTTCGTTGATGAGACACTTGAGCGCATTAGAATTATAGGACACGCTATGTATCTGCCTTGAAGGTCTTGCTAATCCTCCTGCCTTTCGATAACACGTCTTTTTTTTTGCTTCTTTTCTACTCTTTCTTGTTTTCTCTCCTTAGAATTTTCCTCCACACTCTGTCTGTCTCTTCATGTCTCCTCCTGTGCGTCTCACCGTATAAGTCTGCAGGGATGGAAGGGTATTTATAGGTTAACCTTCAGGGGTTGTAGAGGCGGTGATTTGGAGTAAAGAGGGCTAAAAATCTGGGAATTAAGGCCGATCGTTGGCATTCATTTGGAACAAATTTGGGGATCGGTTCAAGGAATCAATATTCATGGTTCTTCGAATTTTGATTGGAACTGGGGTGTTAATGAATATAACGAGAAACTATTTTCCAGAATTGAAGAGCAATAGAACGACATGTCGTTCCTTTCAAAGTGGAATGATATTTTGTTCTGGAGTTTCGACCACGCGATGTTTCACTTTGAGTGGAACCACACGTCGTTTACAGTTAAAATTAGGGTTGTGTAGAAAATCCAATTTAGTCCCTTGATTTTGATGTTCTTTTGGTTGTAATCCTTGGTTCTCTATATTTTTAATTTAGAACAATTTGGACTTTTATCTTCAAACTTTCTTTAATTAAACCCTCGGTTAACCCAACTTTAAACCCCTAAATTGCTTTATTTTATAGTTGGTCCTTGATTTGTAATTTTAACCAATTTGACTCTCTATTTGATTTTATTCTTTAATTAAGCTCTTAATTGACTTTTAAATTTGGTCATTTATTTCAAATTCATCATTAGTTCTTTAATTTTTATAATCTTAGCAAAATTAAATCAAATTAAGCTATATTTCTTCAATTAAGTTTCCAATTATAACCCCAACCATTCCTGGATTTATTTAAACTTTTCAAACTCAAACCTTGACTTGTTAAACTCAATTATGGGTTAAATTTTGCTCCCAACAATATTTTTTATCTTTTCAACTTTTTTTCGAACTTAATTTGACACATAAAATTAAATAAAAGTGACAAATAAAAAAAGATTAAAATTGACATGATTTATTAGAAAGGCCATATTTGGATTTTTTTTAAATTTGTTTTTGAATATATATAAAAAAGTAAGGGGTCAAAAATTAGATTATGACAAAAGGATTACACATTGAATTCTAATACAATATAAACTTCTCCTTATTGATAATAATGTCAATAATATTGAATTATGAGATATATCTTGCTCATTTAAATTTGTTTTTCACATAACCATCCATTGGTGAGTTATTCGAACCAAAGCCCATGTTCTTTCTTGTCATCTCATCTCTTTTGTTTATCTTGCAAGCTAACTCGGTTATGTCAAATGGATCCTGGTAGGGCCATTAAGCATTAAGTAAGGATTTAAGACCACCTTTGTCTTCATAAATTGAAATGGCCTTAAGTTCTTTTTTATTATTATTATTCTTTTAGGTCTAACACCTTAGCTAAAATATAAAAAAGTTTTTACAAAATTTATGGTGAAAAATGTAAGCTAAAATATAGATTTTCACAAAAATATTACAATCTAAATCTAAATATGTATATGAAATATATTAGTTTCCTTAGGGATATCAAAACAAAACTATTGTGGAGAAAAAAATGCTTTATTAAAAAATAATAGATCTATGTATGGATGTTTGACTTACGATAAGACTTACAATAAGGTTATATTTTTTGGATAATCATACGAGTTTAACATAATAGGATGTTATAACCTAGTTCTACCATCTTACTTGCCCAATGGTTTTGAAAACATGTGGAAGTAATTCATCTTTGAAAATCTCATGACACAAGGAGATGCTAATTTATTTTATTTTATTTTTTAAAAATAAAAAATAATATATTTTGACTCTACCTTAATTAAGGTTGGCATAGAAAGAGGACGAGTGAATGATTATATCCAGTCTGTGTTTGGGTCAAACATGTTAACATTAAGGTCGACAATGTATGACATAAAAGCTTGATCATTTCTTATATAAAGCATTATGCAAAGCAAAAATGTAAAACATTTTTTTTGTTATATATATGAGTTTTTTTAAGTCTATTATTCCAAAAAATATAAAACCCTAGATTTATCATGTATTTTAAAGAAGATTATAAAGAAAACCTAGTTTGCATGCTTATTATGCTCACATGTTTAACATATAAATATCAAAAAGTTATTGTGAAGAAGAGATGCATGGACAATAATATCATAATCAAAATATGATTCTAAATTTAAGGACACAAAATAACAAAGTGTAGATCCGAATTATCATGTTTTTGCTTATTCAAAAGTTGGTTATGATATTATATCTCAAGTTAAACATATAACCCATTTATATATGTTTGAAAAACTTAATTTTTTTTGTGTAAGTTATATTCTATAACCTAAAGAAATTTATCATTTCATTTTTCAATTCACACACCCATAAGGATAGTATAAAATTCACATATTAATTTTAACAATAATATTATACATAATAACAATATTGAAAGAATAAAGT